>BSBK01000170.1:0-600000 GCA_027943335.1 Chamaecyparis obtusa
AAACCCTAGTCAAGTGCAGTCAGTGTCAAGCAAGGTATCTTTGTTTTGGTTTGTATATACTCTATTTTTTATCCTTAACTATTGTCAAGGTCTTGTTGCAAAGATTGTTTAGTTCGAAGAAAAGTTGTTTGTACTTGTAGTTTGAGACTAAGACATATAATTGGTTTGTGATTAAGGATTTAGTTACTTTGATTTATTATGAGAATTAAACAAAGACAAACCTACACATTTCTTAAAAGTTTTTTAAGGAAAATGAAAATTAGATTTTGATACATAATTGCACATGTGCAAAGACAATTTCAATAACTTGTAAATTAGTTCTACACGGTAGTTGTATTTCAGGTTGATAGTGAGGAATATTATATAAAAATATCAATGGGGACATTATTATTGTACAGAGAAAGGTTTTGGTTATTCAAGAGACATTCATTGTTCATTTCACACATTAGTTTTCAAAATAAAAAAATATTTGGTTGAGAATATTGTAGTCCTAATTTAGTACGACACATTGTTGTGTACATAAGTATCACATGTACCAAGAATGTATTGTATTGGATTATGATTACCGTTTCTCTTAGATATATTGACTCTATATAAAAATCAAAGATTGTAAAGAGAGAAAAGCCCGTGAGGCATTGAATAGTCTATCGGCGAGATAACATTATTAGTGAGACATTTGTACAGCCAATGGGGAATTGTAAAAGGATATTTTCACATAAGACAGTGAGGCGATTCGAGGTATTTTATTCCCCAAAGGGTTTCCACTTAGGACAAAACCCATGTTATATTATTTGTGTATGTCTTATCTATCTTGTTATCCTTATTATTTTCATTGCACTATATCTCAAGCATTATTTAAGTAAAAGTAATTTTTTGAATTGTTATATCACTAAATCACCTCCCCTCTCAGTGATATTATACTCCAACACTTACTTTTTAGGATGGTACAATAGTGATGCTTGAATGTTGGTTTTTTATATTGATGGTCGAAAGAGGAATAATAATATGATGTGTAACAAATTAAATAAAAAGGAATTCAGAGTTTAATAAATTTCATATCAGATAGAAATATTATAAGTTTTGATTATTAACCTATGAATTTAAATACGAGTGTACACAAGTTAGGGTTAGAATGAAGGAATGAAAAATAATAAGTATGAGTTTAAGAAATCTCAAATTTGACCTAATTTTTTTAGTATTGTAGATTTTGGTTAAGTATCATATGGAACCAAGTAAGATTGTTAGCCTATGATTGTAACTATGACAAAAAATAAGGAGAGGAGGAAGGTTGTAGACATTAAACATGTCCATATATGTATGCATTTATAGGCAATATGACTATTAACATATGAAATGAAGATCACATTAAAGTTAAGGGATGAAAGATAGTAAGCAAGAGTTTAACAAACTAAGACTATTAACAAAAAAAGGTAAGGTTGTTTAACATATCAAAGTGAAGGGATGAAAGACAATATGGATGAGTTTAGAAAGTTAAGATTGTTAATCTAACAAGCTAAGATTATTTAACAAATTGAAGAAAAGGGATGAAAGACTGTAAGCAAGAGCTTAACAAGCTAAGACTATAACCTAACAAGCTAAAACTGAATACACGTGTATTGTCAAACTATGACTATAAGTAAGAAAAATCAAAGCAAAGAGATGAAAATAGCTTTAGTTTAGAAAATCTTGAATCTTAACATGCAAATGAAGAACAATTGAATAGTGAAACCCTAACTTGCAAATGAAAAACTTAAAAAGTGATAGAACTAGAACACAATGGGTAAAACATTTGCAAATCTCATTGCTATACACATTTTAGACATGTACACACACACCAAACTAGGAACAAAATACATACACTAGCATGACATAATACAACAATATCCAAATTGCATTGGCAAACACAATCTAGACATATACACACACAACAAACTAAGAAAAAAATACATACACCAGCATGGTATAAATACAAAAAACATTTGTAAATTGCATTGATATACATACTTTAGACATATACATGCACAACAAATTGGGAACAAAATATATACACCAACATGGTATAATGCAAAAAACATTTACAAATTGCATTCACATGCACAATCTACACTTATTATTGCACAACAAACTACAAACAACATAAACACACACAACAAACATCGAATTGCATAATTTGAATAAATAGAATAGAAAGCAAAACAAGAGTAAAACCTAGAATAATGCTTTGTCTTATCTGTCCTCTTGATGCAGGAGTATCTCGGGTCCTTGGCAATCCTGTGTCACCAAAAACAAGTTTGATTTTTTTGTGTTGCTTAGTTTCTTCTTTGACCGAGTTGGCTCGATAGTTGCTCGGTTTCCTTCTTTAACCAAGTTGGTCAGTTAATTCCCTGGCACTCGGTTATCCTTGCTTAACAAGTTGTTTATTTTGATTTTCTGTTGAGGCCAACTTGTGCATTTAATTTTGGTCGTGGATTTAATGTTGGTATTGATCATTGGGAAGCGTGTGGGCCTAGACTTGGTTGTTCCTTCCATTAATGGTGGATCTGAAGGCCGACTTGTTTTGGTATCCTCTTGTATATAATATAGTCATTAGTTATAGTGTTAGGACATCATATCAGAGCTAGAAGATTAATGGTATCAGATTAGGAGTTGAAGATAGTTTTTGAATCCTCGCATGTTGGAGGACTGTTGTAATTGAATTAATATATCTAGCCCTTTACTGGGAAGGCCTTACATCTCGACATGTATGAATCAATTTGATGAATAAAAAGATCCATTTTGCATTCTCTCTCTCACTTATTGTGTAATTACTTTTGTGTGTGATCTCTGCAAGGTAGATTTGGATTAGGGTGTGCCTTTGGCCCCTCTTCCTGACTTGCCCTGTGTTAGGTGGTATCAGAGCGAAGGTTGAGATTTGGATCTAGATTTGCGAATCTAGGTTTGAGGGTTCCTTCTTGTTAAACCTTAATTGATATTTGTTGTGGGGTAGCAGATTGTGATTTGGCCTGCAATTGCAGACGGTTTCAAGATGGTTCCTAGGAGGTGAGATGCATATCCAGGATTGGTAGACATGTTGAGACAACTTGCTGCTAGGTTAGAAGCTATTGAGACATCCCAACACAGAGGAAGACATTTTGAAGATGTTAGTGATGAGGAAATTGAAGAGGAACAAGGTGATGTAGAACCTACACCGATGATGGATCAGGGTGAGGAAAGATTGTTGAAGGCTTTGAAAAATCTGAAGTCTACACCACATTTCAATCCTCCTGAGTATAGTGTAAAATTGGAATCAGATGAATTGGTAGATTGGATCACCAAGATGGAAAAGTATTTTGAATATGAAAATGTTCCTGAGGAAAAGAAGGTGAAGATTACAAGCACAAAGTTGAAGATTCATGCATCCTTGTGGTGGGAGTATCTGCAATTGGATAGAAAAAGGAAAGGCAAAAACAAAATTAAGGTATGGAATAAGATGGTAAATAAGTTGAAAGGAAAGTTCTTACCTTGTGATTATCAGATTAACCTAGTTAGGTGAATGCAAAGTTTGAGGCATAAAGATAGCTCGGTAAAAGATTATACTAAGGAATTCTATAGATTAGATATCAGATTTGGACATGATGAAGATGAAGTGGAAAGAATTTCTAGGCACCAAAATGGGTTGCGAGTTTCTATCCAAGAAGAAATTAGTTTGGTCTAGTTGGAAAACATTGAGGAAACTTATCATTTTACCTTGAAAGCTGAGGAGAAATTGAACCAAATACATGAGCAAAGACAAAGAGGTAGAGGTGGTAGATTCCCTAGAGGAAGAGGTAGATCTTATGGTGAAAACAATAGATTTGATCCGGAAAAGATAAATCTGGACAAAGGAAAGACCGAGTGGAAAGGTGAAAGTTCGGCTAGAGGAAGAGGCAATAACTACTGAGGTGGTTATAACAGAGGCAGATTCTGAGGAACTTGTTACAATTGTGGAGAAGAAGGACATATATCATTTGAGTGTACACATGCAAGTAAGAAGGTCAGTAGCAGTAGAAATGCTTTGGTGCAAGAAGATTCACCGAATGAACCTGAGAAGGAAAAGAATTTGATGGTTAGGAGAGCACTTTGGAGTGAAAGTAATAAGGAAGATCTGGTAAGGAAAAGTTTGTTCAAGACTAGATGTAGAGTTTTTGATGAAGTATGGAAGATAATCATTGATAGTGGAAGCTTGGAGAACTTGGCATTTGAGGAAATGGTTACAAAGTTACAGTTGGAAAGGTTGGAACACCTGAAGCTCTATCAAATTTCATGGATCAAGGATGATCATACACTCTTGGTAAGTGAACAATGTTATGTGAATTTGAAAATTGGAAAGTACTATGATAAGGTGTTGTGTGATATCATGCCTATGGATTGTTGTCATATTTTGTTGGGTAGACCTTGGCAATATGATAGACATGCTATATATGATGGAAGATTGCATAAATATACTATTTGGGCTGATGGGAGAAGATAAATCTTGTTACCTTTGATGGAAGAACCTATTAGTAGTGTTTGTACATCTATGAAAGTTTTCTTGATGGAAGGAAAAAAGTTTGTTAAAGATTTGAAGAAGAATGATATATGTTTTGTTGTGATTCCTAACAAACTGAGTAAGAAAATAGAGGATAACATACTTGAAGAGATTGATAAGATACTCACCGAGTATAAGGAGATCATTTATGATAATGTACTTGATAGTTTGCCACCGAAGAGAAGCATTGATCATTGCATGGATCTTACCCCTATAGCTAGTTTACCGAATAAGGCACCACATTGGTTGACACCTACTGAGAATCAGGAATTGAATCGGCAGATTCAAGAATTTTTGTAGAAAGGTTTGATCCAAGAAAGTCTGAATCCTTGTGTAGTACCAACTATATTAGAACCTAAGAAGAATGGATAATGGCGAATGTGTACTGATTCCAGAGCAATAAACAAGATAACAATGAAATATAGGTCTCCTATACCGAGAATGGATGACATAATGGATAGTTTGACTAGACCCAAGCATTTTACCAAAATTGATTTGAAAAGTGGATATCATCATATCAAAATCAGAGAAGGTGATGAGTGGAAGACTACTTTTAAGACAAGAGAAGGTTTGTATGAGTGGTTGGTTATGCCTTTTGGTTTAACTAATGCACTGAGTACTTTTATGAGATTTATGAATGAGATTTTGAAAAAATTCTTAGGTGAATTTGTGATTGTATACCTAGATGATATTTTGATATTCAGTAAGACTAGATAAGAGCATTTGTTGCATGTTAAACAAGTATTGCAGAGATTGAAAGAAGAAAAGTTGCTGATTAACCTAAAAAAGTGTTCTTTCATGAAAGAGGAGATTGTGTATTTGGTATTTGTGATTTCAGTTGATGGTTTGAAAATGGATCCTGAAAAGGTTGAAGCTATTTTGAATTGGCCTACACCTGAGAATGCTAGCGAGGTAAGATCATTTCATGGTTTAGAAATTTTTTATCAAAAAATCATTAGGAATTTTAGTTCAATTTGTAATGCTATGACTGAGACTATGAGAGGAGATAAAAGAGAATTCAAGTGGACATATGGAGCTGATAAAAGTTTTGAGACTCTGAAGCATAAGGTTGCTGAATTACCTGTGTTAGCATTGCTTGATTTCAATAAGGTATTTCAAGTTGAGTGTGATGCAAGTGGTAGTGCAATAGGAGCTGTGTTGAGTCAAGAAGGTAAACATGTTGCTTTCTTTAGTGAGAAGTTGAATGATGCAAAAAAGAAATATTCTGTGTATGATCAAGAATTCTATGCTATTGTTCAAGCCCTGAAGAAATGGAGACATTATTTGATACCAAGTGAATTTGTGTTGTATACTGATCATAAGGCTTTACAGTATTTGGGTAGTCAAAATAAATTAAATCAGAGATATATGAAATCTGTTGAATATTTGCAGAGTTATACATTTGTGATAAAACATAAGAGTGGAGTCACTAACCGATTCGCTGATGCATTGAGTAGAAGGAGATCTTTGATGGCCGAGATGAGAATTGAAGTTCTTGGTTTTGAAGATATGAAAGGTTTGTATGAAACTGATCCTAATTTTTCTGAGCCATGGAGAAAATGCAAAGCACCTATTCAAGATCAACTGAGTACTAAATGGGAAGACTATTTCATTCAAGAAGTTATGTTGTTTAAAGGTATTTAGTTGTGTATACCAAGAGGATCAATGAGAACTAATTTGATAAAGGAGAAACATAGTAGTCGTTTGGCTGGACATTTTGGTATTGACAAAATATTGAATTTTCTTAAGAAGAAATAATTTTGGCCGCAGTTGTATAAGGATGTTAAGAAATTTGTGAAAAGTTGTGGAATTTGTCAAGTTGCAAAGGGAGTAAGTTAGAATACTAGATTGTATATATTGATTTTTGTTCCTAAGAAACCTTGGATTGATATCAGTATGGATTTTGTTCTTGGCTTATTGAAGACAGTAAGAGGTAATGATTCTATATTTGTGGTTGTGGATAGATTTTTTAAGATGGAACATTTTATACCCTGTAGAAAGACATCAGATGCAGTGCATATAGCAGATCTTTTCTTTAAGGAAATTGTCAGATTGCATGGATTACCAAGGAGTATCATCTTTGACCGAGATAGTAAATTTGTTGGATACTTTTGGAAGACTCTTTGGAGAAAGTTGGGCACCAAGTTGAGGTATAGTTATACATTTCACCCACAAACTGATGGACAAATAGAGGTTGTGAATAGAAGTTTGGGTAGTCTTTTGAGATGTTTAGTTGGAGATAAACCGAGTAATTGAGATTCTATGTTGGCACAAGCAGAGTTTGCATACAATAATTCAGTGAATAGGAATATTGGAAAAACACCTTTTGAGATTGTTAATGACATACAACCGAGAGGTATATTAGATTTGAAGGATATTGCTGGTGAAGAAAAGAGAAGTGCTAAAGGAGTAAAGTTTGTTGAGTTCATGAAGACATTGCATGAAAAAGTGAAACATAAATTGGAGAAAAGTAATTAGAAGTATAAAGAAAGAGCAGATAGATCAAGAAGACATAAGACTTTTGCAATTGGGGATGAAGTAATGGTACACTTGAAGAAAGACATATTTCCTGCTGGAACATATGAGAAGTTGAAAATGAAGAAATTTGGTCCTTGTAGGATATTGAGGAGATTTGACAGTGGAAATGTTTATGAGATTGAGTTACCTGATGACATGGATATATCACCTATATTCAACATTACAGATTTGTATGAGTACCATGAATCAGATGAAGACATGATAGTACCAAATGATTATCCTAAGAAGTAGACAGAAGAAGTTGAGCATATTTTGGAACAAAGAGTTGGTAGAAGCACAAGAGGGAAATAGTATATGGAATATCTAGTAAAATGGAAGAATAGATCGATTGAAGATAGTTCATGGATTTCACAATCTGAGTTGGATTCAGCTCGGGTTATACCTGCTGCATGATTCAAAGAATCATTCAAATAAACCCAAGTGTCTGATGCAAGAGCATCTTAGATCCTTGGCAATCCTATGTCACCCAAAACAAGTTTGAGTTTTCTGTGTTGCTCGGTTTCTTCTTTGACCAAGTTGGCTCGGTTTCCTTCTTTAACCAAGTTGGTCGGTTAATTCCTTGGCGCTTGATTATCCTTGCTTACTAAGTTGTTTGTTTTGATTTTCTGTTGAGGCCGACTTGTGCATTTAATTGTGGTCACGAATTTAATGTTGGTATTGATCATTGGGAAGCGTGTGGACCTAGATATGGTCGTTCCTTCCATTAATGGTGGATCTGAAGGCCGACTTGTTTTTGATTTGGTAGCCTCTTGTATATAATGTAGTCGTTGGTTGTAGTTTTAGGACATCAGATTAGAGCTAGAAGATTAATGGTATCAGATTAGGAGTTGAAGATAGTTTCTGAATCCTCACATGTTGGAGGACTGTTGTAATTGAATTGATATATCTGGCCCTAACTGGGAAGGCCTTACAACTTGACATGTCTGAATCAATTTGATGAGTAAAAGGATATGTTCTGCATTCTCTCTCTCTCACACACACACACACACACACACACACACACACACTTATTGTGTAATTGCTTCTCTATGTGATCTCTGTAAGGTAGATTTGGATTAGGGTGTGCCTTTGGCCCCTCTTCCCGACTTGCCCTACATTACCTCTTGTTACGACTCTATGTTTTCTTCAATGTCTTCTTAGATCATTGTGTCTTCTACCTTCTCTTCTTAGACTATTGTGTCTCTTCCTTCTGTTGGCGAGCACAAAACAACTATAGAATGAAAGGATCTCATATCTAATTAAACTTGAAAAAACTTATGATTATCTAGGTGCTCGTTATATACAACCTCTTAAATTTCTATCCTATTTTTTATTTCAAATTTGAATCTTCATTCAATTTGTATGGTAGATTAGTTTTTGCTCGTTAATTTCTGAGTTGATATGTTTGATGGATGTTTTCCTTTGATTTCAGTCTTTATTTTAGGAGATATGGTCCTTACAACTTGTTTTCGGTGGGTGCAGGTGGGCATAAAGCTGATTTGAGTAGTAGATGTGTTGTGTGGTTCACCAGGACAGATGGGACATAGGGTGCAAATACATGCTAATTGTTAGGATTAACAAGGCAGAAATAACAATTATGTGCAAATATAACTAATATCATAAAATAATAAACCACACAGAATAGAACACAAGACACACAGATTTAACGTGGTTCACCCAATCCCTGGGCTACGTCCACCAACAGCGAGTCCAATATTATTATTATCCAGTGATTACAACCTGATTACAATCCGTAATCCCTTACAGCCCAAATCTGCCGCAAGTACTAAAATACTACATAATGAAAATCCCTAACCCTAAGCCATATTATACAATATTTTTTCGCTTTAGGTTAGAATGAGTTATAAGTAGTCGGCCTCAAAATTTTTTTTCCTCAGGGGCTGCGCCCCCGAACCCCTGCTCTTGGGGGTTGCCGCCCCCAAACCCCCGCTCGGGGCCTGGCCCGGCCCTGAACCCCGGCGAGGTCGGGAGGAAAAGTGTACAGTACTTTCCTGGATAGTACTTTCCTGATTAGTCACCACAAGCTAACACTAATTTACTCATGGTGTAGTAGGCAAGTGTGGTATTAGGAGTTGTATGTCCCATATGTTCATTTGGGCATATGTGATTGGGTAGACTTTAATGTGGCAATATAGTTTTGGTGTTTCTATTTATTAGAAGTGGAGCATAAGACATTTGAATATTTTAATTTGGTTTTAAAATGTATACATGATTATGCACATTTTGATCATATGACTTAGTAATGTGCACCATTAATTATATTAGTGATCTAACAAAGCTGAATGATTTTACACCCACTTATTTGGAAAAAATAAAATATGTGATTTATAATTAATATAAAAATAAAACTTTTTGAATTAATACCCACCATGTACCAGATGCAAAACTGCGCCAATGTGAACCCCTAACTGTCCCAATAGGACCCGGTCATGTATCGGACCCTCTCCCCTACCGTTGGTTCGAACCCACGACCTCGTTTTCGTATCAGAAGCTTAAAAACATTTATTCAGCCAAAACAAATTTCGTATGATAAATCATGTGATCATGGTGGAACCATATAGATAATGTTGCAGATACTCTTATGCATACAATTGAATTGAACTATAACTATGATGAATGCTCAGCAATAGGAAAACCCTTACCCATAAATGCGAATGGGGACACTGCAGTTGAACTCCTTCAGCCACACTCATCGTCTTCCTACTTATTGCCGGCAAAAGGCCTTTCCCTCGGCCAAAGGAAGATGGAAAATATTTGCTGTCACCAGAACTACTCGTTCTGGTTTGTCATTCTAATATCTCTTTTCCACTTTCTGTGTTTTATTTTAAAAAATTCACATGCTAAGGACAGACGCATAAGTTTTGTATACTATTTATTCACAGAACTTTAATGCATCTTGTGAATGTTGCGTCACTAAAGAGAAGGTCCATCTTCTTTGCGTTTTGATTTAATTGGTTATTTGTAATTGGATTTTAGCAGAGACACAGGAAGTTTTGCTTCTGTTTCCCGCACATTTGATTTTCACAATTGTTTGGATGGTGGATATTAAATTGTGGGCATTTTGTTTTTCTTGGACTATTGCCAGAATTGGCTCCGAGGGGTTTCAGTGTAATGCTAATTGGACATTTACCTGGACACATGTTCAAATTTTGAATATTTTATTTTTTCGAACTATCCTCAGATGCAATTATGAGGGTCAAAATGGGAGATTAATTATTATTCGTAGACATGTTCAATTCACCCAAGGTCCGTAAGCACAGCTGAAAAAATGCGAGGTTGTGCTGTAATGAATATAAGATACATTTTTGTGATGACCGAGGTTTGATCTCAAGAACGCAGTTCAAGCTTAATACAGACATAATGAAAAGGTGGTCTATTACACATCACGCAAAAAAATAGCTTGTACCGGAATTGGTGCTTTGGATAGTGGGTTGGACGTTCATTTGTCTGATTGTGGTTTCCATCCGATTTTCCTTTTTGAAACCTAGAATTAGTACATCTGTCATCGACATCCATAGCTTCACCAATTCTAGTTGAGAAGATATTCAGATTCCTATTGTATAACTTCGCCTCCGAAAATGATATAAAAATAATGCATATCCGTTGATTGTGGTTTTCTTGTACTAGTTCAAATTTTCTAATTCTAGTCAAGATCTGACAATCCTAGGCAGGATTTTGTTGACCCCATGATTGTATCGTTCCCGGCTGATTTTTGTGTTAGCTTTGATTTTTAGTATATTTTTGAAGAAATGCATCTTGTATTACTTAACAGTACCAAATAATTTCATGAGTATAACAACAGGATTATGTGCAATGTCTCCAACTGTACACCGAGAGCCATTGACTCAAAACATTTACGTGAATACTTTAACAAATCTTTCACCACCAAAAATAAATCTTGCTTCAAAAGGCTTAGCTGCCCTAAGCTAAGAGTGGAAGGGTCCTCATGAAATGTAGCTTTGCACGTTAATTTTGACTGAAATATGACAACATCAATCATTCAAGTGCCCCTGAAGGGAGGTTTTTTTCAAGAGAGGGGGCACCAATTGTAGAAGTTTCAGCTTTCAACCAGGCCAAAAAGGTCTTGGCTGTAGTGTGCCTACAAGACATGATCAACAGTTTGTTCTCTCTCACAAGACCTGTATAGTGAAGTTTAATCTCAAGAACGCTTATAATAACCATGATAGAATGTTGTGCTTGAAAAAAACTTGTGACTTCCAACATACTACTGCTTTTGCTAGTGCATTTTAAGGTCCCTGATTCACCTTTTCTTATACAAATGGGAAGCAAGAAGTGGAGTGTGTATCATAAGTGATAACACTATTTCTCACATAATTGTAAAAGGTCTTTGCATTGCTCTATTTCAAATCTCTCAAATTGGCCCATACCCTTGAAGCTGCATTTGAAAGTGATACCTTTCAGGAATTATACTACAAAGGTCTCGATGTGCAGCTTTGTGTGTGCCTCATAGCTTTGCGCTAAGTTTATCACAAAGTGTGTCATTGAGAGAAATCACGCCTCTACAAATCTCCTCTTGCACTCCATCCCCACACACCTGTCTCTCCCCCGATCCAAAAAAAGGTTTTCCATTCCAGCCAATGTTTTACAAGCAAATATAGGTAAGAGACCAATCTAATATCATGGGTAGCAAAATGTCCACACAGGGCTTGAAATTAAATCCCAAGTATCCAATGGCTCCTCAAATTACCACAGAAGAAGAGCCACATTCTGCCAAGCAGCTCACACTCTCAGAGAACTGAACCTGAAAGCAAGGAAGCCTTAGATTACCAGTAATGTCATGAAGCTGAAAGATCTGATGTTCTGAATATGGCAAACAACTGTTATGTGGCAACTGAGTAAAATCTTCCTTCTGATTGTATCAGCAAGAAACATGTAATTGTACATGCATGCTGCATCAAGTGAACTATTTTATGGGCTATTTTCCCCAAATTTGGCAAAGTAAAATCAAGTATACATCGTACTGAAGTATATTGTATCTAAAAAGCCTTTGACAATATCCTGTAGCAAATGATTTTTATTTTTTAAATTGGGTAATTTTCAGTTATGATTTTGTGGTGAAACTATGCAGTAACAGGTATTTTTGATCTTGCATTGGAGGAACAAATGCAACTGTTTGCAAAATCTTATAAGCTTGGCAACAGTTATTGGAGTACTTTGCTCATAGTTATTAATGGGAAACTTCTTCAATCAACATGTTAGAGCACCATTGAAAAATTATGTTTTGTAATTATTATTGGAAATGAAGCTGTATTCATGTCCATGGATGAGCAAAATATGTCAATGGGACATGAATGAGAGAGCATGAATGAGATTCTTGAACATGTACTATTGTTTTGAACAATACTTTAAGTCAGAGGTATATGGATTACTATATTCCGCAAAGACATAAGGTGATATGGGAGATTAATCAGGAAAAATGGGATTACTATATTCCGCAAAAATAGGAAAAATGGGAAACAGGGCAAAGACATAAGGTGATATGCAAGATGAATCACAGGTTACTGTTTTTTTTCACTTACCAGCTCCGAAGCATTCTGTCCAAGTCTTAAGAGCATACCATCTGACATTCGTTTGGGTGGCTTCCTTTTACCTTTTAAATGTAGAGACTGGGTTTCTCTAATACTGAGGTTGTGTAATAGATCACAAATGAGATTCTTGAGAATGTACCTTTGTTTTCAATAATACTTGAAGTTGTTACAGGTAGGCCATGTATCTGTGGATTTTTTTTTATTCCACTAGATGAATTAAAAACAAGAAAAATGGGAAACAGAGCAAAGCAATAAGCCAGTGTGCAAGTTGAATTGGCATTTCTGGTTTTATTTACAGCTCTGAAGAACTATGTTAATGAACTACACAAGGGTATGCTATCTGAGATTCTTTTCTTGTGGTTTTCCTATCCCTGATTGTAATACCGGGTTTCTGTAATATTGAGATTGCTTCCTTCTGCCAGATACTTAAATGTCACTTCTGTCAAATTCTGGCTAATATCTTTTCAACTTTTCTGTGGATTCTGTCAAGAAGAATTACCTCAATTTGAGGAAGCTGAGTCTTTTTTGGGGTATCGAAGTATCTCATGTGCATCCTAAACAAAGTGGCTGCCACAGACAATTTTCTTGTCCAAGAACAATTTAAACTCAAAGCCATAGCCTAAGATCAGCTTTATGATTTTATCAAATTAAATACTTCAAAAACCCTATGAAACTGTGGGTACAACATTGCCAAACTACTGTTGAAACTATTTAATGACATTCATCAGTTTTAACTTTTAACATGATGGTGGCCAATTTAGAAGTGACTTTTCCCGCAAGATTTTTAACACTCTTGGCTAATCTGTTCTTTCACTTGCAAAGGTAATGTATCTTGACTGTCAACTTCCTTATGGATATTCTAGTTTTCTCTGGGCAGCAGAATCAAACAATGGCAATAATTCTCCATTTTATCTTCTCAACAAACATAATTTCCAATAGGTCCAAAACAGAGCAGAACAGGTTTTACCAGTTTCTCTTTGTTGATTATCACATCTTGAAAGAAAAAGAAAAACATAAGTCAATTTAGGCCTGAAAGATGCGGCCAATTAGAAATAATTCAGATAAAGGGGTGATTGTTTTTGGAGAATATAATGATGTTTTGATGAGTTCCCGTGGTTCATACTTTTGATGTTTTAGCGACTCTAAATCATCGTGCAAAGTTAGCCTGAACCTCTTATCCACGTGCTTAAATTCAATCATTCGTACAAACCCTTGAAGATTGCACTGGTCTACGTGTAGTTGTGGCTTGACTTGGCGAAGCGAGACTTGGTAAATTAAGGAACTCGTCCATCAAAATACTTTCCTTGGCTGTCATTACCCTTAGGATTAGATTAAGATCTCTGAACCCTAAACCCCTTTTCATTTCTGCATATCCGGTGAAAACCCCAAAAAATAATACTTAATTGAAAATCTTATGATAGTACCCATATTCATCATGACATAAAGGATTGAAAACGTAAGGCCCCTTGTGATCATCAGCAAATCACATCAACACTGAGCATATCCACAAGTCGAGGAACCTTGGAGTTATCGTATGATCTTTTTGCAATCTTGGCATACGCGATACTTTGTTCAAGTGAGGACAATATATCTCGGTATTTTGTTCTACTGTTTGGTGAGTCATAAAACACGCATCAACACTACTGTTGAAACTATTTAATGACATTCATCAGTTTTAACTTTTAACATGATGGTGGCCAATTTAGAATTGACTTTTCCCGCAAAATTTTAACACTCTTGGCTAATCTGTTCTTTCACTTGCACAGATAATGTATCTTGACTGTCAACTTCCTTATGGATATTCTAGTTTTCTCTGGGCAGCAGAATCAAACAATGGCAATAATACTCCATTTTATCTTCTCAACAAACATAATTTCCAATAGGTCCAAAACAGAGCAGAGCAGGTTTTACCAGTTTCTCTTTGTTGATTATCACATCTTGAAAGAAAAAGAAAAACATAAGTCAATTTAGGCCTGAAAGATGCAGCCAATTAGAAATAATTCAGATAAAGGGGTGATTTGAGAGCTGTTCTCAGGTCCTTATTTGACAAGGAAGATCTATTCACACAAAATTGCCATATCAAGAATTGATTGCTTTATGTTGTATAAAAATTATGGTCTCTCAAGACTAGTCATCCACATAATTGCAGTCTTGGATAGTTCAAGGCTAGTGGTATCCATCAAAGTTTTGTAAGATTTGCCTAAGTAATCTACCCAAGATAAAAAATGCCTTAAGACTAATCACAATAATCTGTTTGGTCAAAACAAAAAAGATTTGAAAGAAGCAAACTAATGGCTATTCCATTCATTAAGAGTGTGTCCAAATATAAGCAAGAAGATTAATTTTTATAGAAAATGCAAAAGTAGGAGAAGGCTAACCTTTCACCTTCTGAGAAGTGTAATTCTCAATGAATGAAGCAACACCTCAATACCCACACAGGGAAGTGCCTCTTTTGTGAAAGAGGGTGACACCTCACACTCCTAATAAGACAGGGAAACTATACCTAAGTAAACTCTTATTTAAGTAAGCTTAGTCGAAGATGTAATAAGTGCATAAAAAATACACAAATACACCAACCAGGTTAACAATATTTACAACATAGCTGTTGTAGTAGAACATTTTATTGGCAATGTGAATCATAAGATCCTACCTATGGAGTGTTGTGATGTTCTTCTCAGTAGATCCTATTAGTGATTGTAGCTGCAGGAGACATCTACTTACCTGTTCATGATTGTTTCTATGTGAAATTGTTATCTCCATCAGCGTTGATGTTGCATATGCTCATGTGCGTTCATGTCTGTTGCTTATTGAAGAGACTTATCTGTTTGTATTTGAAGAGCTACATCAAATGTAGCATCAATGTTATTGTATTTTGTAGAAGTTCGTGATTGTAGAAGTCTTCATGATGGATGGTTCTTTCATATGCTGTATCCCGTTTTTTATGTCGTTCACTAAGGGCCTGTTTGGTTGCTGGAATTACAGAATGCTAGATTTCTATAATACTTGAATTTGCCAATTCAGGAAGTTTTAAATCCGGAAAAGGGTTTTTGGAATATGGTTGGAACCATTTGGTTCACCTGGAAGATGAGTGAGAAGATATAACCATGTTTTGTCTAAAGACAACTAGTAAAAGCAAATACGCAGAGATATTTAGCAAAATGGCCATGAAACCCAATCGCCAAACTGGACTTTGAGATTCGAATATCTGCAGAAATGTGTTTGAGAAGAATTTTGTCAAATACCTGCAAATCAATCAACGAGGAGTCCTCCGCACAACTGTAAAACAGTTGGAAAAACCTGCAAATATTTCAACCGGGAGACCTCCGCACAAGGGCAAAAAAACAAAATAACACGATCAGATATGTGGACGAGAGAGGCAAAAGATCAACAGACAATTTGTGGACCTGAAAATTTTATAAAATTTGATTTATCAAAAAGTGGAACCACCTTTTGAGGTGGAAGATTCATATGCTCATTTTGAGCCAAAATGAGAATTTGAAAAAGCCTATTCTATTTTCGTTTTTTAAAAACAAACTGCAAATTTGGAAATTATGGTATTTGAATTTCTCAATTCCAGCTCAATTCCAGTAACCAAATGGGCCCTAAAGGCATTGAAGAGTGTTCACTCTAGCTCATGGCTTTTTATTGATAACCGCTGTAAATTCATGTGCCACGACATTTAGAATGTGGAATGACATACTTGTTTTATAACTACTGTCGGTTCATGTATATGGCTGTCATTCATTCAAGTGGCTTCTCTTCATTTATATTATTATCAGTTTTGAAGAGCTTCTTTTATGATGTATATGCGGAATTCTAAGGGTCACCATATGTGTAATTGCTGTCATCATAATGTCTTGTGTGTTTGTGACTGTTGGGTGACAAAACAAAATATCGAAGAGTCATTGCTAGGAGTGTGGGAGGTAATTATGTAGCATCAAATTGATGATCTCTGCTATTTTCATATTCTGTGAGGACGAGTTTGTATGTGCAGTTACAAGAGTTGAAGTTGTAGCGTTTGGTGTTTAATATTATTGTTTGCAGAGCATATGAATACTGTTGGAGATAGTGTGGATGTTGTTCATTATCATTTCTGTATGCAACATTCATTCGGTGTGTAGTTGCAAGTTCATTATTCTGTAAAGGGAGCTCTTTGAATTCTTTAGTTGAGTGAAAGCTCGAGGGTTTGTGAGCTGTGTACTTGAACTTTGTTATTATTATTCAATGTAATGTCCCCTGTTGGGATCTTTCCTAATTTAACTTAAATTTCTCGATTAGGGTTTGGATTGTAATGTCCATGATAGGATTAGTCACTTATCTTATCAGATTTAGCTATCTTTGACACTCATACCCAATCTTATTACTATTTTTCTTCGTAAAGGGAAGCGCAAATGTTATCTAAGGTGCCTAGAGACCAACCATAATGGGTTCCCTCAAAGTTTACAGGTCCAAGCCCAAACTATTGGGATGCTGACCCCCACCTTATTTTGGGACAGATAGCCATTACCTGGATTTACACAAGGATACCACTTGTAACATTACAACTTCCTTCCTTGAGTCAAATAGTATATAGGATTAAATAAGGTCTCAATATATAATTATAAATACTTCGTTGTATATTTAATCATAGTTTTAGACTTCAACATTTACTTGATACAGTATTGAATGAATTCAATAATTTGATATTGTGATGGCATATATACATATCTAATTCAGATATGCTAATCCTTAATAGTATATATATATATATATATATATATATATATATAACAATGTAAATGACTCTGATATCTTCCTTACCAGATATATAATATAGACTCAGACCTTCCATTCGATTGGTAATCTATATATATACATATATTTTATAATCTAGGATCTGCTATAAATATACATCTATAGAATTCTGATTTCATTATTATATATAATGTTGTATATATTAGTTCATATATATTTCTTATTCATTATTATATATATATCTCTGATTTCACTATTACCAATGTATATAAATACTACATATGTATAGGTCTCTTATTTCCCATCATATTCTCTAGATCAGTATTGATCTGTAAGCAATTTATATTATAGTAAATATGCTATGATTTATATACTGTGACCTTATGTGATCTGCCATATTATATATATATATATATAACTTTACTGTTTGTATATCCTTCAGCAACAACCTTTATATCTCTTGCGATGAGTACGAACCATCTATAATATACTCTGCAATGTTTTTTACTATTTCCCCTTCTCTTCGATGCCTTCTGAAGTATGACTGATGGCATTCTTATATATTTGATCGCATCTATTCATAGCGATAAGACACCTTCTTTCACATTGTCCATCTTCGTGACACCAGCAATTAGTTTATAATGACTAGTCAATGGTTAACATTAACTTGTCTTATTCCCATCAACCCGCTGTCACTTAATAAGATTCGTTTATTTTATCGATTCATGATGGTTAACAAATGATCTTTTAAATGATGATCAGACATTTATCCGTATCAATCGTTATCTCCCATAAAGATTGATCGACTTGTTTTATACTTTGTATTGACTTGCTAATTACTATATTTTGGTCGATGATATTGGATTAAGGTGACCGGTTGTTAGTCTTTTAACTTTTAATCACTGCGTAAGTGTTATATGGGAGTATCAATGATGTTCCCTTTGATCATAATATATCGATTACTAATTATGGAGGATACATGGTTGATGCCGATACTACCATCATTTGTTTAGCGACCATAGTGAATAACTAATATTTGCTATTTCATGCTCGATAGTCTTGGAGACTTTGATATATACAGACTGCTCCTCATGTCAGCGTCATTTGATTAATTTATAGATTATTCATCGATTTAATTAATAATATATTTTTAATTATTAATTATTTATTTTTTTATCAAATTCTTCTTACAGATGGGGATATTACATTCAATAAAGGAGAACTTTTTGGTGTGGCTGGGTTTTTTCCTTGAGTAGGAGGGTTTTCCCAGGGTATTTTTGGTGTTCTTGTGTTTTTAATTTATTTATTCTTTATTTTATGCAATTCTGGCTCTAAAATTAACATGGTATTAGAGTGGGTCTAAGTAAAGATCCAAAACCAGAATTATTCAAGCATCGAAGTATTCTTTTCTTCTCTTCTAGATTGATTCTTTTAGGTTTCAAAATGGTGAATGGACTCAAAGTTGAAAATAGGTTGGATGGTGCATCCAATTTCACATCATGGAAATTTAGAGTCCTCATTGCTCTACAAGAAAATGATCTCCTAAACTTTGTGAAGAATGATGTGGCTGAGCCAATTGATGATACCGAGAAATCTCAATGGAGGAGGAATAATATTATTGCAAGGAAGATATTGATTGATTATTTAAAGGATCATCTTGTGCCTTTTATATCCAAGTTGAATTCAGCTAAAGAAATGTTTGAGAGTCTTCAAAGCTTGTATGAATTCAACAATACTAGCGGAGCTCTAGCCTTGAGACATATCAGCTCCTTCATATAAAAATGGCTAGAGGAGAATCAATTGTCTCTGTCTTCATGAGGATTATAGATTTGAAAGATTAGCTTAGTGCCATTGTGTTGAGAAATAGCTTCATTCAGATTATAACATACAAGTAAATACACATATATGTTATTGTGAAAATGATATATATATATAATTCCAAATTTAATAACATATATATCAATACGAAATTGAACTTGTTATATATTGAATGATCCAATGTAAAAGATTGACATTACTATCGGGTGACCCGATACTTAACCACGTTGCAAAGACTGTATTCACTATCGTGTGACCCGATACTTATTCACGATGTGTAACAAATAACATTGACATCGTTAATGATCAGTATCATCGATAGTTGGCATGAACAATGATTAATGATATCGTTAATAATCGGCATCACCGATAGTTAAGCATGAACAATGATTAAAGGTATGTCTACGTAGGGACATGACCCTACATGGCATAAGCCACGTAGGGTCATGTCCCTATGTAGACATGACCTTTCAATATATTACTTACATATATATTTTCGTATGCTTGCTGTGGGAAATCATCAATAACAGTATATATGTAATTACCACAGCAAGCATACGATTTCAATAATCTCTGTAATTATATTATTTGATGATCACTGTAAATGCTATAGTAAATATTAGTCTGAGATAAATTAAAGACTATTAAATTTCTCTATATTAAGATCTGAATTCCTTAACACATTGGAGATTCAATTGAAGATAAAGACCTGGTTATGTTGGCCATGAATGGTCTCCGTCATTCTTGGGAGTCTTTTATTCAAGGCATTAGTGGAAGAGATGAATTACCCAAGTTTGATCGTCAGAGAGCTGATTGTATTCAAGAGGAATTCAGATTAGAAGCAAGAGGAAATGGACGAAAATCTCATTATGAAGATCATGTCCTCATTGCCCAAACATCTAAAATTAAAGGAAGAAAAGGAAATTCCAAGAGGTATAGAGATAAGAATTCAGATTCGGCTCCTGAATCAAAGGAGAAGAAGGATCTCTCTAGAATTCAATGTTTCAGGTGTGACAAGTATGGTCACTTTGCTAGAGATTGTTTAACAAGACCAAAACATCAAGCTGCTGCTGCAAATGCTGAAGATGTTTCATCTCATAAAGAATCTAGTGACAATTTAGAGGAATTTTTATTTATCTCAGCCCTTTCAAGCAATGCTCCAACTGATAGTAATACTTGGTTAATTGATGGTGGTGCTTATATTACAGGATACTCATTTGCAAGTTATAATTGGTGATGATGCTTGTTATTTAGTGAAAGGTGCCAAAACTACTTTTCATCTAGATTCAAGCATCCCTCTTCATTTGAGTGATGTCTTGTTTGTTCTAGGAATCAAGAGAAATCTGATTCTATTTCAGCGTTGGAGGACAAAGGATATCAAGTTGCATTTTCTAAAGGTAAAGTGCTTGCGTAAAAGAAAAACACTAGCACTAATTCAGCTTGTGAAATTGGTGTTCGTCAAGAGAGTCTATATAGACTTTTTGTTCGTCCGATTCCAGCTTTAGCTCATTATTCCATCAGTGCAAGTGAGCTGTGGCATAGAAGATTTACTCATTTAAATTTCATAACTCTTTCTTCCATGGAGAAGATGGTTGTTGGTCTTCCAAATCTAAATCAAGAGCATGATGGTATTTGCAAAGGTTGTGTTCTAGGTAAGAATGTTAAAGGTCCTTTTCACAATAGTGAAAGTAGAGCAAAAAAAGTTTTAGATCTTTTTCATTCTGATTTATGTGGACCTATGTCTGTTGCATTTTTGAGTGGTTTTTGGTACTATGTGATTTTTATTGATGATTTTTCACGTAAGACCTGGATTTATTTCTTGAAATCTAAGGAGTTTGATGAAGTGTTTTCTAGATTTAAAGAGTTCAAAGCTCAAGTTGAGAACATGTTTGAAAAAAATGCTCAAAGTTTTAAGATTAGATAATGGAGGGGAATATACTTCTAGTGTCTTTCAAATTTTTTGCATTGAAGCAGGGATTAAGAGGGAGTTTTGTGTTCCATATAACCCACAACAAAATGAGTTGCAAGAAGAAAGAACAGATCCATTGTTGAGGCAGCAAAAACTATGATTCATGATCAAAATCTGCAAACCTTTCTTCGGCCAGAAGCTTGCAGAACAACTGTTTATGTTTAGAATTTAAGTCCACATCAAATTTTGGATAATATGACTCCTGAAGAGGCATTCATAGGTATTAAACCAGAAGTAAGTCTTTTTATAATTTTTGGGTGTCCTATTTATATTCATGTGCTTAAAGATAAACGATCTAAGTTAGAACCTTTAGGCAAGAAAGGAATTTTTGTTGGTCACAATGAGTCTTCCAAAGCCTATAGGATCTACATTCCAGGACAAAAACAAATTGGAATCAATAGAGATGTATCATTTGAAGAAGAAGTGGCATTCAAAAGATCAAAAGGGACTCCCATAGAGATTAGAGAAGAACAAGAGAGATCTCAAGATATGGACATTGCTGCTCCTGATTCCCCTAGAAGAATCTATTGATCCAGTTGATCCCATAGGACCAACCAATGGACCAGGTAATGTTTCATTAGATAGAAAGAGACCTTTGGGGGCTAGACACACTATGCAAGAGGCTGAAAAATATGCAGCTCCTCGTGGCACTTTCAGAGAAAATAAGAGACCACATAACTTTTTAGGTTATGTTGCATTAATGAGTTACATCATTGAGTTTGAACCTTCAAGTTTTGAGGAGGCATCAAATCAGCAAGTACGGAGAGATACTATGACTGAAGAATATCAATCTATCATCAAGAATGATGTTTGGGATATTGTTTCTAGGCCTCAATGGATGTAAAAACTGCGTTTCTGAATGGTGTGATTGAAGAAGAGGTGTTTATTGAGTAGCCAAATGGTTTTGTGATTCATGAGAAGGAATCACATGTATGCAGATTGAAAAAGGCCTTGTATGGCCTTAAGCAAGCACCACGTGCATCGTATGAAAGGATTGATCAATATTTATTGAGCTCAAGATTCTTCAAGAAAAATGCAAATCCAAATCTTTACTTCAAGGTAATTGATGATAAAGCATTAATTTTAGTTCTTTATGTTGATGATTTATTTCTTACTGGGGCAGATAATCTCATTGTCAAATGTAAGAAAGATTTGGCTTCTGAATTTGAGATGAAAGATCTTGGTCTTATGCATTAGTTTCTAGGACTAGAAGTGTGGCAAAGGCCTAATGAATTCAAGGGAAATACTCTATAGACATTTTGAAGAGATTTGATATGCTGGATTGCAAGTCTATGTCAACACCTATGGATTCAAATTTGAAAAAGTTATATGAATGTGCAGCCAGTTCAGATTTAGTAGATCCCACCATGTACATACAATTGATTGGATTATTGATGTATCTATCCAATACTAGACCAAATATTTGTTATGCTGTTAACACTCTCATTCATTTCATGTGTGAGCCTAGACAAATTCAATTTGTTGCAACAAAACATATATTGGGATATTTGCGTGGTACAATGGGATATGGTCTGAAATATATTTCTTGTGAAGATTTGAAATTGGGAGGCTTTTTTGATTTTGATTGGGCCGGGTGTGTGGCTGATAGGAAGAGTACTTCTAGTTGTTGTTTCAGCTTAGATTCTATAATGATTTCTTGGTGCAGCAGGAAACAGCCTTGTGTGGCTCAAAGTACAACATAAGCTGAATATATTGTAGTTTGTGTGGCCGCTCGAGAAGCAATGTGGCTTCGAAAGCTTCTTGCAAGACTATTTGGGCAGACTTTAGAACCAACTGTGATTCATTGTGATAATAAAAGCTGTGTGAAGCTTTCTGTTAGTCCAGTATTTCATGATAGAACCAAACATGTGGAGATTAAATATCATTATTTAAGAGATATGGTTCAAAGGAAAGCAATTCAACTCAAGTACATCTGTACTGATGAGTAGACATCTGACATTCTCACCAAGCCACTTTCTTGAGTGAAGTTTTCTTATTTTCGAGATAAGCTTAGTATTGTGGAGAATGATGCTCTTGCTGAGAGAGAGTCTCAGCTTCAGTGATTCTTGATACTTGCTAATAATGCATTTTTCTCTGAGACGAAGAAATTTGAGATGAAATCCCTTGTAATGCTTTTTTTCTTTGAGACAAAGAAATTTGAGGCGAAAGCCCTCGTAATGCATTTTTCTCTAAGACAGAGAAATTTGAGGTAAAAGCCCTTATTGCTCTTTCTTCTCATGGGAGTAGCCATAGTGGATGTCATGTTGAGAGAATCCATGACAACATCACGTTGAGTGACTCCTTGATGTGAGCTTGTACTTATTTCACACTGGATGATGCCCTCACATTGACATATTCCATGATAAAATTTTGGTTTTCTCACAAATGGGTGCAGCCATTGTGACTGTCATGTTGAGAGACTCCATGACATGGGAATTTGGAAAAGATATCTCCTTTTCTAAGAGGGAGTGTTAGT
Source organism: Chamaecyparis obtusa (assembly GCA_027943335.1). Lineage (NCBI taxonomy): Eukaryota > Viridiplantae > Streptophyta > Pinopsida > Cupressales > Cupressaceae > Chamaecyparis > Chamaecyparis obtusa. The sequence goes on from BSBK01000170.1 coordinate 23,631, forward strand.
GATTGTAGCTGCATGAGACATCTACTTACCTATTTTGATTGTTTCTATGCGAAATTGTGATCTCCATTAGCATTGATGTTGCATATGCTCATGTGCGTTCATGTTTGTTGCTTATTGAAGAGACTTATCTGTTTGTATTTGAAGAGCTACATCAAATGTAGCATCAACGTTATTGTATTTGTAGAAGTTTTTGATTGTAGAACTCTTCATGATGGATGGTTCTTACATATGCTATATCCCTCTTTTAATGTCGTTCATTAAAGGCATTGAAGAGTGTTCATCTCCAACTCACGACTCTTTATTGGTAATCGCTCTAAATTCATGTGCCACGACATTTAGAACGTGGAACGACATATTTGTTTTATAACTACCGTCAGTTCATGTATATGACTGTCATTCATTCAAGTGTCTTCTCTTCATTCATATCGTTATTAGTTTTGAAGAGCTTCTTTTATGAAGTAGACATTGGAATTCTAAGGGTCACCATATGTGTAATTGCTGTCATCATAATGTTTCATGTGTTTGTGACTGTTGGGTGACAAAACAAAATATCAAAGAGTCACTGCTGGGAGTGCGGGAGGTAATTCTTTAGCATCGAATTGATGATCTCTGCTATTTTTGTATTTTGTGAGGACGAGTTTGTATGTGCAGTTACAAGAGTTGAAGCTGTAGCGTTTGGTGTTTAATATTATTGTTTGCAGAGCATATGAATATACTGGTTGTTGGAGATAGTGTGAATGTTGTTCATTATCATTTCTGTATGCAACATTCATTCAGTGTGTAGTTGCAAGTTCATTATTCTGTAAAGGGAGTTCTTTGAATTCTTTAGTTGAGTGAAAGCTCAAGAGTTTGTGAGTTGTGTACTTGAACTCTGTTATTATTATTCAATAAAGGAGAACTTTTTGGTGTGGCTGGGTTTTCCCCTCAAGTAGGAGGGTTTTCCCAGGGTATTTTTGGTGTTCTTGTGTTTTTGATTTATTTGTTCTTTATTTTTATGCAAATTTGGTTCTAAATTTAACAGATCCTATCTACATTGTTGACATGCTTGCTACAATGGGTACTGCATGGCAAGCTACATGACAACAAAACATATCTAGACTTCATTTTATGTAGCCAACTTCTCAACATCCCATTGTGTGGATAGACAAAGGACAATTGTAATGAAGAAAACCCACAATCAAAGAAATATTTTGTTAATAGTTGATTTACTCACACAAGAGATACATAAGGGGTTCTGATATAGCCTAATATTCAATATGCTCAAGGGAATGCTCATAAGGAAGGGTTACACCATACAGTGACCACTTAGGAAGGTGACAATTCAGAGAATCTCCCTTTGTGAGAACCAATTAAAATACGGTATCCAACTAACTACCAATGAAGTGATATGAATCTCCCATAGTTAATCCTAATGTATTAACATTGATGGAGAGTAAAAATTTAACCCATAAGATATCCATTTGAACCAATTGAACCTAACCTACAAGCTATTTAGTTGACACAATATAACTAAGGTTAATGTGAGTCACATAACCTCCTCCATAATCCTCATATACATCAAAAGATGCTGAACGTAGGTTTATAACATGGCACCCCTCTTAGCTTCTTTCTCTTTTTAGGGCATGTCAAGAAACCAAAGAGTAAGACTTATTCATTTACCTATCAATTTATGATATTTATTGGTTGTAGTCCGTAATGGTGCCACGCACATCCATAGTTGTTGCTCCTTCAATGTTCGTACACGCATAGTTGTTGCTTTTTTTATTCCATAATGAATTCCATACTACATAATAGCTGCTTTCCTTTGATTCCAAGCTTACCCATAGCAATAGCTCCTTTTTTCATAGGTATGTGGATGTTGATATGCTTCAACCTTTGTATGCCCAAGCTCCTATTCCATACTTCACAGTATCTTCCACTTGTTCCTTTAGCTCTAGAGCAGGTGAGGTTGAGTTTGCTTCACAAGCATCTGTTTCCTCATCTTGTTCTTCTCCAAATTCTGCTTTGTGATCTACTTTGAAGTCTTCTTTATGCTATTCTTTAGATTCTTCCTTATGATTTTGTTTAGATTCTTTATTTGGTATTTCCATGTACCTCCTTGTCCTTGATTTTGATTGGTCCATGTTGAGTAATGCCTTGCACAATTGATTCTTTTTTCCTATAAAAAGTATAAGGGACTTCTTTACACATTAAGATTGATAGTTTCCATACTTTTTAGGCTTGGATACCTAAAAACATTTCAACCATCATAGCTATGGCATGAAAAATGAAACACAAATATTTTGATTGTCCATAATGAGCTTCAAATCTCCAAAAACTTGAGTCTCTGCACCATATACCTGTCTCTAGGACATTCCTTGCTTGAATGTGTGAGTGCTTTGCTTAGCCAACATTGATGACATTATGATTACTACTAGGATTTATGCAGCCAATGACATTCCTCTTTTGAATGCAACTCTGAGCCTGCAATAGTGAAGCATCTTTCATTGGGAGCAAAACACATGGACAATCTTTCTTGCTTCTCTTGATCTAAAGGGTAGTTTTTCCTCTTTATTTTTTTGTTCTTGTTCATCTTATTTTGTTTTCTTTTAATGTTGAATGCCTCTTCCTCTTCTCTCCAAGAGAACTCACTACCATCAAAGTTTTTCCACCATACCTTAGCTGCTTGTGCAAAGTAAAATAATAACATACCTCTTGAATATCTACCACAACAAAACTCCATTTTAACTTTTTTCTCGGGTGACCACTTTCTAGCATATATCATTGTCTTTTCCACAAGATAAAATTGAGGTGATGGTTTTTATATTTAATGCAAAAAAGATCTTGCATTTAGGCATTTCTTTCCCAATAAAAAATCTAAATGGGAAAATAAGCATGTAGACCTGTAATTGTTCTCTTAGTTGCTAAGAGTGGCATTCAATTCGGTTACCTGTATTGTCATTTTTAGCGATTTTGCCCCTCTCTTTATAGGGTTTGAAACACATTTTAGAAGGCAAATTTTGTAGGACATAACTTCTTCAAAATTGTCAATCAAGCCTTGTAGATGTGAGCAAACTGGGTTCTTTGTGATAAGAAAATCACACTGCAATGCAGGACATAAGTTGAGACAAGCAAAAGGATAGTTCTGAAATAACAATTTCCCGAGTCATATATCCTTGAATACTGTTTAATTACACAAAGTTATTCCATTGATGGTGCTAGAAGTAGTCCAATTTGATGTACAGCTGATATAGAATTTGCATCACAAGATAAAGTGTTTTTGTTTTCTAAACATTGAACAAAATAATTCCTGATCTGTAAAAGGTTCTCACACTTGCCCATATAGTCAATTTGATATGAAATGTAATGAATAATATGTTTAATAATAATAAAAAAATTGAGAATAATAGAAACACAAAATAGAGAAATACGGGAAGTGCCAATTACCCCAATATATAATAGAAACACTAAATAGAGAAATATGTGAAGTGCCAATTACCCCAATATTCAATACCTTCCAGGGAAGAATACCTTTACACCATACAACAGTCCTTAAGGAGGGATCCGATATAATGTCTCTTGCCATTATAATCAAACCCAATACAATCCTATCTTGCCAATGAAATGATATGAGTCCCCTATATAAAATCTCTAAGCTAACAACATCGGGGGCTACAATATCTCTAACACAATTTGCCCATTTGACCCATTTATCTCAACCTGGAAATTATCCATTTGACCTAATATACTTAATGAAGGGTCATGCACACTACATGAGCTATTCCATAACACCATGTACATCATGTTACATAATATAATGGACCTAGGTACATAACAACCACCCTCTAGCAAAGTCTTTGAACAAGACCCAAGACAGCCTTATTTGCAATAAGGATATCTGTAAGGAACTACAATTTTGTCCACAGATTATGAGGGTCCTTTTCTAGAATCATCATTGTTAAATTGATTGTCCAATTAAATGTCAACAAGTGAGTAAAGATTTGTAGAAGCAATTTACTTTTCCAAACAATGAAAATCATAATAAGCCCAATTCTTCTTGTAGATCTCCAACTCTCCTATACCCAGAGAGGATTATATTATCTTTAACATATGTATTCTTTACAATGTATTAAATCTTCTATGTATGAAATTGAGATTTTTGAAATTGTTTTTGGAATTTTAATAAAGCAAGGAAGATGATGGAATCTCTCAAACAAAGGTGTAAGTACTTCAGTGTGGACTACAATCTCAGTAGTCCTTGAATTGCAAACCAACATTCAAGATCACATTTGCTATGGAAACCACATATCAGACTCTCCCTCCATCTCCTACAGGTAGAAAATGCAGTTGAGTCCAATTTTAATTTTTTGCAAAATCTATACGGGTAATCTAAAATAAAGAATCCTAACATTTAAAATGCACATTAAACCTGATGTAAGTTTGTAGTGAGTAGTGTTGATGTGAGTTTTGTTCCACTACAACATACAAAATCAAACACCCAATGATTTGGAATGAAACACTAAATACTCAATCCTCTCTTGTTATAAGGTCATCTGTCATGCTAAGCTTGCAAAGTAAGATTATGAAATGACTTCAAGGTTCCTTCTATTTGCGGACACTCACTCAGTGAAATAATGTGATTTGTTGGTAATCACTTAGGGGACTTACGCTAGTTCATTCAATGGATATTAACTGCTTGCGCCTCTAGAGATTCAGCTTCACAATGTGCAATGAAAATATCGTTTTGATTTTCAAACCTTTTCACTTCAACTTGAATTTAAACTTAACTTCTACTTTTACCTCTAACTAGGAATGCAAAGAACCATGGGACTTGGACTTTACTAAATGTAGCTTAATCAACGACTCCACCTACCTAGTGAAAGCTTCTAAGGAATACTCGAATGGTTTTCACATCAATATCTACTTTTTAATCCCATCAAATGGATGCAAACTAAAGATTCAATACCAATTGAAGTTAAGTGCTTTCAATCATTGCCTAACCACACAAGGCACACTTACAATCAGCAAGAGGCTAGTGCTCGGATTTGTTCGAGTCAAGCATGTAGACATCCACAATTTTTTTCATTCAACTAAACTACTTCAACATGAAATGAAATCTACTCCAAGTGAAAGATTGAGGAAACCATGCGACACTTCAAAACAACATTAAGTAATTCACAATGAAAACCAACAATGAATTATCAATTACTTTGACAAGCATTATAGCAACAATTTGATCAAGTCTCTCCCTTAGCTAGCCTAATCTAATCTAACCTTCTACAATCTCCAACCTTCTAACTCCTCTACTAACTCTTACAAATGAGAAGGCCTTGGCCTTTTATAGATGCTCAATTACAATGAAGGGCCAAGACCAATCCAAAATCAATCCCTAGAAACCCTAATCAGGGTTGCCAAAATATCAACCAATTACATGAAGGCACCAATTCATGGGCCAATAAGAAAATTACAATAATTCTGATAGCCAATGAGAAAATTGGACACTTGGCATGATGTGATTGAATGTGCTTGAATCTGGAATTTTCTGATTGGAGAAGACAACTAGGTGCCTCCTCATCATCCTTATCCTGTAGACCTATTTAATCCTTTGATGAAGATAAAATATCTCTTGATACTCAACATTTCTAACTTTGATTAACTCTTCCGAAACTATCAATCTCTTGAGGATGATTGTGATGGCTCATATTCCCATTTTTCTTCACCTTCCAAATCTTCTCCATCTTCTGAGATTTTTCTCATGGCTTTGACTTGAATTTGCAGCTTGAACCTCTTGAAATAATGAAGTCTTCATGTAGCTGGGCTTGCAAATTTGATTGCACTTATGATCTTGATCTTGATCTTCAAATTCCTCGATGATGTCTTCATGTGGTTAGACTCTTTCAAGGCAAACTTGGATTCCACCTTGATCTCAACTTGAATTTTCCTTGGATGACCTTGATATTGAATCTTCCTTTCTTTGAAAGTCTTCAAGTTCGAACTTGAAGCATTCCAATTGCAGCCTTGAACATCCCGTTGCCATCACTGCCATCCTTCCAAGCCTCTCACCTTGCATGACAGGAGAAAAGATCATTAAGCCTCGTGAAATTGATAAGTATAATGAAATGAAAAAATCTGAAAGTTGTCATGATAATTGCATCAGCATAAAAAATGGAAAAGATTTCTTCCAAAACACCTATCATTTTAGTTTGAAAGTATTGGGAGTCTAGTCAAGCAATTCAGATCTGCGATTATAAATTTGAAAAGAAAATCTGGGAATGATAAATGTTTTATATTATAGCATGTTCAGATTTCAATCTCTTATCTTCCTTCAATCTGATCTTCCTCTTGAACAGCCTGCCCGAAAATCAGTGACTTCCAAATTTTGAACTTGCTGAAAGTGTTGCTTTTCAAGTCATCCTACCAACCTGGAACCATTTACTGCCCTATCAGAGATAATTCGCTGCCTTGATCACTGATGTAATTTGATGCCAATTCATGGTATTTCATTTCCCTATAGAAGATGCAGTTCGCTGCTTCACTGGAATGAATTTCTGTCAAAATGTGAGGAAGCTCGCTGCCATACAGCAGAAGTGAATTTGTTTATGATTTGGTGCTGAAACCATCTCATATTGCCCCCTTTGTATAGGCAATAGATAGTTCGAAGGGGGATGCCTTAGGTGGAGGCCGACCTAAACCTCCAATTGGCCAATAAAATGTTTTATTAAATTTCTTTTCTAGCCTCTAGGCCGACTTGGAAAGGGCTTGGAATCGTTTTTTAAAAGGAATTGCTTCCGTCCAAATTGATATCGTTGATAGCATAGACCCTGACTGACTTGAATCATGTGGCAGAATTCTTAGGTGTGGGAGGATAAAATCTCATGGGAGGGTGGAATCCTCCCTCCATAGAGGATAAATTTTTGTTGCTTTCAAAAACTTATCACTTCTTCACTTCCTGAACACCATACATGCATCGCCCTTCACCAATTCATACTAAAACACTGAGATCATATCCAATTCCAACATCATCAAAGCAGAATTCACAAGGAGCCAAGGATTGTATTGTTTGGTGGAAATCATGACCCCTTAAGGAATTTTGATCACTTCTTCGCTTCTAGAATTGATCTTCATCAAAGCCCATCTGCCATCGCTTTCATTCTCCCTACTTAGGCATCAAAGATTATTTTGTAACCTCCATCGTGCTGGGTGGGAATCAAGCATGCAAGAGAACAAAATCCTCATGGGAGGGTGGAATCCGCCCTCCCTTGAGGAATTCCTCTTCACTAACTTTCGGATTCCTCATGGGAACTTTCTGATTGATGCTTGCCTTATATCTCACTACTTCATTTTATGCTTTCACTACCTTATCTACAAGGCGGAAATCAGTGGGGGGCAAGGACTTTACTAGCTGGGCGGAAATTCTGAAGGTTTGAGGATTTTACTCCTTCACTAAGCCCCAATCATAAACATATTCCCACTCTCACTTCTCTCCCACCTTGTTTCGCTCTTGCTATTCCAACTTTCTTATTGCCCACTCGAATTTCTATATATAGTGCAGATCGCATGTCCAATCAAGTCTCATCATGCCTTTTACAAGGCGGAAATCAGGGAAGAGAGAGGACTGGAATCCTCTAAGGTAAAATAATCAAATAGATTATTTTTATGTATTGAAAAAAAAATGATTAAAAAGAGCTAAGCTCATATATATACATTATGAAGTAACAGAAAATAGAAACTAACTTAATACAAAAATATACACAGGATAGAGCATTATCAAATATTAGAAACATTCTAATACCCTCCCATAATGCTCAATCTGTCAATAACACCAATAGCCTCCCTGAATTTTACATATTTGTCAGCACTGAGAGATTTGGTGAAGATGTCAGCGGGTTGCTCTAAGGTAGGAACATACAGCAACTGAATATATTTATCTTCAACCAACTGATGAATGTAATGACAGTGTGTTTCAACATTTTTGGTTCGTTCATGGAAGACCGGATTCTTTGCTAGTTTGAGCACTCCCTGATTATCACAGAATAGAGGAGTCGGTCCTGACTGAGGAGCATGCATATCTGCAAGCATCCGTCGAAGCCAAATGGCCTCACAAGCTGCTTTGACTGCTCCTCGATATTCTGCTTCGGTGGATGACAGAGCCACTGCCTGTTGTTTCTTACTTGTCCATGTGACAGCACCGGACCCCAAATTGAACACATCCAGCAGTAGACTTACGATCATCAATAGAACCGGCCCAATCTGAATCTGTGTAGCCACATAGTTTAGGATCATAACTCTGAGTGTACAGAAGACCATAGTCAAGAGTACCACTCACATAACGCAGGACACGCTTGGCAGCTGCTCAATGATCAGTTTTAGGTGCTGTCATAAAGCGGGATACGTAGCTTACCGCAAAACTAATGTCAGGTTTGGTGGTAGTAAGAAAAATAAGGCTACCCACTAGTTTTCTAAACAAAGATTCATCCACAACAGGTGAATCGGACTGAGCTGATAATTTTAGCTCGAGTTCCATAGGAGTGAGGGCAGGTTTGCAATCCTGCATTGTGAACCTGTCCACAAGACTTCGAGCATACTTGGACTGAGAAAGAAAGATACTGTGCTTAGTCTGCCAAACCTCAACTCCGAGACAATAGTGCAAGAGTTCCAAATTTGTCATATCAAAAGTGCTACACAAGTCCTGTTTGATCTTAGTGATCAAATGTGTTGAACTTCCAGTGATGATCAAATCATCCACATAAACAACGATAAACAAGACATCACCACCTACATGTTTGATATATAGGTTTGAGTCCGATGGACTCCTCTGAAAGCCATGATCGATTAGATATTTATCAATTTTTATGTACCAAGCCCGAGGAGCTTGTTTCAGACCATAGAGAGCTTTGACAAGTTTACATAGTTTGTGTTCCTGACTAGCAATCTTAAATCCAGACGGTTGCGTCATGTAGACCTCTTCCTGTAAATCACTATTTAAGAAGGCACTCTTAACATCCATCTGATGAACTCTCCAACCAAACTGAGCTGCTATTGCAAGGACAAGCCGTATGGTACTCATTTTTGCTGTGGGAGCAAAAGTCTCCTCATAATCAATACCTTCCCTTTGTGAGAACTCTCGAGCAACAAGACGAGCCTTATACTTGTCTAAGGTACCATCAGCTTTGTATTTGACCTTGTAGACCCATTTGCAGCTAACGGGCTTCTTCCCTGCAGGAAGATCAGAAAGAACCCAAGTTTGATTTTTCTGAATACTCTGAAATTCAGCTTCCATAGCTTGTTCCCATTCAAGGATACCTTTAGCCTCGGAATAAGTCTGAGGCTCATAAATACTATGAATGTTAGCCATAAGAGCAAAATTAACTGTTTCTTTGCTCTTATTTCGAGAAACTCTTCCTTCGATGAGCTCATCATCCTTGAGATCACTAATAGTTTTAACCCACCATTTGGGTCGGAGAGTAGAAGAGCCAATCTCTGGAGGAGCTAGAGGAGATTCAAGAGCAGCGACGGGAATAGGGTCATTATCAGGAGCCTCAACAGGATCAGTATCGGGTGCTCCAGTGTAAGCAGTAGCTGTATCATCCCTCCCATCAGATGATGCTAAAGGAAGAGGAATACTATGAGGCTATTCTTCAGAATACTGCTCAGAAGAAGGTAGAAAAGGTCCTCAAGTTTCATCAAAAACATCACGGCTAAAGATGAGATGATCATTGTCGATATCTATCAGTCTATAGGCCTTATGGTTGTTGCTGTACCCTGTCATCATGAGTCTCCGAGTCTTGGAATCCAATTTGGAACGTTTAGTATCAGGAATCTAGACATAGGCAAGAGAGCCAAAATTTTTCAAGTGGCTGATTTTGGGCTTACGACCAAACCACAATTCCTCAGGAGTTTTGTGCTTGACAGCCTGAGTAGGGGAACGATTTAGAAGGTAGACAGCAGTAAACACTGCTTCTGCCCAATACTTATTAGGAACACTCCTCTGTTGTAACATAGAATGAGCCATCTCAACAATCGTACGATTGCGATGCTCAACAACACTATTTTATTGAGGAGTGTAAGGTGTGGTGAATTGGTGTTTGATGCCATGTTCAGCACAAAAACCGGAGAATGCATGAGAACAAAATTCCCCCCCATTATCTGTTCTAAGAGAAATGATACTGCAGCTAGACTCGTTTTCAACCAACGACTTTAAATTCTGAAATGTACTAAGTGCATCTGATTTTTGTTTAAGAAAATACACCCACATCTTTCTACTAAAATCATCGACAATAAGCAAAAAATATTTGCAACCAGTTACTGATGATGTATTCATAGGACCACAAATATCAGCATGAAGTAATTGAAGTACCTTAGATGCACGCCAAGAATCGCCATCTTTGAAGGGAGTCCGATGTTGTTTGCCAGCTTGACAAGCGTCACATACTCCAAGATGCTACGTTTGAATCGGAGGTAGACTAGAGACAAGTTCCTCCCGAGACAGCTGAGATAGATACTGGATGTTGAGATGTCCATATCGTTGATGCCACAGAGTACTAAGGGATAAATCACGGGCTGCCATAGCAATTTCAGGAGAATCACCAGCGTTAGTAAGTTGATACAGGTCATGATCCTCTAGTCCAGAAGCAATAGTAAGACGAGTCGTGCGATCAATAATGGAACATTTGTGGGCATTGAACACCACATCCAACTGAGGAGAATTTCTCATGATCTGACTCACAGAGAGTAGATTGAGTGCCATGCTAGGGACATAGCATACATTGAGAAAGATGAGCTGACACCCTCTAGACTGTATCTGAACATTTCCTCTGCCAATAATTTTGAACTCCTCTCCTCCACCAAACACAACTGAATCATTGTAGGGATAGAAGTCTGTAAACCAGTCATGTCGATGAGAAAAATGACGTGACGCACCAGAGTTGATATACCAAGCAAACAACCGGGCTAAGTTAGAAGGACTTTTAGCCATAAACGCATAGAAAGTAGATTCCTTTTGCTCAGAATGTTCAGCAACATTTGCATGTGGATTTGACCCTCCCAGCTTCTTTTGTTCGGAAGCGAGTCGCTGACGGCAATCCTTCATGTGACCATACTTGTGACAGTAATGACACTGAACACTCTTCTGCTGATATTTACCTGAGAATTGATGCGAACTGCCTTGTTGTGATGATTGAGAAGACTGAAATTTTGCTGCAAAGACTTGTTCTGACGAGGATGAGGAAGTACGGTTACCAAATTGCTGCTTCCAGTGATCCTGCTATAGGAGTTTGGTGCACAGCTTTGGAAATTTCAGATCAACATTAGTTGAAGTAATGTTGAGAGTCTCTATGAAATGTTCATAAGATGTTGGTAGACTTTTCAGTGTAATAACTACCATATCTTCTTCCTCCATCTTCCAATCGATGGCGTCAAGCTGATCACGAATGTCCTTAATCTTCGTGAGATGTTCTTGTAAGGACATTTGTTCATCCATCATAATGGAGAACAACTGATTCTTCAGAAAGAATGCGAGACTCTTGTCGGATGTCTCATGCAACTCTTTCAAATATTTCTAGATGTCTGCAGCAGACTTGCCAGAGGCAATCTGAGGCAATTGATCATCTGTGACAGAGAGCTTGAGAAGCATAACAACTTCTCGATTTCGATCATCAAATTTATCCTGATCTGCTTGAACGGAGGTCGGACAGGTCTCTGTGCCTAGAACAAGCTCATCCAGACGACGATACTCGAAAATGGTCAACATTTGCTACTTCCAAGTGTTATAATTGCTGCCATTAAACCGCTGAATGTTTTCCAGCATCAGATTGGTCAAAGATGCCATTTGCACAGATTTCGAGACAAATTCTTGGCTGACCCAGAAAAATCCGATAGGTACCCAAAAAAGCTGACAAAAAACCTAGAAGAAATTTGAAGTCGGATTTCAAATCCGCTGGCTCGAAAATCAAGGTACGAAAAACGGAGTACCCAGAAAAAAATGACCAAGACCTAGATAAGGTCTTGAAAAACCCACCACAAATTTGGAATCAAAATTTTTTTCGAGTGCATAGGTTAGGGTTTTTGAAGGAAGCCCTAGTTGACTATGACGAAAACGAACAGAATGGTTGCTGGTCAATGAAGAAAGTAGTCGCTAGTCCTAGTACCAGTCGCGTCGCCAAGTATGTGAAATGAAAAAACAATCAGACGACTTTTGCAGTCGCGTCGCCTGAGACCAATCGTGTCACGACATCAGTTGCGGTTTTTTTTCATGCTCACTGCACCAGTCGCGTGTTCGACCCAGTCTCACTCACCGCACCAGTCTGAAGGTCGTGTGTTCGATCCACGCTCACCGCACCAGTCGCGTAGCCAGTCACGAAATGGACGCGGGTGTTTTTTTTTTTTCTTCCCAGCTGCACCAGTTGCGTCACTAGTCACGAAATGAACAGGATACTAAACAATGCGGGTCCCCTTTTACCAATCGCGATTTTGTAGAATGCCAGTTGCGAGTTGTAGATGAAGCAGGTTTCGAAAAATTAGAGGCTAGTAATTTCGAAAAAACTTGATCATTCACTTTGATACCATAAAATAATCAAATAGATTATTTTTATGTATTTAAAAAAAAAATGATTACAAAGAGCTAAGCTCATATATATACATTATGAAGTAACAGAAAATAGAGACTAACTAAATACAAAAATATTCACAGGATAGAGCATTGTCAAATATTAGAAACATTCTAATATAAGGCTGGCGGATTCCACCAGCCTAGAGGGTTCCTCCTCTAGACAAGCCCTCTTTAAAAAGATTATTATTGCCACTTCAAATTTGGTTCTCTTACCCTTTAAACCATGTCTGCTTCAACGTGATCAGGCCTTAAGTCATGCCCCCCTTCAAGGTGAAATTGCAAGGGTTGCCACACTTATTGGCCACATCTGATCTAACTTGAGCACTAGCATCTCTAACCATCTCTGTTCAAGCTCAAGCCACGGACCCGAAGACTTGAAATTACTACTATCTAAGACCCTAGAGCTTAACTAAGACCAGCTACTCCTACTGGCAAAGTGAAAAGAGGGGATCTCCGTTTGCAATGGGGCATTGGTGTGAAAATGTCACAACAAGTAGTAACTTAAATACTCGTAAGTGGTATGTAGATTTATAGGTTATTGAAAATTTTACTTTGAGCTTCTTCTCAACCCAAATATTCTTGATTTTCTATCTCTAACAAATTTCTTGCACTCTCACTCACACTTCTATGTTTCTTCAAGCAATTTCTTCCAAGCATTTGTTATCATGGTTTTTGGTAAATGGTATTATTGTGAAATGAAAACTTCAATATTGGATGAAAATCGAGGCAACATATAATTTTTGTAGTGAGAATATCTACATAATCTGTTTCTTGCATTTAGAACCGAAGGTTTGTTTCACTTTTCAAATCCCACTTAGTTTGACAAAGGACTTATTTGGATAATAATTACCGAGTTCTCTTTTCAGTAACTTTCACTTGAGTTTTCCTCTCTGTTATCCTCTTGGATACATTTTGAGTCTTGACTAATAGGGAATGGAAAAATATGACTGTTTTTGTGAGGGCACTGAAAATTATTGAAAAAGTTGAATAAATCAGTGATTGCATGATTAAGAAATAAGAAAAAAGACAGCTTAACTGCTTCAGCATGAGATCAGCTGTTTTTTTTTTAACTACAGAGGCTACTCTCAGAATATTCATTGTAAAGATATGTTTTAAATATTTCAGTTTTATATTGAAGGGCTTTATCTCAAATTATCCTAGTTGATAAGTATTGCTGACATGGCACAGAACAGATAATGAGCTCTCAGCAAAAGATCTGTTCAAATTATTTTTGAAAGAGCGGCAGTTAGAAGGAGATTTTATCACCAAAACTTTGGACAAATTTTGGACAAACGAAGTCTTTGAAGTAGATAAACACAGAATTGAAAAAAAGAATGAAAATCTTCAACCTCAAAAGGTATGATAGCATTCATTGAGTTGAAAAACTAATGGAATCCTTTCTGTTCATATGTGAAAGATTTTCTTATACCTCAATTATGCAGGTTTCGAGAACCTGCAGTAGTGCATTTGTGCATGGCAGCAGTGCATGGAACAGTGGTTGATTAACTGTTTTTTGTGAGTAATTTCAGATATTGGAAGAGGAAAATGGAGGCTTCTTGAAGCTAAGCGGTACCAAAAGTTGGGTTTCTGGAAATGATGAAGCCCCAGTAAATGAAAGTTACTTAAAAACTGTAAACTCTCTCTCTCTCTCTCTCTCTCTCTCTCTCCCCTCCAACCTCTCCCCTCCCTCTCTCTCCCTCACACACACAGAAACACTCAATCCCTCATGCACTCTCATGATCTCTGACATTTCTTTTGGTGCCACTTGTAGAGTGGGAGAGAGTTGCACTTTCCCTTTCCCCTTTATACTTTTTGACATTTTAAATTTATTTCCATTTTGAGAATAGCAGAAGGATTGAAAAATGATGTCTATATTTTTTTTTTCTTTTGCTTGGCCCTAATTAATTCACTCCTCTTATGCATGGATTATTTTTAATTTTTACTCCATAATGGTGCCTGTTAGATCATAGGTGGAAGAGCGGAGGAGATTATTTGAAATAATCCCCAACAAATTCTACACTCTTGTCACGAATACAATTGAAAAGAATCCCCAAAAAATTCTAGACTCTTGTCACAAATACAATTATCTTACCTAAGATATCAATTTCTACAAGGAAGCACTTTCATATGTGGATACTACATAATCTGATAGGGGTCCATTGGATGTCGTTCATGTGACAAAAGGGAAACGATCCTTCTTTCCTAAGACTCTGAGGATGATGTGTAACCATGTTCCATGGCTTAGATAATGTTGAGCACTCACTCTCTGATGAAAAATACTATTTTTCTCAGATACACCTGACTCGCTATATCAATCTAGATCATTCTTCTGGTTATTTTAAATAGCATTTTTTATTTGTCCTATAATTTGTTTCCCATTTCTGGAAAGAATTACCAGGTTGATATTAGATCATCCTGGATATGAAAGGAACACACATTGAACTGAACTTGCAATTGATGTAACTGTATAGTTGAGTGCTTTATGAATTGTGGAGACCATGAGATTACTTCTTGGAACAGTATGCAATCCAACAAAATACATAAAATTCATAGCATGTGTGCTGTTGAGTACCCGCAGTAGGTTGAAGATACTTGAAATGATATTATTTCCATTGTTGCAGGAATGGAAGACAGACAGGGAAAACAGGAGGAAGCTTGGTCTTCTGGAGTATGAAGCTGTAAGAGACATTGTTTCACTTGCATAACTCTTCCTGTATTTACAGAAAATACATCTATGAACAATGCTGCA
Source organism: Chamaecyparis obtusa (assembly GCA_027943335.1). Lineage (NCBI taxonomy): Eukaryota > Viridiplantae > Streptophyta > Pinopsida > Cupressales > Cupressaceae > Chamaecyparis > Chamaecyparis obtusa. The sequence continues at coordinate 38,966 of BSBK01000170.1, forward strand.
AGGAATTATTCTTGCACTATCTTGATCTTCTTTTGTTTTTGTTTTGAAGGTTTGGAACTTTGAGGACATCCTCTTATTTTGATTTTTAAAGGGATGCCCAGGTATCTTTGGGATGGCTTGGGAATGTCCTAGCAAAGAAAAAATAGGAAAAAGGTTCACAAAAATACAGTTTAAAAAACAAGAAGATCCTAAAGGTTATTACTTATTAATAATTAAAAAGGAAATTTTGATTTTTAAAGTATGAATTTAGGCACGTGGATTGAAGTCTTGTTTTCTGTCTTTTAAGTTAGTATTCAGAATTCTTGGGGTTAACTAGGACTGCCAGTACAGTAATTTATTTTCTAGCAATAGCCTAATAGGAATTCTGTATGAATCATTCATCCACTAATACTGTTAGAATAAGAAATCTGGTTGCCATGTAGTTCACCACCAAGGAATGTTTAAGGCACCTTAATGAACGATGAATAGGATACAATGCCAATAATTGTGTAGGGTACTGCAGAGACGGTTGAGTTCACCATGCTGTTAAAACCATCAGATAACAAATAACAAACACTACTTAGAATCATGTATGAAAGTTATCATAGCTATGTATCTTGATGGAAACTTCTGACGACAAGGACATTACTAATAAAATTATATTCGTAGTGCTACCTAAATGCTTCATTGTTGCATCTAGATGCTTTGTTTTAATGTCAACTTTTATTAATTCACTAGACAGAAAGCATTGTTGCTGCCGTCTCAATTTACATACCTATTTTCATACTTGGAAAACTGAAGATTTTAAAAGTTGCATTTATTCTGGTATTTATTTGTGTTGAAAAAATTCAAATATTATTTTTAATATATTATCTTAATTGCCATCCTCAAATTCTGGGAAAGATTTTGCAGTCCCCATGTTCTTGCATGCCAGAAAGACAAACACTGCTTATTGCTATTGGTGGTCAGGATTACCTTCTATTATCTTTAATATTTATCATTTTTATTGACCTTAGACATCTGCCATAGTACAAACTCTAAAGGAACTTAAAAAAATTAAAATTAATAGATGAAAGTGAAATTACATGATAAAATTTTGACCAACATTCCAGTTGGATTGTGAGATCTGCCCCTTTATCATTCTGCCTCAAAATAGATCTGAATGCTTGTAAAATATATTATAAAAATTCAACTTGCACATGATACTTGATGCAACCACAAAGCTGATACGGCTCATAAGAATGATATTCACCATAAGAAACAAAAACTTTGTAATGGCTATAAGACAAGAATTCATATAATGTTGGGATAAACATGCACACAGTTTTTAACATTTATAGATAAAAATAAATACACAAAAATCTCTTTATTCAACAATCCTTACATCAAGCACCACATAATTGCAAATAATCACAGTACTTGACTGGCAGGTAGTTTATCAGATATCTTATAAATTCAAATCCTCTATTCACTTGTGGAAGTAAGCTGGAAATATTATTTCAATCCACTATCCATTTTCTGAAGTATTCTGTACTAGAGGATGCCGAGTCTGATAGTTTTGTCTGAAGAGGAGTCCTAAATCCTCTGTACTGGTGTTGCAGCCTCAGGCAGGGCTGTCTCTTCTTACCATGTGCTCCTGAAATTCTCACCAGTCATGTACACAATTTGTGTCTCATCTGCTATGCATGTCAAACTTTTCTCAGCAGCAGCCTCTGCTACCTTTTCCTTGATCTCTGCTATCCTCTCCTCGTCATCAATCTCTGCTGACCTTTCCTCAATCTCTGCTACTCTTTCTTCATTCCCAGCCCCTGCAACCCTCTCCTTTTTGTCAAGCTCTTTTACACTTTCCTCAACCTCTGCTACTCTTTCCTTGTTTTCAACCTTCACAACGCTTTCATCACATTTGGCTACCCTTTCCTCATTGTCAACCTCTGCAGCCCTTTCCTTATCATCAACCTTGGTAATCCTTTCCTCATTGTCAATCTCTTGTACCCTGTCTTAATCAGCAACCTCTTCTACCCTTTCCTCGTCATTAATCTATGCGACGATTGCCACCTTTCCTTAATCTCTGCTATGATATTTCTTTCCAACTTTATTCTGCATCTTTTGTGAGGTCCAAACTTATAATATCAATTCCTCTTGTGGATGTGTTGAATGAGGAATTTTTCTACATCTTTGTGAGATCTGAACATATAATTTGGGATCAATTTTAATCATTCTTCAAGATTAAAGATCTGTTTTAAGCTCTCAACTTTTGTAAGCTCTGGTTTTTGAAATACTTTATATGCTTTTGAAAAATGAAATCTTCCTCCTTTGGCAGGATAGTTTTGTGTTTTTCCCTTATTGGCTAATCAAACGTATTTTTATCACTTGTTCCTAAGACTTTAAAAAATTAAAAACCTCTTTCTTTCTTGCCTCTAATCATCATTTTGCAAATTGTATTATTTTAAGAAAACTCTCTAAACATTGAATATATTTCACTCATCATGTTTAGCTTTATCTGTAAATAGTGACTCTCATTTTCCGAGTTATATACTTCGCTATATTTTACCAAAATCATTATCGCTTGATTCATCAAGTAGTAGTCCCTTCTATTTTTTTAATTTGGCTAAATGATATCGTCCTGTAGATCATGGAAATTTCTACTGATATATATTTGGCATCTTTTCCTCAGTTGAAGAGGGAACTTTTTCTTATCACAGTAGGCATTGGAGCAGCATGCACTGGTTATTGCTACTTTGTTATCTCACCCCAGGTGCAAAATTTTTGGGAATCACTTCTCTCACCTATTTCTGACTGTAGAATTGGTGTTGTTTTCTAGCAGTAATATATCTCAAGTAGAGCTTCCAAAGAAGTAAAAGATTTATTATTGTAGAGTGTTGGGTCTACACGTATAATTGTGTACCCATTTTTTAATTACTTATTTCATGTACAGTTGATTTTCCTTGATTCAGGTTGCTTTGAGTTATGCAGCTGGAGCTGTTGCAAGGTGAAAATTTGTAATTCTTAATCTCAACAAATGGTCAATGTTTGCTGCGGAGATGTCTTATTATTTATAATAAATTATTATCGAGGAAAATAAATCTTCTGTAGGCTTTTAGCATTTATCCTCTATTATAAGTGGTCAATGAGCATTAATGAAGTGTGCTAAAGCTTATTTTTTGTTCGTCATTTTAAATGTTTGCCCCTGGTATACCTTGGGTATAAATTTAAATGTTATGAATTTCCATGTAAGTTCAAATTCCTGTCATATTAAATGAGCTCCAAGGTTTGGTTTGGTGTTTAATGCACAGTGATCATACCGATCCCCATACATGTTGTATGGGCTGCAAAAGAAATGAGTTTGACATGATTCTACATTTGTGAAAGTAGGGAGACAAGGGTGACTTAAAAGGCATTACAGAGTCAACATATTTTCCAATGGAGAAAGAGGTCAAGGATGAAAAGTCCAAAGTGGTGGATTATATTATCTGTTTCTCCTTGCTACTAGCAAATGCTTAGAGTTCCTTGTGTGTTAATTGGTTCCCCTTGCCTTGTAATTATCATCAACATAGCAAAAAATACCATTAATTTTTGAGTACTTATGAAGGCCATCTTGATGAAGCCAAAAACATGCCAAATTCAACATATTTTTTAAAAAAAATAAAAATTCTTGTGAAAGATAATAATACTTAGCACAAATAGATGAATGGCGCTGAACTTGGGTGAATCCCACATTTTTTACAACTGTGAAACAAGAGTTATTTTCAAGGCATTGCATTCTTCAAAAGCTTTTCCAATGGAACAAGATGCTAGAGGGTGGAAGCCTGAAGTGGTGGATTATAATCATCATTTCTCCACCTACTGACAAATGCTTAGAGGCACTTGCATCTTAATTGGTTACCCTTGCTTCATAGTTATTGTAAATAAATGAGGAAAAATGTCACTAATAGTACCACTTATGGAGGTCATTTTGATGACTTAGAAACACATCAGTCAAATCCCGTTAAAAATAAAATTATATTGATTCTAGTTTTGTGTTACCTCATTAGCTAGATGTTTTTTGGTGACTCAAATTGATCTTTTAGAAAACTCATTTGAGGTTGCAAAACTCAATTAGTTCTATTATTGCTATGTTAGCCATCATAATATTTTTTTTGGTCGGTAATCTCTTTTGACTGGAGCTTCGAACCAGTGAGGCCACATTTTTGAGGGACCTAATCCTCATATATGTTCGATATTACTACCCTTATATCTCCCTATGTTGTGATATTGCTAATCTCTCATGTGTAGCCCATGTGTCAGCCCCTTATGCCTCCTGTTCTCCTTCTCACTCCAGAAATATCTCCTTTTGTCTCCCGCGGGTAGGCCCACCATAGCAGCATCGGTGCATCACACCTTATAACGGTATTGGATAAATCGTAAACTAAAATGTAAAACATATAAAGGAAGTTTGAAAAAAGTTGAAAAAAAAACTAAGTGTCCCCCTTGGTAAGATATGTGTTTTAGTTTACGATTTAGACGTTTCCCCTTATAACTCCTGAGTACCAAACCTCCTTATATCTCCCAAGCTGCGAGCGGGTACAATCTTCCTCTGTATGCGGAGACTTGCCAGTGTACCATCCAGCCGCGAAGTGCTTGCATGTGAAGTGTGTCATCCATGTCCTCGTTAATTGTCATGCATGCCAGCCTGTCACCTTGGTCGGTTCGCCTTTGGCAAGGGAATGTTCGAGCCAGTATATCAACATATTGGGGTTCAAACACAGGAATTCCCTCATACGAGGGTGCACAACTTCCGTTGCATTACGGGGTGATCCCCGTTAGCCATCCAAATATTAGTCTTCATGTAGAAGATACAGAATGTGTGTTGTAATCACCTACAAAGAAGACTTTCCAATCCTTTGAGAGTTGTTTCTAACCTTCTAATATTTTTTCTCAATAAATGTATTATTCCTTTATTTGAAAATATTTGTTTTTGATTAAGGTAACAACAGGTTTTGAAGGGGGCCTGAAACCCTTTACAATACTGGAACTTAAGATAAAACTATAAGAGTTCCAAAGATGCAACTATCCAGCCTAAACAAAGGCCTAGACACCCCAAACCCCTCACTAAGAAAACACCCCATTCTACTGCACAAGATAAACCAATGGAAAACAACAGAACAAAGGAAGGGGACTAAACTTTTGATCCCTTCTTATGGGACTGGAGGATCATGTCAAAAGAGGATGGAGATCTCTTAGAATGTTTCCCTTTAACAGTGATCCACCCATCTTCAACTCTAGCCGCCACATCCTGCCAGCACTGCGAATCCAAGACTGAAGAACTAGCACCCAACAAAGGTGTTGGAACAGCTAGCGAATCACCCAACAAAGAACCATCATTTCGCCTAGCCGAGGGGATGACAATAGGAGGATCAAAAACATCAGGACTAGCACCAGACAAAGCCCTAGCAAGGATAGTAGGAACAACACCCCCCGAGCTACTAGCAGGGGCCCCAACACCATCCAACAAAGAATCAAGAAGAGGACCAGCAAAAGGACGAACATCTCCTGCCAGGAAAGAAGGAGAAGGGACAAAACCAACCACAACTTGCTCAACCACCTACGAGAAGCTCCGATGGGAAGACACCTTCTCCACCGTATAGTGCTAAGAGGAGGCACCCTTCCACCACGAAGCGGTCTTTTTAAGTCTTTGAAGATCACATTGAGAAACAACATGACCAGTCTTAAAGCATCTTCTGCATCTGAAGGGAAGTCCTTCATAGTCCAATTGCTGAATCCAGGTTCTACCCTGAGGAGAAAAAAGTTTAATCTCTGAAGGCAAGCCTTTAGAGGTATCTATATCCACTAGGATACGAGCATAAGTAGAGTGGAATAAATTAGAAGATTTCTCATCCACCATTCACATTTCCCCAATAGCATCCCCCACAATCTCCAGAATGGAATCAATCCAAAGATGGAGGGGGAGATGAGGAAGCCTAACCCAGATAGGTTGCGTATCAAATGATTCAGAAGACGGAGAGAAATCAGGATGCCAAGGTTTCAACAATAGCATAAAGCGATCCTCCTAGCTAAAGAAATTTTCACACAAAATAAATTTCTATCCTCAGCATTATTAAATTTAGCCACAAAAAAACCTTTTGCCATAGGAAATATGTGGATTGTACCTGTGATTAGGGGTTCCCAATGTTTGGAAATCTAGGAATGAAGATCAGGCAGAGAAGGCCAGAATCCCTTAAATCTGCAAATCAACCCATGCTCAGAAAAAACGGAGGCTGCCGCATTGATCTCAGAGATAATCTCCTCATCCAACTTCACGGCAATATGGTTGCAGATAGGGAAAGCACTGCGAGGAATGCCAATTGTAGCAGAGCGACTATGAGCCTTGGGCAAAGGGACCACGGAGGGCAGTTGACCCTGCACCAAAGGCACCACAAGAGGAGGAGAAGCTTGGTCTGTAGAATCCCGAACATTAACCACCGCCGCTGAAGCCCTAACAGCCGCTGCTGAAGCAGAGGGAGCAACGGCCACAGCAGAAGAAGCCCTAACGGGCTCAAAGAAAGCAGAAGGCGCGACTGGATTCAATGCATCAGTTGCCAAAACCGCTGCCGAAGCCTTGCTGGGCGCGACAGGACCCGAGGCAGCAGCTGAAGCAGGAGCGGGAGGCTTCATTTGCAGCGTTTCAGCAGACATCCTCTTCATTGTAACTATTCTCAATTATATTTGAAAATATTTGTTTTGCATCATTGTAAGACTAGATAAAAATATTTAACAGACAGCAATTATTCCCAATGCTATTGATCTCTTCTATTAGACATGACCCTCTCTAACCTAATATACCACTATGCAACTAACCCACTAATACCATTGTTTCTACAACTGACTGGCTTAGGTGAAAGCTTAAGTTTTTTTATTCATTCAGTTATTTTTGAAAAATTGTTAGATTAGATTTTTAACAACTCCCGATCCAATTTAAAAATTCATCTCCTGACAGTTCAACGGGCAGAACTGTGCTTGAGTTGCCTAGTCAATATATTGGGTTGATGTATATTGGGGGATGACATTTCCCCTCTGAATCAGTCAAACAAGTTTCAGTAAGTGCAGATGTAGAGGTAACTGCTGTTTTGACACAATATTCTACTCCAAACTGATAACCTTATATCCTGTCCTACAGTTCTACTTGAACATAACACATCAATTTGTTAATCATGTATTTATCAATCTTTTAAAAAAAGATATTCTTTCAATTACTAATCTTCCCACGGGTTCCTAGTAATCGCTCACTGTGAATCTCTTGCTAGCACGGAATTGCCATGATATATTTTCTGAATACATTCCTGCAATTTGGGCATTTGATATAATGTACCATGTGGTTGAGTTATAAGCAGTTTTAAGATTAATAACTGGATAAAAATTGGCTATTATATGAATTTTATTGTTCATTTTATCCATGGCTCTACTATGCTATTGAACATACTTGTTTGACCTTCCTATCTCAGCTGTAGGATTTTGTTTCCTTAATCGGAATGGTCTGGATACTCTTCTGCACACCCAGTCAACTTTTTTACGACATCAATGGCATAGCTAATCATTTTGGGAAATGATAGCCCTATAATATCATAAATGTGAACGGAAACAAATGCTGTTTCAGTTCCACATCCCTGTTTTTTTGGATAAATATAATGGCATTGATACCTGTTCTAGTCTTCTGTGTCAGTACCTTCTTGTTATTTTAACAAATGAGTACAAGAACGAGATGGTTTATGGTTTCTTTCATTTGTTTATGCTCCAGTGTCATTATAATTGTGGTTATTTTTTAAGAAATAGCAAAGACTTGAATTTCATGTCTTCATTTTTAAGCTGTAGTATCCACCTATCTTTGCTGCAGCTGCTTTTATCTTCGACTACTTTATCATCATGCAGACAATATCTCCAAAGAAAAGCTGGCAGAGGTCTTCACACGCAAGAAAGTGAAGAAGTAAGTGCAGGAATTCAGTAATCATTGGAGGAATTTCTTCACCCATTCAAGTGCTAATCTTGCATGAATTTCATTGATTCTAAAATTTCTACTGGTTCACTTTCAGGATTGGCATTCGTAGTGATGATATAAGGGAATTGTTTGAAAAAATTGCTGGAGGAAGTACTATGGCTCTTTCTTCTCCTCGCTTGGTAATCCCAGCTGCATTATTTGGTTTCTGGGACTTATCAAAACATTTATTTGCCAATTCCTTAGACTTCAAGGTAATCTTTACTGGGAGACTATGCTGTATTTGTTCTGGAAAAAACTTAAGCAGTCTTGCTATATGGTTTTTCTGTTGTTGAATGACTTAAACATCATGTTTCTTTGTGATAAATCCTTGTGAAATTCTCAGAAAAACATAGATGATATGCAACTTGGGCCATTGACACATTTTGTGAACATATATGTCTTCTATAGTTCTATGCTTTAGCTACATTCAATCCTCTCCATCTTAGGAATCGATTGCATACTCGGTCCATTTTGCCAATATACACGTGTATTTACTATTTTAGAAAATATTAGTTCTTATCCCATTGTATCGTGTTTGTTTCTTTTGCACAAGGAGATTTTTATTTAAATATGTTTTTCCTATCAGTTCAATATTTGGTGTGTAGTCCTAGAGAGCTGTCTTTAAATTCTCCATTTGACAGATGTAGTTTTAACTGAGCTTTCTTTTTAATTTTTTCCCCAGGGAGTTTTCTTGCCAAGAAACTAATCATATTCTAATTGCTTACTCACTTCAGCTTGCTCCAGCAATTCTTGGGTTATTTGCATACAAAGCTGCTGCATTGGTTCAAGCGTATCGGGACAATGAGGATTTGCTTGTTAGTTTTATGAAAGATGAAGAAAACTCTGACAGCTGAACTGCTCAAAATCTTTATCAACATGACTAACAACATCTTCTTTATAGAAGTGCTACATGAATTTTTCAATACATATTAAGGCAAGGATCTAGGGTGCCACTTAACCCAAAAGTTCCATAAGAAATATAAATTAATTTCAGGTACTCATGTTCCTAGATTAGAAAAACAAAAGATTCAATATAAAGATGTTTTACTTGCTTTGGTGATTTCTTTCTGTACCTTGATATATATGTGAAGATGATTTCAGTGTAGTTCTCCATATCTGTTATTTGTAATTGGTTTCTAGCAGGGACACATAAAGTTTTGTATCTGTTTTCCTGCACATTTGATTTTTACAATCGTTTGGATGGGGGATTTTAGATCGTCGGTTTTTTGTTTCTATCACTAGAATTGCCCCTGAGAGTTTTATGGTGTAGTGTTAATACACATTACCTGGACACGTCCTTAAATTTTGAATATTTCTTTTTGAACTATCCTCAGAAATTGCATCTGATGTGATTGTGGTAAATAGTAATGTGAATTACTTGTACACATTCAAATTCCCCATTGGTCTGCGGGCACAGCTGAAAAGTGGCGAGGTTGTGCTGTGACGAATACAAGGGACATTTTAGTAATGGCTCAAGCTTTATCTTAAGAATACAGTTCAAGCTTATGCAAACAGAAGTAAAAAGGTAGTCCATCACATAGCAGTATATCATGCAAAAAAAGCTAGTATCAGATTTGGATGATGGTTTCCATCTAGTTTTCCTTTTTGACACCTAGTATTAGAACATCAACATCCATTGCTTTACCAATACTTGTTGAGAAGCTTTTCAGATTCCTATCATATAATTTCCATTCTTAAAATGGTATAAAACATGAATTTATTCTCATTATAAATCCTTTAATTGTCGTGTTCTTGTACTGCTTCAAATTTTCTGATCCTAGTCAAAGATTTGACAGTGCTAGGAAAAATGTTGTTTATGCCGTGGTTGTAACGTTCAGGGCTGATTTTAGCATTAGCATTGATCTTTATATTATTCTGAAGAAATGCATCTGGAACTTTAAGAGAACCAAAGAGGTTTATGAATCTAACAAGAGATGTCTTGAACTGTACTCTACGAGTCTTTGAATTAAAATCCTTACTTGAACACTTCAATTAATCCTTCACCAGAAAAACTATTTCTTGCTCAACAAAGCTCAACTGGCCTAAGCTTAGAGTGAAGGCTCCTCATGAAATGCATCCTTGCACCTTAATTTCCACATAAATATGATATCAAATCAATTGTTCAAGCACGCTTGAAAAGGGATTCTTTTCAAGAGAGGGGACACCAATTGCATATGTTTCAGCTTTCAACCAGCCAAAAAGGACTTGGCTATAGTGCATCTCCAGGGAACATAACCGAGTTTCTTCTCTGTAACAACATCTGCATGGTGAAATTGTAACACAACTTTTTGAAGTGTTCTCTTGATTGCTAAACCATGGACATGTATTAACCGTGATAAAATATTGTTCTTAAAAGAAGCTTGTGATTTCCAAAATATAATATATTGATACTGATTTTGTCAGTGCATTTTGGGGTCCTTGATCCACCACTTGTACAAATGAGAAGCAAGAGGTGAAGCATGTCTGACCGAGTCAGAAATTTCTCACATAATTGTAACTGGTCTTCCCACTGCTCTATTTGTAATCTCTCAAAGTGGCCCAGACCCTTGGAGCTGCATTTGAAAATGACACTTTTCAAGAATCACCCTACAAAGGTCTTGATGGGTAGCTTTGTTCACACCACATAGCTTTTGGGCTCAGTTTATATCACACAAAGTGTGTCATTCTCAAAGATTAGATTCCTAATTTTCTACAGCTCTGCCACTGCACCCCATCCCTATTCCTGTCTCTATCCCAACCGAAGAAAAATGTCTTCTAGTCCAGCCAATGTTTACCAACAAATATATGTAAGAGACCGATATAATATCTTGGGTAGTGGAATGCCCCTACTGGGATTGAAATTTGGAAGTAAATCACAAGCATATGAATGGTCCTTAAATAACTAAAGAAGAAGCATACGTTGTGCCAAGCAACCCACAGTCTTAGGGAATTGAAATTGAAAGCAAATGTACAATAGGAAGAAAGGAAGCAACGGGGATTGATCCTATTTCCTATAGCACAATCGGAAGGAAGATGACCCAATAGGCTCAAGTAGGACTTAAGTGCTAAGTGAGTGCAATGGTCTTTCGTTATAATGATTAGGATGAGTTGATTTAGAGGAATACGATATGATAATGTCAGATAAAAGGCTAAATAGGCAAAAAGACAAGTTATAACAAACATAGATTGATAGAAAACAGGTAGGAACTTGCAATGACTTAAAACAATAATCAAATAATAGTATTGACGTGTAGTTTCTATTTGAAGCTGATTTGTAGGGTACAAATTGCCCTGGGCATTCTGTTCTAGGGTACAGAGTCGCTTTATACCCTATACTTTTTACTGCATCCAATTGTAGTCTTTGTGTCAGATCTTGTACTTTTCGGATTAAGCCCCGATGCATTCGCTAGCTGTTCCTACACAAAAAAATGGGAAAGAAGGTTGTATAGAGAGGTTTGCCTTAGCCAAAACCTTGTTTCGAATCAACCTTGAAATAAAATAGAGTAAATAAAAGTGTGTTGTTATATAGCAGAGGCTAGATTTGAAAAATGAAGTATACCATACCTTGGCAACACAAATGCTTCTTTGAATGTGATCAAATATGTTGATGCAATAAGTTTGACTTAAAACAAAAATCCAAAAGTAAATCTTGAAAGACAAAATCTTGTGTAATGGATGTTGAAATTTGCCACAATGTTTGATGTGTGTGTGTGTGTGTGTGTGTGTGTGTGAGAGAGAGAGAGAGAGAGAGAGAGAGAGAGAGAGAGAGATGACTTGAATGTTTGAATGTGTGTAGATCTTCTTCCTTGATAGTGGAGTCTGTAGACATGAAAAATTGGCAAAGGCTTAAATCGATCAAAAGGTGCATCAAATCATCAAAATAATACGAAAAATCAATAAATGGAACAAAGACAATTCAAATCAAAGGAAAATTCAATTAAATGATTAAATGATTAAATAAAGCTTGAAAAGGGGAAAAACACTAAGAAATTGATTAAATTCAATTAATGACATAGTTGTTGAAAGCAAAAATCAAAATGAACCTCTTACCCTTCATGGCTAAATTTAATTACTTTAATTAATTAATAAATATGAAATTCTCTCAACAAAGCAAAAAATGAGACAAAATGGACACAAATCACTCACTTTTGTTGAAATGGTCTAGCTTTTTGAAACCATTTAAATGTTTGTTCCCCCAATTTAGGGACAAAGCAAAGCCAATTGACCTTACCCAAGCATAACCATGATTATCTCACTCTACCCCCTACCCTTGGGAAAATCTTATAAATAGAAGGCATTTTGAGGCATTAATCATCCACTCCATATCTTTGAATTGCAGCAAAGTTCTTGCAATTTGCATCCACATCACTCACTTAGCAATTTTCATTGATAATTAGCTTCAATTGTTGATCATTTTGTAGATTTCTTATCAAATAGAGCTAGAATTTGATAATTAGATCTAGTTTGCATATCATTCTTAGTTCAATTCTCATAATTAGAGTGTCACTAGTGAGGATTTGCAGCTAAGAGCCTCATTTACCACTTCAATTTAGAGAACCATGAGATATTTAGATTAATTTGTGCATTATTTAGATTAGTTTGCTTTGAATAGTGTAAATTCTCTTTAAATCTTGTTATTTCATGAAGGTGTAAATCACTCACACACAAATGGCGCCCACCGTGGGGCTCAGGCCTCAAATTCATCATAATTTCCATGTTATTTGCAAAATTTAGGTTAGAATTGCATGAATTTGCTCACTGTTTGCAGGTTACAGAAAAGAAATCACGCCTGCCGGTAAAGAAGTCACGCCTAAACCAAATAGATGTCACGCGCGGAAATTAAAATATCGCCTGAAGTCTGAACGATTACGTTTCTCAGCCTGCAGAATCACGCTTCTAGCGAAAGAAATCACGCTTGCAGAAATTAAACCCTCACGTCACGGACAAGCAGTTGATGCCTTTGGTCATTTAGATGTCGCCTGGACAGAATTAAAAGCCGTGGCCGAGGAATCATTTTACGTCTGGTGTAAAGGGAGTTTCCTGCCTTATTCATTTAATTTCTCGCTTTGATGATTTTAAATGTCGCCTTTGATTAATGAAATGTCGCCTTTCTGAATTAATTTGTCGCTTATAATAAAGATTTCACGCGTTGTTATAATTTGATATCGCACTTGATTATTTTAATCTCGCTTGAGCCCCTTATAGTGACGCTCGCGGTTAAAGTAATCATGTCTTTATTAAATTAGATCTCGCGTTCAGCATAGACAATGTCGCCTGATTGAGCATTTATATTGTATCAGAGTAATTACTGTTGTCGCGTCTGGTAAAGATTTCACGCTTAGCTAAAATTTGATATCGCACTTGGTTATTTTAATCTCGCTTGAGCCCCTTTTGGTGACGCTCGCGGTTAAAGTAGTCACGTTTTTATTAAATTTTATCTCGCCTATAGTCTGGATAATGTCGCGTTGCTGTATTTTCTATGTTTTATCAAATATGTTAAAATGATGACTGAATTTTAACTCTATGTCCGTTTTTTTGTCTCAGGTACAGGCTCTGTCGCAGAAAAGTGCTCAATTTTTTTTTTCTTTTTTGCATGCAAAAAAGAAACAAAAAAGGACGTCCTATTAGAGTAAGGGAAGGATTTGGAGAGAAAAATGAGAAAATCTACTACTTAAAAATGCGCCTAGCCTTTGCTAGCATCGTTTGAGGTATTTTTCTCATCAAGCTTGCACATTCCCTTAGCTTGTGGCATTTCAAAGTTCAAAACATAGTTTAATCATTAAGAGGAAAAAATAAACACTTCAATTCTAAGAATCCCTTTGTCACGGGGTTGAAAAAGAACCAAATTGATTGTGAGTGTTTGGGATAAGGGAAAAGCAATAGGGATATGCTCTTCACTCTTTGAGTGAATCAAATTCCCAAACTTGCTCTACCAAATCCACTTTTCATGCTTTCAAATGAACATGTTTAAAACTTAGTGGGCTCGCCTCCCGAGATTGCCTTAAAAGGGCCGGTGAGAGGGACAGCCCAAAGTGGGATACACTTGCTTTTGTCGTGAGAATCCGACCCACTATAAAATGAAACGCGTGTATCCTTAATGGGGTGCACGACAAAAAGGATTTTAGCTCTTTCGAACTTCCTCTAGTAGTCTTCACAGATTGCGCAAAATCGTGCTTCGGTGCGTGTGGGAAGCCCCTTAACATACTTGGGGGATGAAAGGCTAAGATCTATTTTGAACGGAAAACTTACTACATAACGGTAAAAATAGCAAAAACTACCTAATAGAGCCATTTAAAAGCCAAATTTGTGCTAGGTAGCTTGCTTGGAAGTCTTTCTTGTGATCAAACCCGTGGAAACATTTGAGAATATACACATTAGAATGATCTAGGGACATGGTGAATTATTGATGTGTGTGTTGAGATTGTCTTCAACTTTTCAAACAAGAAGTTCTAAAGTACTTGATCAAACTACAATTAAATTTTTAAATCTTATAAACTGATCAATACCATTTACCCATTCCAAACCAACCCAACCAGATTGAAATTAAAGAAGGAAGGATTGATCCATAATGATGAGCCTATTTGAGAAACAAATCAACCCTATTATGGAGCATAATTATCAAAGTCAAGATCAAGATCTCCATAGGAATCAAAGCGATGAGGTTTCTGAAGATGACGTTGTTGAAGCATCCCAAAGTCCCGTGTTTCTGGAAATAATGGAATTACTTTTGAAGTGGGATAAAGACACATATTTTCTAATTTTAGCTCAAGCAGGGGCTAAACTTCCTTATAATTACGACACATCAACCTTGAGAAAGAATGAGGAAAACCAAAGAGATACATCATATAGAAGGCCATTATTATTATCAAGCTATTCTTTTCAAAGTGATGAGGTGTCTAAAGATGATGTTGTGAGAGCATCCCAAGATCCCATGTTTATAGAAATAATGGAACGAATTTTGAACTGGGATAAAGAAGCATATTTCGTGACTTTAGCTCAATCAGGAGCTAAGCTTCCACACAATTATGACACGTCAACTTTAAGAAAGGATGAGGAAAAACAAAAAGATACTTTATCTAAAAGGCGATCATTAAGATCAATGTGTCCTTTTCTTTATAATGATAGGCCATCCATATCTTCATTGTCCTCATATCAGAATGTCCATTGGAATCAAAATGATGAGGTGTCTGAAGAAGAAGTTTCAGAAGCAATTCAAGATCCCATGTTTATGGAAATAATGAAATTAGTCTTGGAGAAGGATAAAGAAGCATATTTCATGGAGTTAGCTCAAGCAGGAGCTAAGCTTCCTCGTAATTTTGACATATCAACCTTGAGAAAGGATGAGGAAAAACAAAAAGGTACTTTATCTAAAGAGCCATCATTAAGATCAATTTGGCCATTCCTTTATGATGATGGGCCATCCGTATCTTCATCCTCCTCACAAAAAGAAGCATTTCAGAGAAACAAAGTTATCTCAGATCAAAGGAAATTGCATAATCAACCTATTTGTGATCAAGATAATAAAGAGTATGGAGTGAAAAATACCACTCTCAAGCAAGATCTAATTCAAAAACCTCCATATAGCAAGAGTAATCCATTCATCCTTTGTCCATCTCCTAACAAGGTTTCTCCCTGGATGACTTGTACACCTTTCATCCTTCATCCATCTCCCGAACCTCTATCTAGCAAACCATAGCTAGCATTCCTATCATCTTTTCTTCATCTCCCAAAGCTCCACAATTATCCAAAATTCCTCCATCAAAGAATGAGCCTAATGATGATACTTTTCCCATTGACTATGTCTACCCTCAAGGGCTACCTCTAAAAGAAACCCAAGCTAACTCACATCTTGTTGCAGACCTTTTCCATGCTTCAAAGATCTTAGAACCCAAAGCTTCATGTGCCTCAATGCCTATTATACCTATTCAAGAGGATCCTACACCATTCTTCCAAACATCTCCCACACATATCCAAACATCTACCTTATCCTTAGAAGTGGCTCCATGTCAAGAGGATAATCTAAAAAGAAAAGAAACAAATATTGATAAAGATCAAGATCAAGATTATATTCAAACCCCTCCCATATTTGATGAAGGTCCCATATCCCTTGAACCTTGTGATGATCCCCTTGTATCCTTTCATGTCTTTCAAGATGATATCCTTCCATTCCAAGAACAAAGTACCCTTCCAAGTTCCACATCTTCTCCACTTCCCAAGCAAGATCAAGATATCCCTTCCATAACTTCCAATGAGCATATTGAAAATCAAGAGCAAAATACCATCGCTACACAATTCAAAGATCCTTGTCAAGATCAAAGTATCCCATCATTTCCTTGTCATATTCCTCCATGTTCACCTCAAGAAACCATCATTCTTCCAAATCCCTTGCATGATAATGAATCCCTTCAAGCTTCAGTTGATCCTATCAAAGCTACTCATGAGCCTATTAGTATAAAGATAAATCTTAAAGATGAGAACGTTGACGATGGAGCTCCTTCCAAAGATATTGATATCCCTTTCACACCTTATATCCCTCCATTCAAATACAACCACATACCTCCACTATCCTCCAAATCCATTTTGGGTGCCTATGTCCCAAAACAAAAGTCTTCATTCCTTCCATCCATACTAGGTCCATATATTCCCCCATCATCTATTCCTATCATCCCTAGCTAGCCATTCACTTACCCTACCATGTATCAAGATCAACAAAGACACACATACTTGAAGAATGTCCAAACACCAATCCATATGAACCATCCATATTGTTCCTATTCATCCACAATTCCTAAGTCTTTTGGAAGCAATGTTGATGTGCAACATAAAAATCATAAATCCAAGAATCCATATGTGCATCAAAATCACAATGTCCCATCTAATCGACATGTGAATGAAAAGAAAAATGAAATATCCAAAAGGCCGCAAAGGTCCATCAAGCAAAAAGAAAAAAATAAAATGTGGGTTCCTAAATCCCTCATTGAAGAAATGCATTCAAAAGCATTCCAAAAGGAAGAAAAATCAAAGAATATGTGGATTCCCAAGTCATTGTTAAAAGACTTTCACACAAAAGAAGAATCAAAATTGACATTCAAGCTTCCAAAGGCTTTTATTCCATCTCCTTCCAAACATCCTTCATCTTCTTACATCCAAAAATCCACTACCTCAAAAAGATCCTTACCTCCGTCATCTATCATTCCTCCATCATTCCACCACTCTTCAAAGTGTGTGTCAAAGTTGATCTTGCCAACATTTCCATCTTCAACATACCTTCTTCTTATCCTCACATTCATTTTCCAATGCATACTTTCTGTACTTCCATCCCTCTTATCAATATCTTTGAGCATCATAGTCATACCCATGGTTTATTATAGCATATCTTTCAGAGGAGCATTGTCCAAAGATTCCGATGTTGGAAAAATATTGAAAAATACAAAAAAAGAAAAAAATAAAGAAAAAAAGAAAAAAATGAAAAAAGAGAAAAAGTGCTTTGGTGAAAACCTAGCAATAGGCACCTTGGTAGCAAAAATAAAAAGAAATAAATCTAGGGTGAAAACCACTTCTTGTGGCGCCTTAGACAAGTACCATGATGAAAACCTGGCAAACAGGCGTCATGCGTAATTCTTCCTTCTTACACCCTACACTTGGGGGTAAGTTTCATCCATGCCATCTTCCATCTTCCTATCATTTACCTCACTTTCATCCATATTTCCTCTATCACCTTCGTCTTGACAAGGTTGAACACATCCATGAGCATTGAGTATCTTAACATCCGTTATCCTTTCCATCAACTTATGTACTTGCTGCATCCATGTTACCCTATCATGATCTTGCTTATCCCAAATTCACCTCCATTATTCCATCAGCTTTTTCATAATCCCAAAACATCCCTTCATAGCCTCCATCACTCCTTTATCTTGATTGTGTTATCTTATCCACATCTTACCCAAATTGACCCTTGGTCTTGATCAAGATGAAGAGCTTAAAAAATAAAATTGTTATCAAAGAACTTCTTGACATGTCCACTCTTTTGGATCACTCCTTTTCATGGTAGCAGATCATTATCCTATACACTATCTAGCCCTGCACAATTGACTTCCATGGCTTATCCAAAAACATGCTTCACATTGCTATATCATTTTTTCCTTAGCTTGGGTACTCTTGAGGAGATAGTCCTATGGGTCACATTCGCATACTTCTTCCATCATAGCCTTTCCATCTCTAATCCATCAGCTTGCAAATCCATCTTTCATGTCCTATATCCTTCTGGACATTGGGGGCAAACCAATGTGATCTTGTTTGAGAGCTGGTAAAAAGGAAAGCATAAAGTGCTTCTAGATGCATCTGGCATGAACTGAGTTTTTGTAAAATCTTGGAAGTTTTTCCAAGTCCAACATTTTTTCTATCCAACTGGGGCATTTGATCTTAATCAGCGGATTTCAGCAAACAAGCATGAATTCACATGAAGCAAGGCATTAACTTCAAAAGGATTCAATAGTACAATATTTAGTCACATCAGAGAGGGAATTATCAGAGTTTCAGAAGAGAGAAGAAGATTTTCGTGAACCTTTGATGGATATCATTGTTCACTAACCAAGAATTCAATTACCACAACTTGATCCATGAGCCTTCATTGACTTTATTATTCGGGATTAAAAATTGACAAAACACTTTAAAAAGATCAGAATGCTTGGAAATACTTTTTGAAAATCATGAAACATTGCAAAACACTTGAAGCTTTCTTTTGATGATCTTTACTTACATTGATTGTTATCACATCTTTTTAGCTAATCGATGATGTTTCGACTAGATTGGCAATGATGGAGACATGATATTTTTCTTGCCTTTGAGTGACTGTCTTGAGGGATATCCAACAACTTATGTGAATTCGTCTAACGACATGGTCATTAAAGAACCATCGAGGACTTTCATATAGGGTGGAAGGTTGACCTTTGTTTGTTTATGCAACATTGAATTCATTGAAACTGGTATTCATACTCTCATAGTTGGTTTATTCGACTAGTGTGGGTTGTACTAGTTTCCAAAAGGAGGTTACCAAATATGATAAAAAGTGGTATTCATATCATCATGTCAGTGGGCAGTGGTGATTGTACTTGCTTTCCGGTCCCAAAGTGCTCAATGATGAAAATTTATCCTCAAGGCATTTATTTGCTAAAAGCTAGTGACACTTAGCTGCATTGCATTGCATTATCATGGAAGGTTAATTGCATTATCATGTTAGATTAATTGCATGTGCATTTGTTTGTAGTATTTTTCCAAGGGAAAAGGGGGTTCATTCAATTGAAATCTTGATCAATCATAAAATGGGTCATTCAATCAAGAATCAAGGAAAGTCCATAAATCATAAGTGTCCATAATATCAAAGATCCATGAACTTTGTCTAATCAAAGATACAATGTCATCAAAGTGATACATCCAAGTCCTGATCAATAACTGAAATATCATGATACAATATCAACAAACTGAAAGAGCTCCATAATCAATCATCTCAATAACCTATACTCTAGCTAGGTCAAACCCATGACTTAAATCCAAATATCCAAGAAGCTAAGGTCCGTATATATATCATTTACGGAAATGTGCCTGTTTCACAAATCAAGGGAATCATATCAGTATTCTATATCAGTGAGTCATCTTACGTCAATCAATCCTATCAAAGTATCAAGAAATCACACCCTGTACCATTTGTTCGTGTCTCTGTGTCCTGAGAACGAAGCAGTAGTATCAAATCATATCGGTTTTCACACTGATTGATTTATCCTATCAAGATCCCATATCGGTTTTCACATTGATCAAGATCAATCCTATCAACTGTATCGGTTTTCACACTGATTGATTTATCCTATCAGAACTATCCTATGAGATTGACAAATCACATTCATTGGTACCATTATCCTGTTATAATCACTTGTTTCGCTTAACTACAAACAGACCTATCTATCTTGGATATGCAAATTTGTGAGTCATGGCATATCATTAATATTTTTTTCAGAAATGAAAACATATTGGACCAATCAATTAAAATCTTTCAAATCAAGGAATCAATATGTTTTATTTCTGAGGGGGCATCAGAGTATCAAATTGGCATCACATCAAAAACATTTATCAGTGGGGCATATCATATGAAGTATCATATCATATCAGTATCATATCAGGAGGCAAATTAGTATCAGATCAATTTACCATATCATATCAAACCTATCAACATATCAGCAATCAATCAACCCAGGACCTTTATCAATCAACCCAGGACCTTTATCAATCAATCTAGGACCTTTATCAGTGAACCCAGGACCTATCATCAAACCAGGACCCATATCAAATCAGTATCATATTAGAGGCATCAGAATCATATCAGCACTATCATCAGAGGCACATCATCATCATCAGGAAGTACATCAATCAGAACGATCAGAGGCATATCAGAACCAAGACCTGAATCAGATCATCATACTAAGGGAATCTTTGAAATCGGTGTTCTTCGCACATCGACTCAAAGAGGGGCATTTGTAGACATGGAAAATTGGCAAAGGCTTAAATCGATCAAAAGGTGCATCAAATCATCAAAATAATACGAAAAATCAATAAATGGAACAAAGACAATTCAAATCAAAGGAAAATTCAATTAAATGATTAAATGATTAAATAAAGCTTGAAAAGGGGAAAAACACTAAGAAATTGATTAAATTCAATTAATGACATAGTTGTTGAAAATAAAAATCAAAATGAACCTCTTACCCTTCATGGCTAAATTTAATTACTTTAATTAATTAATAAATATGAAATTCTCTCAACAAAGCAAAAAAAGAGACAAAATGGACACAAATCACTCACTTTTGTTGAAATGGTCCAGCTTTTTGAAACCATTTAAATGTTTGTTCCCCCAATTTAGGGACAAAGCAAAGCCAATTGACCTTACCCAAGCATAACCATGGTTATCTCACTCTACCCCCTACCCTTGGGAAAATCTTATAAATAGAAGGCATTTTGAGGCATTAATCATCCACTCCATATCTTTGAATTGCAGCAAAGTTCTTGCAATTTGCATCCACATCACTCACTTAGCAATTTTCATTGATAATTAGCTTCAATTGTTGATCATTTTGTAGATTTCTTATCAAATAGAGCTAGAATTTGATAATTAGATCTAGTTTGCATATCATTCTTAGTTCAATTCTCATAATTAGAGTGTCACTAGTGAGGATTTGCAGCTGAGAGCCTCATTTACCACTTCAATTTAGAGAACCATGAGATATTTAGATTAATTTGTGCATTATTTAGATTAGTTTGCTTTGAATAGTGTAAATTCTCTTTAAATCTTGTTATTTCATGAAGGTGTAAATCACTCACACACAGAGTCCTTTGTTTGGCCTTAAGTAGGGAAATAAGCTTGATCCATGGAGAAGATTTTGCCTTGAGGACACCTTGAATGCTTGAAATCTTGCTCGAGAATGCTAGGATGTGAAATCTTAATTGTGTATGCTTGAGAGTGGATGTCTATATGAAAAATGAGGAGAGATAGGGTGCTTGTATGCCTCACAACATTTCAGGACTCAAAAGCCGAAGGAGGCCAACACAGGTTCTAATATCCCACTAAAACATCACAATGGGCCACCCTTTTGAATTTGAGCCCAAATTTGGGGGTACAGATCGCCCAGGGCTTTTTGTACCCACCAATCAAGGCTCATATTGAAACCATGGGTCCTAGATAACAAGGAGATGTTAGATTACAAATCACAATTGATTTCAAGGTTGGGAAGAAGCACAAAGGCCACAAAATGGTAACATAGGGCCCATGCACGCTAATAAATAATCAAAGGAGAAATAATAAATGAGCACGCCTAGAAACAAGGGCTCACATCAAGTTTTGATGAAATTGAAATAACATAGGACCCATATTTGAATTTAGGTGTTCATTAATTGCCATATGAAGTCCTATTATGCATGTTAAAAGAGAAATACACTAAGGTGGGTGCTAAACAATCATGAAATTGTATTCTACAATAAGGTGTTTACAATTTATGATGGTACATTTAGCTCTCACTTTAACGAGAGTATGAGACCACCTCATGCTCACAATAAAGGAAACATGAGAGAAGAAAAAGAGAGAAATGATCATAGGTAAATTGCAAAGAGATAAGACATCACTAAGTTTAAGGAGGTGAGCCCCCAAACAAAGAATCTCAACTTAGACAACCATGTGTAAGGTCACAAAAAATAAAAACCAAAAGACAAAAGACACAAACAAAAGGGGTTAGTACTAAGAAAAAAATTCCAAATCAACTAGTCGAAGAGACCTCGATCGAGAAAACGTCCCAACCAGTAGTATCATGTTTAGAAAGCTATTGCAAGAGCACAAGTGGTCATATGGAAAAGGCAAGAGCATGTGCCAAAGACAAGACAACACTCCAAGATCGAATCCACTAGCAAAGCTATGAGAGCATGGAAAGAAAGAGAAAGAGAGAGACCATGACTCTAACTGTCTAGCAAGTTGTGTTATGCTAGGTGATCCATGGGAGATGAAGAGGAAATAATAGAAAGGCTAGCAAGTTGTATTATGCTAGTTCCACTCATCCCAAAGAGAGAGGAGAATTGATGGTCTAGCAAGCTGAGTTATGCTAGTCAATTCTACTTTGAAAATTGATTTGCACACACGACATCTTACGGGATCAGTCCTATAGAAAGCATAGTCTTTGTATGGATCCATTAAAGCAACCAGTCTAAGGATCAATGAAAATGATCAATCTAAGGATAAATAAAAGCGGCCAGTCTAAGGACTAATAAAATTGGCAAGTCTAAGGACCAATAAAAGTGATTAGTCTAAGGATTGATAAAAGCGGTTAATCTAAGGATCAATAAGGCCGCATAATCTACAAGGAGGTCACATGTACACCCCCTCCTTATGATAGCGACATAGGATTGTGGTGACATTATAAGGAAAATAGAACAAGGACACCTACTTCCAACAAGGAGATATCCTTAAAACAATAATGTATGCCATAACCTTAGCAAAGAGTGAAGACTCTTGTTAGCCAAGGAATAGATAACCGTGAAAAGATATTCGCAAGTGGGAAGAGACCCTTGAAAGGAAGAGATCTTTGTTACAAGACATCTACCTTCAAAAGGAGTTCTTTGAACAAAGATAACATCTTCAAGATAAAGAGGGGAGGAGAACAAGAATGTAGCCTTTTAGTCCGCCTAGTGCTAGGTGAAAAATGGATTCTTAATGAATGATAACACACTTTAAGCCTCCGAGTAAGGGTATTTGTTTAGGATGAACACATTTTTACAAATAAGGAAGAGGTTGTGATCAAGGATACACATCTCTTGCGTAAGAGAGAATACCAAATCAAAATGAACACATTCCATATAAAAAAAGAATGCCATATGATAAGTAAACACCACTCCACCAAGGAAAATGGATCCTTAGAAAGAGAAGAGGGAAACAAGAGAAAACCATCTTGCCCCCCAATCATAGAGGCAAGAGAAAAGACAACACATTATGCATACTAAGCTAATGATCAATTGTAATAGACACTTAGAAGCAAGAAATAGATTGTAGACAAGGATCTCAATCCTTAGAAAAGAGATAGATTTTTTAAATCAAAAGAATCCATGCAAGGAAGGGTATTGCATTAGAATTGATACAAATAACAAAGTGATAATGGATCTTTTTAGAAAAGAAAGAGGAACACCTTATACTCCCTAAGTGAAAGATCATTTATAATAGACATGCTCTTTGAAGCATGAAAAAGATTGTTAACAAAGATGAAATTTCCTTGTAGGAAATAAAGGATTTCATGCTACAAATAATGTATCATTATAAAAAATTCAAATCCACAAAGGGAAAACAAGGTTCTATGGAAGGAGGAGAAATTGAAAAAAGAAAAGAGAAAGGGTGACACATTATGCATTCTTAGTGGAAAGATCAATTATAAGAGATATACACTTCCAAGCAAGAGAGATGTAAAACAAGGACATCAATCTCCTAAAGAGAAAGATCCTCAACAAACAAGTCCATGCATGGAAGGACATTGTACTATAAAAAAATTAACCAACAAAGAGATAATGGATCCTTTATGAGAATGAAAATGATAGAGAGACCTTGGCCCCCAAGTAGAAAGATGAGAAAGAACCTATTATGTTGTTCACAATGAACACCATGCAAAACAAAGAGCCCCTAATGAAATAAGCTACTAATATTACATGACGAAGAACAACATAATATGAAAAAAGAATGCTAGGGTATTACGTTTACAGTACCAGTATCTATAAGCTCTTGGAGTTTTATGGTGACATTATGAGATGCATTTTGTTAGGACAAGAAATGAATGATGAAGTCTTGAAAAGGGTTGGGTAGAATGTTTTCTCAAAGTCTAAATCTAGTGGCTTGTGAAGGGGGATTTATAAGGACTTGGTCCATCTTTCCAAGATCTTGTCCTTAAGGGGGATTTGTGGAGGAATTATTTTATAGCCAATTTCATGAGATGTCTTTGGTTTGGAACGTAGAAGGATCTCATCATGAAGTTGATGAAAAGGTGTCGTGTAGGAATGTATAGTAGGAGGATTGATCTCTATAGGAAGATGCTTAATCCCATCAACTTTAGTAGGTTGATTAGAAGTGCTCTCATCTAGGTCTTTATCTTCACTCAATGGTATGTTAGGAGATAGATCATGAATGAAATGCATAATATCATCTTGTTTCAAAGAGATTGATGGTTATGATAAGATGTAGAAAAGGAAGAAAGATCTAGAAGGGTAGCGTGCTTAGTCTCTTGTACAAAGGTACCTTTGGGAGGAGAAGGTTACTACTCTATAGGAGGACTAAAGTTGTCTTCATAGGAAAAAGATACCCTAGGAGAGGTGAAAGTGTGATTCATCAATGTTTCATCTATGGGAGATGGGTGTCAAAAAGGTAGAGTGTCCTTAAGAGAGATAGTATCTTTCTCTTGCCTCAAATATTCTTATGAGGAATAGGATCTTTAAGAGAAGGGACAAACATAACTCATTAAGGCCCCATATATGGTAGGAATGTCAAGGAAATGCATAGAAAGTGGAGTATCATTAGAAGAAATAGCCATGATACCATTCTCTTTCACCAAGTGATCCTCATAGAAGAGGTACATTTGAGGGGAAAGATTATCATTGTTCTTGAAGGCCTATATTTTAGGAGGGATATCCTCAAAAGAAGTGGTTATAATCTCTTCTTGCACCAAAATGTCCTTGGGTGGGATCAAGTTTGGGAGACAGTATATTATGGGAAAGGACGAAATAAAGGAAGAACTAACTTTTCATTATATGCATGAAAGGGAACATCTTGAAGATCTTGAAGAAAACTTGAAATTGAACTAGCAAATGAAGATAACAACTCCATTCATGCATATAAAATTAAGATAGATGAAGTGTAAAAAGAACTCACGAAACAAAATATTCTTGTACTTTTTATGTTTTTCCAATATGCAATACAAGAATGAACTAGATGTATGAGATAAGTTCAAAATTTTTTATGTCTTTTTTAATCAATGAATGCATCTAAATTTTGATAAAAACACAACTAAATGCTTAAAATGCAACAATGCAATGCATGCAAAGAGATCTAAACACCAAATTAGAAGTGAAAATGTTATAAGTCAGGTTCACCAAAATGTATAATAAGAAAAAGGAAGAAAGGGGGATTGATCCTATTTCCTATTGCACAATCAAAAGGAAGATGACCCAATAGGCTCAAGTAAGACTTAAACACTGAGTGAGTGCAATGATCCTTCATTATAATGATTAGAATAAGTTGATTTAGATGAATATGATAGGAAAATGAAAGATAGAAAGCTAAATAGTAAAAAATGACATGTTACAACAAACACAGATTGATAGAAAATAGATAGGAACTTGCACTAACTTAAAGAAGTAATTAAATAATAGTAGTGACTTGTAGTTTCAAATTGAAGCTAATTTGCAAGGTATAGATTGCCTTGGGCATTTTCTTCTCGGGTACAAAGCACCTAAGTCGCTTTGTACCCTATACTTTTTCTGAATCTAGTTGTAGTCTTCCTGTCAAATCTTGTACTTTTTGGATTAAGTCTTGATGCGTTCACCACTTGTTACTACAAAAAAAAATGGGGAAGACGGTTGTGTAGAGGGTTTTGCCTCAGTCAAACCCATGTTTGGAATCAACCTTGAAATGAAATAAAGTAAATGAAAGTGTGCTCTCATATAATAGAGGCTAGATTTGAAAAATGAAGTATACCATAGCTTGGCAACACAAATGCTTCTTTGAATATGATCAAATATGTTGATGCAATAGTGAAGAAGAAGGAGAAGATAATATGCGAGTTGTGATTCTGATTTCACAATTCATTGTATAAGGCCGAAACTCAGAAGGCCTCATAGTCGGGCATGTTGAAAGACTTAATATAATTGCACCTACATTGTTGCCAGCTTCTTGGCTCATATCCATTGTATTTTCACCGCTTTCATGTGGTTTTCATATTGCTTCTGTGTGTAACTCTTTACATGACATGTTATTAGGTTCAAGTAGAGTCAATAAACCCTGATTCTGGCTTTTCCTTCCTTGCCCTTGCATCAGGCGGTATCAGATCGAGTTCTTTCTAGTGGATTGGATCGTGGAGAACCTTATTGGATTGGTTGTAGGGTGGCAGATATGAGATCTGACCTATAACTTACAGAAGGTTACGATCTTGCTGGAACCTAATTGTCAAGATGGTTTGTGGTAGAGGAAATGATAATGCTATCATGGATATGTTGAGGCAGATTACAACTAGGCTTGAAGCTGTAGAAACAGCCCAGAGAAGAGGTGCACATATTGAAGATATTAGTGATGAAGAAGAAGCAACACCTAATCTTGAACCTGAAGTTGAGCAGGATGAGGAAAGACTTTTGAGAGTTTTGTCTAAGGCTAACTCTAGATTTGTAGTTGAAGTTGCTTGCTATGTTGGAAGACTTGAGACTGATGCACTTTTGGATTGGATCTATGAGATGGATAATTATTGAGTATGAAGGTACTCTTGATAATAAGAAAGTTAAAATTACAGTTGTAGAGTTGAAAGGTCATGCATCTCTTTGGTGGGATCATTTGAAAACTGAGATACAAAAGGGAGGGAAAGAAAACATAGATAAAAATGCTTGGAAAGATGAAGAGGAAGTTTCTTCCAGTTGACTACCAAGTTAGTTTGATGAGGAAAATGCAGAATTTGAGACAAAGGGTCATGAGTGTGAAGGAATATATTGAGGAATTTTACAAGTTGGATATCAGATCTAGACATATGGATGGTGAAGTTGAGAAGGTGGCTAGATATCTGAATGGCCTAAGAACATCTATTCAAGATGAGATTAGCTATGTTAAGATGGAAAGTGTGGAAGAAGCATACCAATTTTCTTTGAAGGTAGAAGAAAGGTTGACAAAAAGACATGATCAAAGACATAGAGGAAGAGGTGGCAGATTTCAGAGAAGTAGAGGCAGATCTTATGGAGAAAGTATCTGATCTGACAATGCAGTGCAAGATAAGGGATGGAAGGATGACCCTGCTAGTAAAAGAGGTAACTAATCTAGAGGTAGCTGTACTGGTTACTCTAGGAATAACAATAGTGGGAAAAGAGATGAGAAATCTTGGTTTAAAGGTACTTGTTACAAATGTGGTGAAGGACATAGAGCTTTTGAATGCACTAACTCTAGAAGGAAGACTGGAGGTAATGGTAGAAATAATTTGGTTGGTGAAGAAGGACATAGAGCTTTTGAATGCACTAACTCTGGAAGGAAGACTGGAGGTAATGGTAGAAATAATTTGGCTTGTGAAGAGATTGAGAAATTGTCTAATGAACCTGAACATGGTGAGAACTTGATGCTATGAAGGATCTTGTGTAATGAAGAAGGTGATGAGGAACCTATTCTGAGGAAATTTTTGTTTAGAACCAGATGTAAAATCACTGACAAATATTGCCAAGTAATCATTGATAGTGGAAGTTTTGATAATTTGGCATCCGAAGAGCTGGTTAATAAATTGCAGTTGTAGAGATTGAAACATCCTAAGTCAGACCATATTGCTTGGATCCAGAAGGAGCATAAAATACTTGTAAGTGAACAATGCCTTGTTAAATTCAAAATTGGGAATTATCATGATGAAGTCTTGTGTGATATTATGCCTATGGATTGTTGTCATATTCTTTTGGGTAGACCTCGGCAGTATGATAGGAAAGCTTTGCATGATGGTAGATTGAATCAATATACTATTTGGATGGATGAGAAGAAACAACTATTATTGTCTTTGATAGAGAAGTTTGATGAAGGTCACTGTACTACAGTTAGAGTATGTTTGGTTGATGCTAAAACATTTGCACGAGAAATGAAAGAACAAAATATCTGCTTTGCTTTAATTCCAAGGAAAACTGAGAAACAAGATGAGTTAGAACATGCACCTAAGATTGAATCCTTGTTGACTGAATTTCATGATATCATTTTTGATAATGTACATGATGGTTTACTGCCTATGAGAAGTATAAGTCATTGTATGGATTTGATACCTGGAGCTAGTTTGCCTAATAAAACACCACATAGGTTGACACTTGATGAAAAGACTGAGTTGAATAGACAAGTGCAAGAATTGCTTGAGAGAGGTTTGATTAGGGAAATTTTGAGTCCTTGTACAATACCTATTGTGTTAGCACCTAAAAAGAATGGAGAACGGAGAATGTGCATTGATTCTAGAGCTATAAACAAGATAACAGTAAAGTACATATTTCCTTTGCCTAGGATGGATGACATAATGGATAGTTTGAGTGGAGCAAAGAATTTCATAAAGATTGATTTGAAAAGTGGATATCATCAGATTAGGATCAGAGAAGGGGATGAATGGAAAATTGCTTTTAAGACTAATGAAGGTTTGTATGAATGGTTGGTTATGCCTTTTGGTTTGACTAATGCACAATGAGGCTGATGAATGAAGTTTTGAAAATATTCTTGGGTAAGTTTGTGATTGTATATCTTGATGACATTTTGATATTTAGTAAGACTAAGGAAGAACATTTTGAGCATATTAGACAAGTAATGCATAAATTAAAGGAAGAAAAGTTGCTGATTAACTTGAAAAAATATTCATTTATGAAAGAGGAGATTATGTACCTTGGTTTTGTAATTTCAGCTGATGGATTGAAAATGGATCCTGAAAAAGTAAGAGCTATACTTGATTGGCCTACACCAGAGAATGTTGGAGAGGTAAGATCATTTCATGGATTGGCAAGTTTTTATAAGAAGTTCATCAGAAATTTCAGTTCTATTTGTAATGCTATGTCTGAAACCATGAGAGGAGATAAAATAGATTTCAAATGGACACATGGAGCACATAAAAGTTTTGAAACATTGAAACAAAGAATTGTAGAGTTGCCTACACTTGCTTTGCCTAATTTCAGTAAAGTTTTTCAAGTTGAATGTGATTCTAGTGTTAGTGCAATTGGATTTGTTTTGAGTCAAGAAGGAAGACCTATAGCTTTCTTTAGTGAGAAGTTGAATGATGCTAAGAGAAAATATTCAGTTTATGACAAGGAATTCTATGCTATTGTTCAAGCTTTGAAGAGATGGAGACATTATTTGATGCCTAAAGATTTTGTGTTGTATACTGACCATAAAGCTTTGCAGTATTTAGGAAGTCAAAATAAATTCAATCAGAGACATATGAAGTGGGTTGAGTTCTTGCATAATTTTTCCTTTTCATTAAAGCATAAAAGTGGACAGTTGAATAAGGTTGTTGATGCCTTGAGCCGAAGAAGAAGTTTGCTGACAGAAGTAAGGGTTGAGATACTTGGTTTTGATGATTTGAAGTATTTGTATGGAACTAACATTGATTTTGTAGAGCCTTGGAAAGCTTGTAAGGAACAAATAGTAAGTGATAAGTGGACTCATTATTTCATTCAAGAGGACATGTTGTTTAAAGGAGTTCAGTTGTGCATACCTAGAGGATCTATGAGAGAGAATATAATAAAGGAGAAACATAGTGGTGCACTTGCTGGACATTTTGGGATTGATAAAACTGTGAAATTGATTTCAGAGAGATACTTTTGGCTGCAAATTTATAAGGATGTATAGAGAATGGTTAGAGGTTGCAGAGTTTTTCAAGTAGCAAAAGGAACTAGTCAGAATGTGGGATTGTATACACCTTTGCCTATACCTAATAGGCCTTGGGAAGATGTGAGTATGGACTTTGTTCTTGGATTGCCTAAAACTCAGAGAGGTAATGATTCTATTTTGGTAGTGGTTGACAGATTTTCTAAAATGACACATCTCATACCTTGTAAGAAGACATCTAATGCATTGCATTTAGCTGAATTATTTTTCAAGGAAGTGGTAAGATTGCGTGGTTTTCCTAAATCTATTGTTTCAGATAGAGATACTAAGTTTACTGGTTATTTTTGGAGAATACTTTGGAAAAATATGAATATAGAGTTGAAGTTTAGTTCTACATTTCACCCTTAGATAGATGGATAGACTGAAGTTGTGAACAAAAGTTTGGGAAACTTGTTGAGATGTTTAGTTGGAGATAAGCCCGCTAATTAGGATTTGGTTTTGGCACAAGCAGAGTTTGCGTACAATAATTTTGTGAATAGAAGTATTAAGAGGACACCATTTGAGATTGTTATTGGATTTCATCCTAAGGGAACCACAGAGTTGAGAGATTTACCTACTGAGACCAGAAGAAGTGCTAAAGCTGAGGATTTTGCAGTATACATGAGAACTTTTCATGATGAAGTTAAAAGGAATTTGGAGGACAGTAATCTGAAATATAAACAGAGAGAAGATAAGAGAAGGAGACATAAATATTTTGAAGTTGGAGATGAGGTTATGATTCGTTTGAAGAAGAATAGATTTCTAGTTGGTACCTACAATAAGCTAAAAATGAAGAAGTTTGGACCTTGTAAGATTCTGAAGAAGTTTGACAGTGGAAATGCTTATGAAGTGGAATTACCAGAGGACATGGATATATCACCTATATTCAACATTGTGGATATCTTTGAGTACTTTGAATCAACTGATGAGATGGAAGATGATCTAGACTGGCCTAAGAAAAATAAAGACAACATTGAGAAGATCTTGAATAGTAGAGTGAGCAAGAGTACAAGAGGAAAAGACTACATGGAACACCTAGTTCAGTGGAAAGACAAGCCAGTTGAAGACAGTTTATGGATCACACAAGCTGAGTTGGATCTTTATGATTCAGGTCAAAATATGAGCAGTGCCTGATGTGGACCTCAGTTCTTTTGTTACCCCGGGTGTCTGATGTAGGAGCATCTTGGGTCTTGAGCAATCTTGCATCGCCAAAAATATTTATGTTTCCTGTACCTGTCTAATGTTTGTTTTGTAGCCATTGTTGCGGTTGGTTTCTTGCCTTGCACGGTTAATGCTATGCCATGGACCTATTTTGGGACCTTCTCCTAAGGGCACATGTCCTAATTCATTCGGACCTGGAAGTTATCGCCATTTCCCTCTGGTATCGATTCTCTGCTAGTTTCGTAGGAAACGTGTGCTGTTTCGCCTTGCGAGGTTCCGTGTGGGGAAATTGGATCTTGCACGGTTGGGGACTTGTTCTTGGATCATGTGTGGACCTAAATATTACGACGCATTGTGTTTTATTCTTTCTTGCTTTAGTTTTGGTTTCTCCTACTAAGTGGACCTATAATGTAATTAAATGCTTGACTGGCCGACTTGTGGCTTTGGTGGCTATATATTTGGAGCTTGGGTTGATGTAGGAAGGAAGTTCTAGTTAGAGGATAGTAGAAGAAGAATTATAATATGTGAGCTGTGATTTTGATTTCACAATTCATTGTATAAGGCTAAAACCCAGAAGGCCTCACAATCGGGCATGTTGAAAGACTTAATATTATTGCACCTGTGTTGTTGCCAGTTGCTTGGCTCATATCCATTGTATTTTCACTTCTTTCAAGTGGTTTTCATATTGCTTCCATGTGTAGCTCTTTGCAAGGCATGTTAGTAGGTTTAAGTACAGTCAATAAACCCTGATTCCACCTTTTCCTTCCTTTCCCTTGCATCACGTATGCTTGAGAGTGGATGTCTATATGCAAAATGAGGAGAGATAGGGTGCTTATATACCTCTCACAACATTTTGGGACTCAAAAATTAAAGGAGGGTGACATGGGTTCTAATATCTTGCTAAAACATTGTAACAGGTCACCCATTTGATTTTGGGCCAAATCTTGGGGTACAGATCACCTAAGGCATTTTGTACTTAGGAATATATTGTCCAGGGTGTTTAATACCCACCAATTAGGGCTCAAATCGAAACCACGGGTCCTAGGTAACAAAGGGATGCCAGATTACAAAGCACAATTGATTTCGAGGTTGGGAAAAATCTCAAAGGCTATAAAATGGCAACACGGGGCCCATGTAGGCTAATAAATGATTGAAGGAGATAAATAATAAAGGAGAACGCCTATAAATAAGGGCTCACATAGAGTCTTGATAAAATTAAAATAACATACAACCGATATTTGAATTTAGGTGTTCATTAAGTGTCATATGAAGTCCTATTATGCATGTTAAAATAGAAATACACTAAGGTGGACACTAAGCAACCATGAAATTTTATACACCAATAAGATGCTTACAATTTACGACGATACAACAAGAAAGCTTTAGCATTACTAGTAATTTAATAAAGTTGAAAGATTTGATATTATGACTATAGATACAATCTTTCTTTTGTTTCTATTAGCGTGAAACATGTTATGATTGTACATATTCTTGCATGAGGGGAACTATTCAATAGGCTATTTTCCCCAAAATTGAGAAAATTAAGTTAGCCAACAAACAAACTTTCTGAAGAAATAACATTGCCAAGCTTTAACACATATTGTACATAATTAAATAATTTTATTACTCACTAAATTTAGAAGTATTAATAATAAATTCCCACTATTGGTGTCTAATAAAATGGAATGTTTTTTCCTTCTTCAAACTTTAACTGGTTGCATTTTCCTTGAATCCTTCTATTCACCTGATCTATATGCATAGTATTGAAGTAAATTGTATCTACAAAGCCTTTGACAATATCCTGTAGCAAATGATTTTTAACTTCTTTGTAATTTTTGTTATGATTTTTCAATGAAACTAGTCAATAACTATTAGATATAGGAGGCATTGAGGGAGGGGGGGTGAATTAGTGCAAACAGGTAATGAGCCAATTCAACCACTAATCTGGTTATGGTTATTAACAACTTCCAAATAATAAAGCATGCAAACTGCGCAACTATGCAATAAAAGCAAAACAATTCAAGCATCCACAAAGCATAACACATAACACCACTATTTTTTTTTATCATGGAAACCCTTGTAGAGAAAACTACGGTGGGGATGACACCCACGAATCTCTTTATTGCAGTAAAAAGAGTTTCCCTGTTAGGAGCTTACAATACCCTATTAAGGGTTCACCCTATTAGGAGTGACTAGTACCTTGTTAGAAGTACCAAAAGATCTATTAGGATCTACCTCGCAAGATGATTTAGAAATCCAATTAAGAAGTCACCCTGTTAAAGGATTTATATAAAAGACCTGTTAAATTCCACCTTGTTAAAAGATTTAACTTCCTAACCAATCAAATTAGCTTTGAGCAATAAACTCAAATGACTGATCTGGAAATGACATTGCTTGCTTGCCAGACCCATTGCAATTTTTGAACTCTGGCACACTGTATCACCTCTATCTTTGATCACAAAACCCAAATTCACGGTCGCAACCCTAAATCATGTGATTTAGTTCTCTTTTATACTGTTGTTCTTTAGTCGATTAAGACTTTAAAAATGTTTTACAAGTTGGTCCAATTTATTGACCTAACTTATGAAAAATGTGCTAATCATACCTAACATGTCAGCCCAAAAATCAACCGCCTCTATCATCTGATCATCAGGAACCAATCGGTAACACAACTGGTTCACACTTATCATATCACCAAAATACTAACTCACCCAAAACATTGAGTAAATGATTGCAGTTGTAGAACTGTAGTTATCTGACCTTGGTAATCCACAGGAACAATCGCACCTCCCAAAGTGTAGTCCATCTTGACTGCCACACAAAAAATTCTCTGTTACTGCCTTCCTGCTTACCTGTCAAAACACTTAGCTTATTCTGCCTTTACCTATCCATCCCGTTGATCGGTATTTGCAACCTATTCATAAAATCTAATAGAAATGATAGATTTGTCATCAACAACAAACTCCTAAACATCAACAATGCATCTTAACACCAAAATCCATCATAATGCCAATAGTAACAAGTATTTTTGATCTTGCACCAAAGTGCAATACAACTCTGTAAAATCCCACCAAAGTGCAATACAACTCTGTAAAATCCCGTAAGCTTGGCAACAGTATTGGAGTACTTTGCTTATAATAATTGCTGGGAAACTTCTTCAATCAACATCTGAGAGCACAGTCATAGAGTTATGTTTTATAACTACTATGGAAATGGAACTGCATTCATGTTCACAGATGAGAAAAGTATGTCAGCGGGACAACAATGAGAGAACGTGAATGGGAATCTTGAACATTTACCTTTGTTTCTAACAGTACTTAAAGTCACAAGTAGATCAATCATCATATCTCTGAAATTCTATACTCCACCTGATGAAATAAAAATAGGAAAAATGGGAAACAGGGCAAAGAGATAAGGGTACATGCAAGTTGAATCACAAGTTACTGGTTTTACTCACATCTCCAAAGCATTCTGTGAAAGACATCACTATCAAGATTCAAGAACAATTCAAACTCAAATCCATAGCTGAAGCTCAATTTTATGATTTTATCCAATTAAATGTCAAAAACCTATGAAATAGTTGATACAGATTTGTTAAACTACCATTAAAACTATTCAACAACAATCAACAGTTGAACATGGTGGTGGTCAATTTATAAGTGACTCATCGTGCACGATCCTTGATGCTTTGTGTTGATCTGTCCTTTTACTCGCAAATGTAACATATCTTTCATCATCCACTTCCTTATGGGCATTTTAGTTTCCTCTAAACAGCAACAATAACCCTCTGTTTGATCCTATCAACGAAAAAAAATGCCATCAGGACCAAAAGATACGAAAACAGTTTTTAATAGTTTCTCTTTTTTGATCATCACATCTAGCAAGGAAGAGAAAATCATTGAATCAAATTAGGCCTGCAAGTTACAGCCACTTGGAAATAATACAGATAAGGGGGTGATTTGAGAGCAGTCCTCTGATATGAAAGAGCTATTTGCACAAAACCACCAAATCAATAATGGTTTGTTTTACTTAGTATAAAAAGTATCGTCCCTCAAGATTTAGTCCTCCCCATCAGTCTCAGATATCAAGGCTAATGGATATCGATTGAAGGTTTGTAAGATTTGCCTAGGCAATCTATTTGCTCAAACCAATAGAGATTCGAAAGAAGCAAACTAATGTGCTATTCCGTTCATTATGACTCTGTCCAAATATAAGAAAGAAGATTGTTTATATAGAAAATGCATTAGGGCTAGGAGGATTACAACTCACTCTCCAACTCCTATGGAAACTATACCGAATTAAACTCTTATCCGAGTAAGCTTAACCTATGGTGTAATAAATTCATAATACATGCACAAATACACCAAGGTTAAAAAAATTCACAGCATAGCTTTTGTTACTGACAACGTGGATGATAATATCCCTCCCATGGAGTGTTGTGATGTTCTTCATGGTAGCTACGTGACAAAAACACATGTAGACTTCATTTTTGAAAGCCAATATGAGGATTGAAATAGCCAAAAGCCTCTAAGCATCTCATTGTTTATGTGAATAGATGAGAAGACAATTGTAACGAGGAAAACACACAATCACAAAAATATTCTAATAATTGATTATTTAAACACGAGGTGTATAAGGGATTAATGTACCCAACTATTCAATATACTCAAAACTCATAAGGCAAGGTTATACCATATAATGACCACTTAGGAAGGTTACAATTTAGAGGATCTCCATATATTAGAATCAAAAACTTATCTCACACTACTACTGAAGTGATATGATACATCATATACCTATAATTAATTTATGATGCATTAACATTGATGGAGACTAAAAATTATTATTAACCTACAAGATATCTATTTGAAGTATTTGAACCTAACATACATGTTGTTTAGTTAGTTCAAGATTTAACTAAGGTTTATGCAAGTCACATCACCTCTTCAATAATTCTCATATACACCATAAGGTAATGGTCATAGCCTTATGATATGGAACCCCTCTTTTCTTGTTTCTCTTTCGGAGTATGCCAAAAAACAAAGAGGAAGACTTGCATTTACCCATTAATTTGGGATCTTGATTGGTCACAATCCTCAATGGTGCCATGCATATCCATAGTTGTTCTTTTGATGTTTGTATAACCATAGTTTTTGCTCCTTTGAACTTTGTATAACCATAGTTGTCGCTTCCTTGATTTCGTGCTTGAAAATAGCTATATTTGTTTGATGCCAAGTATACCCACAACTATTGCTCTTTTGATACTCCTTTCTTTCCTTTCATGGTTATGCAAATGGAAATATACCAAAACCAACGTAGACTCAAGCTTCAATTCCATCTAGTTTGACATCTCATAGTTCATAGTATCTTCCACATATTCCTTTAGCTTTGAGCAAGTGAGAAATTTGAGTTATCTTCACAAGCATCTAATTCTTCCTCGTGTTCTTCTTCAAATTCTTTGTGATCTACTTTGGAATTTCTTTGGATTCTTCCTTGTGCTTTGTTGGCATTAAAAGGAATGGTAACTAGTAAGCTTGCTACCGGTACAAGTGTTTTCATTGATTGGCAAAAGAGGATAGAGATTTATCATCTCTCTAAAGTCTAAAGATCCAAGGAGATCTGTACGAACAGAGGCCGGTTTGGCAACCGGTGTCTACATATAAGAAAAAAGTGCAACCGGGTACTGTTTATAGTAAAGATTCAACCGTCAATCGAGGACCAAATCACGACCAGTGTAGATAAGCATAAAAAAAGTAAGAGTACAAAGTGGTGTCTACAACACAACCGGTAAGCCGAGGAAGGGATAGTGACATGTTAAAGACTCTTACATGTTCCCAATATGAGGTTCTCAATCGATCTAGTAATGAATCTGGTATGAATTGAGGAAGTCAGAGTCAACTATTTGTTTGAACTATCTCTTTGATCGAGATTTATCACAGTAAATCCGGATAACTTTAAGTTAACTTGGTGATCAGTTTGAGGCACGTCTAAAGGTTTTAAAGTTGGAATCTATGGCTTTAAAACAAAGCATTGTCTTTTGTAAAGGAATGATGCTTGACACATATCTATTGTTTTCTTTATGGAGCTGATAAAGCAAGGGCATGCACCATATGTTTCCTCAGTAAACTGGTACTCTACTGAGTGATGTATTCGAAAGGGATATGAAATTAGGTCATGCATGAGAGGCGCAATTAGGGCGTGAACTCTATATATTCTTATGTCTGTTGAGGATATGACTTGCCTTCATTCTACTGAGAAAAAGAGTGGACCTGTAAGTTGTAGAAGCCAGGGTAAAAAGAAGTTTGAAGAAGAGAGAGAGAAGATTGTGCAGAGAAGCACAACATTAGAGGAGAACACACCTGTGGTGACCGGTGATGCTTCTTAGTTAAGCACAAACAAAGATCTTATCAGGCTATGAAAAGCCATTTGTAAAAGGTCAATCTTTCTATTATTTTTAGCAATTACAATAGTTAAAATCCTAGTATTTGGGTGGACTCTAACAGGTCCCTTGTATCAAATCCCTTAACTAGGTGACATCTTTCAAGGTGTTCAAAGTCCTCTAACCAGACAGACACTAACTAGCCTTATTGTAACAAATCCTTTAACCGGGTCCCATCTAACAGTGCGCTTTGATCCTTTAACCGGGAAGGCTCCTAATAGGGCATACTCTAGAAAAGTATAAAATTTGTGAGGTCTCCTCACACCGTGTTTTTCACCCTAATTAGGTTTCCACATGATAAATCTTGTGTCATTGTGTGATTATTTGCTTACTATTATTATATGCTTGAATCTATTTGGCTTACAATTATAAGTACACTTTACTAGAGTTAAGAATTTTTTTTTAGAGGTGTTGATTCACCCCTCCCCTCTCAGCACCAGTTGGTACTATTAATTGGTATCATGGCCTCGTCTGTTTTCTTTATCGCTTAATCGCATAAAGAAAAAGTCAAGATAATGAGAAAGGAAAGACCAAAGTTTTCAAAAGAAAACTTCACTCTGTGGTGCAATAGAATGAAGCTGTATATGAAGACCATCGAAGATCAATACTGGAATCATGTTACCACCGATTACACTGAACCCTCCGACATCCTAACACCTGATGAACAGAAGATCAAGTCTGAGCACACGACAACTATAAATATGATAGCTAGCACACTATTGGATCATGTCTATGCTGAGATAGAACATTTACAATTTGTCTTCAAGATGTGGGCCAAGTTGCAAGTAGTATATGGAGGAGACCCAAATGTTGAAATGCCAAGGTCGAAAGCCTCAGAGGAAAGTATGATGACATGAGGATGAATAAAGGAGGAGACATTGAGCAATACATCAACCAGATCAAAGAAGTGATCAAATCCATCAAAAGCACTGGAGGAAAGCTCAGTGAAGAGGAGGTGGTTAGAAAAATACTGAGAACTCTCAGACCTTAGTATGCCATTAAGATCTCTGCTATTCAAGAGTTCAGATCGGTGACCAAAGATCAAGTCACCCTAGACTCCCTAATTGGTAAGCTGGCTGCTTTTGAATTAAGTAATTTTGATAATAGATTACCCATTCAGGAAGCGACATTTAAGTCTTCTATCAATATCTCTTCCGCCAAAAAGGGAAGAGAAAATGGTAATTGCTCTACCGGTAAGCTTGGTAATCTTGTTGAGAATCTTCTCTCTGAAGAGATGGAGCAAGATGAGTTTGAAACACTCATCGCCAGAAGATTCCCTAGAGGGAAAGGGAAGTACAAAGGAAAACTTCCTTTGAAATGCTTCTCTTGCAACAAAATAGGATACATTGCTGCAAGATGTCTTGATAATGAACACAAAGATAAGAGGGACTGGTTCAAGAGCAAAGAAAATAACAAATTTTATCTTGTAGAGGAAGGAGTCACAAACAATGAGTCCGAAGATTATGAGGATCCAAAAATTGTTTTTGTTGCAATAAAAGAGGAGAGCCCAGTGGTAAGTGAAGTAGCACTTATATCAAGATCTCATCAGCATGATGATTGGATCATTGATAGCGGCTGCACTCACCACATGACTAGTGACAAGAACAAGTTTATCAACTTGGTGCTCAGTGACAACAGATCAGTAACCTTTGGAAATAATGCTCCCTGTGCCATTAAAGGAAAAGGTTCTATTGCACTCTGCAACAGTGCTGTTTGTGAAGATGTATACTGGGTTAAAGGACTCAAGTACAATTTAATGAGTGTTGCACAACTAAATAACAAAGGATTCTTATTATAATTCGGACAAGGTTCCTGCATAGTCAAAAATCAGTCTGAAACCCATGTTGCAGCCGGTAGATAGAGAAAAGGTAATTTGTTCTACCTAGACTCAATGGAAGGAACTTTTCTGATAGCTTTAGTCAAAGGAGAATCAAGCAAAATCTATCTTATCTCCAAAGAAGACAATAGCTAGCTATGACACAAAAGACTCTGCCACATAAAATTTGACAGTATTATCAAAGCGAGCAAAAAGAAATCGGTTAGAGGACTCCCTAAGATTACAAAATCCATCAGAGGTGTTTGTAAATATTGTCAGTTAGGAAAACTGACAGGAACAAGTTTCAACAGTAAGTCTTTTTCTACTAAAAATGTTCTAGATCTTGTGCATACAGATTTGTGTGGACCAATGAAGACAAAGAGCTATTATGGAGACCAGTACTTCATGCTTTTTGTAGATGATTTCTCAAGAATGATGTGGACACTTTCTTAGGGAGAAATCAGAGGCCTTCCACATGCTCAAAATATACAAGGTTGGAGTGGAAAAGGAAACCGGTAAAAGCTTGAAGTTCCTGAGGTCAGATAGAGGAGGTGAATACACCTCTCATAAGCTCACTCATTACTGTGAGGAACATGGAATAAAGAGACAGTTTTCTGCA
Organism: Chamaecyparis obtusa; assembly: GCA_027943335.1. Taxonomy (NCBI): domain Eukaryota; kingdom Viridiplantae; phylum Streptophyta; class Pinopsida; order Cupressales; family Cupressaceae; genus Chamaecyparis; species Chamaecyparis obtusa. The sequence goes on from BSBK01000170.1 coordinate 79,096, forward strand.
CCAAGAACTCCCCAGCAAAATGGAGTAGTAGAAAGAAGAAACATGACACTGATTGACTGTGCAAGAACCCTGTTGATTCAGAAGGATCTCCCTCATCACTTCTAGAGAGAAGCCGTCAGTACTATTGTCTACACACTGAACCGAGTTCAAGTAAAAAAGGGAACTAGTAAGACTCCTTATGAACTATGGTTCAAGCATACTCCTAGTGTAGGTTACTTCAAAATCTTTGGTAGTAAATGTTACATCAAAAGAGATATGTACTCTGGGAAGTTTGATCCCAAGAGCGATGAAGGAACATTTTTGGGTTACTCTACCAAAATTAAGGCCTATCAGTGTTTGAACAAGAGAACATGCAAAATAATTGAGAGCATCAATGTAAAAGTTGATGAATCTTCAGAACTGATAAGAAGACTAGTCATGATGATGATAACAGTCTTGAAAGCCTAAATGAAGGAAATACCTTTGAGTTCAATGAAGTTGAACCTAAGGATGAAAGAGAACACCATATGAGTAGACATATGGTGGAGGAGACCTTATCCATATGGTGAGCAAGAAGATGCTCATAACCATGATGAAGAAATTGCTCAACTAGAAGAACTAGACCGGGAACAGAGACCGGTTCTCCCAAGGTATGTCACATATCATTCCACTGACAATATAATTGGTGACAAACATGAAAATGTCTTCAATAGGAAAAAGACCAGAGAGAATATCTGTTTACTTTCTTGTATAGAGCCCAAATCCAACGGGGAAGCTCTAGAAGATGAAAATTGGGTCAAGGCCATGGAGGAAGAAATTGAGCAAATTGAAAAGAATGATATGTGGGAGATTATGCCAAGACCAAAGGATAAGAATGTCATAGGGACCAAGTGGGTCTACAGGAACAAGTTGAATGAGGATGGGAGAGTAATAAGAAATAAGACAAGACTGGTCTATAAAGGGTATGCCCAGGAAGCTAGACTGGACTATGGAGAAACTTTTGCACCAGTGGCAAGATTGGAAGGAGTGAGAATTCTTCTCGCCTATGTTGCTCACAAAAGATTCAAAGTATATCAAATGGATGTCAAGTATGCATTCTTGAACGGAATATTGGAAAAAGAAGTCTACATCGAACAACCGGAAGGCTTCACATCTGCACAAGATGGTGGTATGGTCTGTAAGCTGAAAAAGGATCTTTATGGGCTTAAGAAAGCTCCAAGGGCTTGGTATGAGAGGTTCCATTCATACCTTCTGACCATAGGATTCACAAGAACTGGGGACAACAACAACATGTATCTCAAGACCAAAAAAGATGGAAATATGATTGCTGAGATTTTTGTGGATGACATCATCTTTGGAGGAGATGACAAGATGAGCAAAGTCTTTGCTGAAGAGATGAAGAAAGAATTTGAGATGTCTATGATATGCGCCATAAAATTTTTCATTGGACTACAGGTCCATCAGCTAAAAGAAGGTATTTTTATCTCTCAGTCCAAGTATATAAAATAAATTCTTAAGACTTTTGGACTTGAAGAATCTAAACCGGTTGGAACCCCAATGATAACTAACCTCAAGTTATCAAAAGAGGATGATGCAAAAGAAGTGAATGAAACAATGTATCAGTCCATGATAGGAAAACTGCAATATGTTGTTCACAATAGACCGGACATTGCACATGTAGTTGACATAGTGGTAAGATTCTCTGCTAATCCCAAAAAGACACATCTGATAGGAGTGAAGAGAATCTTTAGGTATTTAAAGGGAACTGAGGAATATGGTTTGTGGTTTCCACACAAGGGAATATTTGAAGTAAAAGTATACATTGATGTAGAATGGGCTGGCAACATTGATGACAAAAAGAGCACAAGTGGTGGTGCATTCTTTCTTGGTGGAAGAATTATTTTTTGGACAAGTAACAAAATTGTATTTCACAATCTAATGCAGAAGCTGAATATGTTGCTGCAGCAATCAATTGCACACAATTAATCTGGATCAAACAACTATTAGAAGGAATCAAAGAACATATACCTGAACCGATAACTATCTATTGTGATAGCATCAGTGCAATTAACATATCCAAGAACCCTGTTATGCACTTCAAGACAAAACACATTACCATCAAGTATCATTACTTGAGAGAGTTGGTACAAGACAAGGAGGTAAGATTGGAGTATGTTTCCACCAAGGAACAAATTGCTGATATCTTCACAAAGCCATTACCAAAGAGTACTTTTGAGTATCTTAGAGGTAAACTCAGGGTGATACCCCTTCAAGATCTTCAGTAAACTTGCAAAGGTGATCATCAGTTCATTATGCTTCAAAACAGGGTTACATCTCATTTTTTCTGGACTGATGAAAAGGACTACTACTCGTAGGGGGAGCAGATTAGAAAAGGAAGTCTTTCTTGTTGATTTTTTTTGTAGCTTCAGTCGGAAATTTTTTTATGAATCAATACTAGTGTATATATATATACATACAAATATTCTTATGTAAATATTAGAGAAATTAATATAATACTCAAGAGAAATTAATATAATATATATATATATATGTGTGTGTGTGTGTGTGTGTGTGTGTGTGTAATCATAATTGTCATTATATTAATTACATATTAATGAATAGACATGTCTCATGAAGGGACATGTCTCTTCTTGGCTCATTCTCAATATAAATGTAAGAGATTGTTGCATTTGGAAAACACATACAATGAGATAGTGCTATTACATTTGCAATGATCCTAAAACCTTAACATGGTATCAGAGCCAAGTTGCAAATGTAAGAGGGTAGTTTGTTAATGGTGAATGTGTGACTATCTCAAAAAATTATAGTCTCAGTACGAGGACCATATCTCACAAATGCACCATTGGATTTTGCTAAATTTTGGATATGTTTGTGAAAACCAAATTTATAAGAATCTCACCAAAGCGATTGGAAAGAAAATATCTAGTTCAAAAGTTATGACTGAATGTGTACACGTCTATGCAGATTTCTGAACAAAGAGAGTTCTTTGATTAAAAGCTACAAACACTTTTTATAGTGCAAATAAGAAAAACATCATTACATTAATCAAGAGATAAGTATTCCATGTTGATTAATGTTAATAATTTTTTTATGTAGTTATTAATTCATACTATAACATTGGGATAGAAAATCTTGTATGCTTTTATCATTAATATTTCTTTGGGATAATTTAGTTTTATGAACTATTTGTAATCTCTCTCTGACATACCTTCAAGACAAAAGCACAAGATAATTGCATTCAAGGGAGAAAGAACTTAATGCTTGCAAATGAATTGATGATTGAGACTGGATGAAAAGGGAGTTTGACATTTCAAAAGAGGTCAAAAAGTTGATAAACTTGAGCTTCAGAGGGAGCAGATGGTTTAGTCAACTTGTGACAATCTTAATCATGTTGATTGAGAGGGAGTTCACTATTGAAGGTGAAACACTCATGAGGTAAACTTGATATAATTGATTATTATACTAATGAATCATGAATATTTTTAATGGGCCTTCCCCCTATGTAAATCATGAGGAAGTGACAACTTCTAAATGATTATCACTTGTATTTGTAGAAGTTATTGGAAGGTGACGATCTTACAATAACTTAAATCATGATATACATTATTTATAATGTTGAAATAGATCATGATAAATTAATGCAACAACTAAGTGTTAGATGTCATTAAGTTGACGGTCTATGAGTTGTTTGATAAATATATCTTGTAAAGCAACAACTAAGTGTTAGATGTCATTAAATTGATGGTCTATAAGTTGCTTGTATAGATACATCTTGTAAAGAAACAACTAAGTGTTAGATGTCATTAAATTGACGGTCTATAAGTTGTTTGCATAGATATATCTTGTAAATCAACAACTAAGTGTTATATGTCATTGACGGTCTATGAGTTGTTTGTATAGATATATGATAGGTATTTGGTGAATATCATGTGTTGATATTTTGCAGGCCAATACCTTATTGAGTACTTGGTGAATATCATATGTTGATATTCTGATAGGCCAATACTCAGAGTATTTGGTGAATGCCATGTGTTGACATTTTGATAGGCCAATACTCAAGAGTTTGTGGATAGAATCACCGATTGAGGCAATCCACCCAAGAACTTGTGGATAGAATCACTGATGGAGGTAATCCACATATTGAGACTATGTTTCTATTGATTACATCTTGAGGATGATTCCTTTATTTCTTACATCATATGATTGATGTTGTCGAGTATCTTAAGTGTTTACATTGGATTGATTTACCCTCCCTTGCTAAGAGGGAGTGTTGATTTTTTTTGTAGCTTCAGTCGGAAAAAAAAGTATGAATCAATATTAGTATATATATATATATATATATATGTATGTATATATTAGAGAAATTAATATAATACTCAAGAGATATTATATATATATATATATATATATATATATATATATATATATATATATATATATATATATATATATATATATATATATATATATATATATGTGTGTGTGTGTGTGTGTGTGTGTGTGTGTGTGTGTAATCATAATTGTCATTATATTAATTACATATTAATGAATAGACATGTCTCATGAAGGGACATGTCTCTTCTTGGCTCATTCTCAGTATAAATGTGAGAGATTGTTGCATTTGGAAAACACATACAATGAGATAGTGCTATTACATTTGCAATGATCCTAAAACCTTAACATTTCTGACTAAGGCTTTGGCATTATTGTCAAAAAGGGGGAGTGTTTGGCAATAAACCAGTAGACAACCAGAAGAAGCTAAAGGAAGTAATAGTGGAAAAAAGAGGCAAGCTTATGATAGCCCATCAAGGTTTTGCCATCAATGCCAAAGGGGGAGATTTTTGGCATTAAAAGGAATAGTAACCGGTAAGCCTGCTACTGGTACACGTGTTGTCATTGATTGGAAAAAGATGATAGAGATTTGTCATCTCTCTAAAGTCTAAAGATCCAAGGAGATCTGTATGAATAGAGGCCAGTTCGGCAACCGACATCTAAATACAAGAGAGAAGTGCAACCAGGTACTGTTTACAGTAAAGATTCAACTGTCAACCGAGGACCAGATCATGATCGGTGTAGATAAGTATAGAAAAAGTAAGAGTACAAACCGGTGTCTACAACACAACCAGTAAGACAAGGAAGGGACAGTGACAGGTTAAAGACTCTTACCTATTCCCAACATGAGGTTCTCAACTAATCTAGTAATGACTCTGGTATGAACCGAGGAAGTCAGAGTCAACTATTTGTTTGAACTAACTCTTTGACCAGGATTTATTGCAGTAAATTCGAATAACTTTGAGTTAACTTGGTGATCGGGTTGAGGTACGTCTGAAAGTTTTAAAACTGGAATCAATGGCTTTAAAACAAAGCGTTATCTCTTGTAAAGGAAAGATGCTTGACACACATCTATTGTTTTCTTTATGGAGCTGATAAAGCAAGGGCATGCACCAGATGTTTCCTCAATAAACTGGTACTCTACTGAGTGATGTATTCAAAAGGGATATGAAATTAGGTAATGCATGAAAGGCACAATTAGAGTGTGAAATTTATATATTCTTATGCTTGTTGAGGATATGACTTGCCTTCATTCTACTGAGAAAAAGAGTGAACCTATATGCTGTAGAAGACATGATAAAAAGAAGTTTGAAGAAGAGAGAGAGAAGATTGTGCAAGGAAGCACAACAGTAGAGGATAACATAGCTGTGGTGACCGGTGATGCTTCTTAGTTGAGCACAAACATAGATCTTATTAGGCTATGAAAAGTCATTTGTAAAAGGTCAATATTTCTATTGTTTTCCAACAATTACAATAGTTAAAATCCTAGTATTTGGGTGGACTCTAACGGGTCCCTTGTATCAAATCCCTTAACGGGGTGACATCTTTCAAGGTGTTCAAAGTCCTCTAACCAGGCAGGCACTAACCGACCTTATTGTAACAAATCCCTTAACCGAGTCGCATCTAACAATGCGCTTTGATCCTTTAACTAGGAAGGCTCCTAACAGGGCATACTCTAGAAGAGTACAAAATTTGTGAGGTCTCCTCACACCGTAGTTTTCACCCTAATCGGGTTTCCATGTGATAAATTTGGTGTCATTGTGTGATGGTTTGCTTACTATTATTATATGCTTGAATTTGTTTGGCTTATAGTTATAAGTACACTTTACCAGAGTTAAGAGAAGTTTTAGAGGTGTTGATTCACCCCTCCCCTCTTAGCACCGGTTGGGATTGTCATGCTTTTGTTTAGATCCTTTATTTGGTAACTCAATGTACCTCCTTGTCTTTGATTTTTATTTTTTCATGTTGAGTAATGCTTTGCATGGTTTATTCCTTTTTCCTACATGAAAATTTTGAAGACTTCTTTAGCACATCAAGATTTATAGTCTCCACAGTTTCTATCCATGGATGCCTAAAACATGTTAACAATCATAGCTATGACATGAAGAATGAAATTCAAATAATTTTTGTCCATACTGAGCTTGAGATCTTAAAAAAATTGAGCCTACCGCACCATATACCTATGTCTATGACATCCCTTTCTTGAACATGCAGTTGTTTTACTTAGTGAACATTTGGGACGTTAGAATTACTACTATTTTTTGTTCTTGTTTTTCTTATTTTGTATCTATTTAACATAGATTGCCTCTTGTACTCCTCTCCAAGAGAACACACTACCATCAAAATATTTCCACCAGACCTTAGCTGCTTCTTCAAATTACAATATTAGCATACCTTTTTTATATCTACTCCAACAAAACTCCCTTTTAACTTTTTACTTAAGCAACCATTTTCTAGCATTTATATCTTCCTTTCCAAAAAAGCTTAGCCATCCTCATGAATCATGCTTAAAATAGAGTTTATGGTTTTATGCAAAAAGAGATCTTGCATTTAGAATTTTCTTTCCGATAAAAGATCTAAGAGGCAAGTAAGCATAGAGACCTATAATATTTCTTAAATTTAAAAAAGGGCCATTCAATTTGGTTTCTTGGATTGAAATTTTTATGGATTTTTTCTCTTTCTTTCTAGGGATTGAGACACTTTCATATTCCAAACATTGGAGCACCTAATTTCTAAAGAAACAATTAAATCAAACCTTGCAAATGTAAGCAAGCAAGTTGGTCCCTTTGTGACAAGAAAATCACACTGTAATGTGGGACATGAGTTGAGACAAGCAAAATGATAGTTAGAGAAGGTCAACTTCCCGAAGTCATATCTCCCTAAATACTGCTCAGTGACACAATTATTCCATTGATGCTACTAGAATTAGCCCAATTTGATGTCGTTGTTGATATGAAATAAAGTGTTATTGTTTTGTAAAATTTCAACAAAATAATTCCCAATCTGTGAAAAATTCCCACATTTTCTCAAGTCATCTATTTGATATGAAATGTAATGAATAATCATTTAATATAAACATAATTGTGTACAATAGAAGTAAATACAATACAGAAATGCATTCAATGCCAATTTACCCAAATATTCAATAGCTTCTAAATACCATATAATGTCTCTCACCATGAGAATTGAACCAAGTACAATCTTATCTTGTCAATGAAATGATAAGAGTCCCCTATAAAAATTATCTGGTCTAACAACACTAGGGGAGATAAACTTTGTTCACAACTTACCCATTTATGTTAATCTGGAAATTATCCATTTGACCTAATATACTTAATAAAGGATCTAGCACACTACATGTTAGGTATTCCATAACCCCATATATATCATGATTCATAATATGATAGTACTAGTTATATAATGACCACCCTCCAATAAAATATTTGAACAAGATTAAGAAAAAATTATTTGAAATAAGGATCTCCCTAAGGAACTGCACTATCATGAACAGTTTATTCTACCCTTTTTCCTGGAATCATCACTATTGAATTGATGGTCCAATCAAATGTCAGTAAGTGAGCAAAGATTTGCAGAAGCAATTTACATAGCCATATAATGAAAACCATATCGACTCCATTTCTTGTTATAAATCTTCATCACCCATGTACCCAAAGAGGATTATATTATCTTTTAAAACACATATTCTTTTCAATGTGTTAAATATTCTATGTCCAAAATTGACATTTTGAAATTGTAAATATATGTCTTAAATATTTCAATTTCTATTGAATATATTTATCTCAAATCAACTTATTTGATAAGCCTTGTTGACATGGCACAAAGTAGACAATGAGCTCTCAAGAAAGGATCCTTTTAAATAATTTTTGGGAGAGCAACAATGGGGAGGAGATTATCACTGAAGCTTCTGATAAATTATCGAAAAGAGAAGTCTTAGAAGTTTGATAAATTATGGAAAAGGGAAGTCTTAGAAATAGATAAACACATAATAAAAATAGTGAATATCAGCATTCACTAAGTTGATAAACTAATGGAATTATTTCTATTCACATGTGGAAGATTTTCTTGTTACTCAATTAAGCAGATTTCTAAGAAAATACAACAGTCCATATTTGAAACGACTATGTAGTCTTTACAATGCACCAAGACATCATTGCTCTATTTTGACCTTTTCACACATCACCCCCATTGCAAATGGAGACCCCCTATATTTTTCCCCACTTGGTTGTTTGCTTTAGTGTCCCTAGTAGTTTTGACTACATTCCTCAAAGTTCCTTACGTTTTGAATTAGTATTGAGCAATTTATGCTAATTTTTGAATGGAATATCATCTGATTTTGGTTCTTGTATCATCCTAAAAAGTTAGCACCTATAATTAGATTCTTTATTAGGCCCCATTTCGGCAATTTTGAGATTTCATGTTTATTATGCTTGATCCAGCAACCTAGTTCCACTTTTTCTTACATTTTTTCCTCCTTCCCAACTCCCCATTCAAATTTGGACCATTTCTCTTGGGTACAGAATTCCCTGGGAAATCTATACCTGGGTACATAATGTCCTAGGTGATCTATACCTTGAGATTTGGGCCCAAATTTAAATTGGAAACCCGTTACAGTGTTTTAGTGGGAAACTAGGACCCGTGTTGCCCTCATCTAATTTTTTAGTCCTGAAATGTTGAGAGAGGTATATAAGCACCCTATCTCTTCACATTTTGGTATCCACATCCATTATCAAATAATCAGGTTCAAGAATTGAAGGCGAGCATTCAAGGTCTAGCATTTAAAGTATCCTTTGAAGGCAATCTTCTCCATTGTAGAAAGATTCTCTCTCATGATGGCCAAGTAGAGGAGTTATCAATTAAGAAAGAATATCCTTTGTCCATTTACATGCATTATTCCTTTCATTTTCAAAAGAAAGTTCCCATCAAGCATAATAACATTAAATATCTATGAGGAGCATTCACAGATCTATGCATTTGTAAAATGCATCCTTGATTCAAAGTCAACATACAATTACAATTCAAGTAACATACAAGCATATTCATAAATATGTTTGATCTTAATATTTGTTTATGAAGTTATATACAAGGTAGATCTAATATCTACGTTTACATTCACATTTGTTTCATGCAATTTCATTTCAATTTCAAGTTTGATTCCTAAACAGGGATTTGACCAAGGAAAACCCTTTTCCATAATATTTTCCCTATTTTTTTGTGTACATGAACAAATGAAAAACCTATTGGGGACTTAATTTGAAAAGTATAAGATCTGAAAAACTATCTGTGAAACTTTTAGACAAAAGTGTAAGAACCCTTGCAAGTTCTAACTTCACAAAACATTGGATATTTAAACCAATGATAGATATTATTTTGAAATTTGAATGTTTGACATTTTTGTCAAACACTTAGCATGCATGCTCTGATACCACTGTAAAGACCCCAATTTCTCTTTCATTGTGATTCTCAATGTTTGCTTGACCTCTTGATTATTTTTTTGGTTTTTTAGAATTTTAAATTTTTTTTGTCTTTTCTATATAAAAAGAAATACAAGATGTTAATACTAAGATCAAATTACTGAGAGGGGAGGGGTGAACCAGTAACCTATCAATTATCCAAGTTTTGACTCTTTAAACTTTACCACTGCATTCATAAGTTTATCTTTTAACAACATCAAATGAAATTATTAACCATAAACACATCCAAAAAATAATGAAACACTTGACATAGATATTTATCTCATTGAAATTGAAATCAAGAAAAACCGCAGTGGTGATTGATACCCACTAAATGATGTACCTTTTTGAAGTACGCCCTATGAGGCGCTTAACCCTGTTAGGAGTTTTACGAAAGCACTGTTAGGTGCTACTCGGTAAGGGAATTTACCTTTATGTTTGTTAAAACCTTTACCCTATCAAGAGTAGCCTTGTAAGAGGACTTCAAACAAAGTCTAATGTGCCATCTTGTTAGAGGATTTACAATAGGGACTTTCTAGGATCCACCTTGTTATGGTATTTTGATTGCTGTAACTATTAGGGAACACTAGGAACAATGCTTTGTAAAATAGAACTACCTCTGCTTGATAAGATCCACTAAAGCACAAAATGTCTTTTCACCATACTTGTCTCTTCTCTGGCTTGATCACAACTTGAAACTTACACTGCATTTGCTTCACACACGATCAACTCTCAAAACTATCAACTTTATCCTTTATATACTGTTCATCAAACCCTTAAGTTTTCCGCTACCTTAAGATTGCCCTAAATGACTTACAATTTAACTTTCAATCTTTTTTGTTAGATCAGGCGCATCATACAATAATATTAAATGTATACAATAAATTTCCTATACCCTGTCGGCTATCACAATTATTTACATAGAAATTTGAGTCTAGGAGTCAAACACATTTTGACTACACATTTCCATCTTCTTGACTCTTCTCCACATGCTAGCATCAAATAATGTAATGCCAAATCAACACATCTGATCTTTAATACACATCATCAGATCTTTAATACACGTCATTAGATCATGACTGACTTAACCTCGATCACCACATAAATTTCACTGATCACCGATCATCGATCAAAGATTTGATCTATCGCTCAAGAACTTTAACACTTCAACCTGTTAATAGTTTTGACTCTATTCTCTAGTCTTCTATACTCTTTGGTTATCAAAATTAGTTGCGATTAAAACCATATAATTCAAAAACTATTGGAAACCATATCCTGTAACCACATTAGAAGACATTACACAGATTTGACAAACCACACAAATCACTTATCACCTATCACTAATTGTTCTAACAATTTCACTATTAAACTTCCTCTTATCATAACTTACTCACCAGTCAATATCAACAATAGTGATCATGCATTTAACATTCTGAGACATATATGAGTTTCCCATATGCTACAACTAAAACTCACTAAAACACTCTGATCACCATTCATATACTCAACAATATACTAGCAACACTAGGTCAATACTTGACATCAATGACAACTCAATAACTGATCCTTATGCAATCAAATCTATCTTATTGCAACAACAATAATCACTTCATCAATTTGCATCAGTTATGTCAACAATCTCCCCCTTTGGCATTGATGGAAACACTTTTCTCTTCATGTCTTCATGGAAATACTCTCACCAATACCAATATCATTGGAAACAAATAAATGTTCCCAATTCTGACTAGCACTTGATCTTACAATTACTCCCCCTTAAACTAATTTTCTGAACAATCTTCTTTACATACATTCAATCTCATACACTCTCTCCCCCTTTGACAATAATGCCAAAATTGTGAAACACAGATGGAATCTATTTGTTGTAATATGACTCAACATAACACATCACAGACTGCTCCCCTTATGTAGTAGCCTCACTACATCAATCCAATCATATTTAGATATTCACTGGAATACACTTGGATTGATGCATCTGCATCTTTTCTTAATTCACAACATATAGGGGAATGACCCCTAACTTACCTCTTAGATACTCAAAAGCATCCTTAGGCAATGGCTTTGTGAAAATATTAGAAACCTTTTCTTTAGTTGGCATAGATTCCAACTTTACTTATTTCTCATTTACATGTTCTCTAAGAAAGTGATATTTTATAGCTAAAAGTTTAGTCTTAGAGTGCATCACCGGGTTTTTAGAAATATTAATGGCACTTGTATTGTCACAATAGATAACCACCAGTTCAGTTACCTTTTCCTGAATTCTTTCCAAAATCTACTTAATTCACACAACTTGTGTACAATTTATTGTAGCAACAACATATTTAGCTTCAACTATTGATTGTGATATGCAATTATTCTTTTTGCGTGTCCAGGATACAAGCCTATCTCCAAGAACGAATGTGCCACCACTAGTGCTCTTCCTATCATCGACATTTCCTGCTCAATCTGCATCAGTAAAGACACTTAATGAAAAATCACCTTTATGTCCATACCAAATACCATAATCTTCAGTTCCCTTGAGATATATGAATATCCTCTTCACAACAATTAGATGTGATTCCTTCGGATTAGAATAAAATATTTCCAACAATCCAACTATTTGTGCAATGTACGATCTACTGTGCACTACACACTATATCTTACCAATCATGGATCGATAAAGAGTCTCATCCACTTCCTTAGTATCATCTTCTTTTGATAATTTGTAACTGGTTACCATAGGGGTACCAACTAGTTTTGAGTCTTCCAACCCAAATGTTTTTAATATCTCTTTTACATACTTGGATTAACTTATGTATATACCCTTTCTCAACTGTTGAATCTGCAATCCAATAAAAAATTTGATCTCACGTATCATGGACTTCTTGAATTCTTTTCTCATCCCATAAAAAAATGATCTACTCATTTCTTCATTGCCTCCAAATATGGTATCATCAAAAAACATTTCTACAATCAGTAACCTATCATATTTTTTAATCTTTAGATATACATTACTTTTGTCACTTATCCTTATAAACCAATTTGAGTAAGATAAGAGTGCAATATCTCATACCATGCTTTGGGTGCTTTTCAATCCATATAAGGTTTTTTTTTAAATTTTCATACCATGTTCTTACCTTCTTCATTAGAAAATCCTTCCATTTGTTCAATCTAGACTTCTTCCAATACACCATTGAGAAAAGTTGATTTTACATCCATGTGATATACTTTGAATCCTTTGTAAGAAACATAAGAAAGTAATATCCTCACACCTTCAAGTTTGGAAATATGTGAAAATGTTTCACCATAGTCTAGGCCTTCTTCTTGTGCATATCCTTTACACACCAATCTTGTTTTATTCCTTATTACTTCATCTTTCTCATTCATCGTATTTCTGAAAATCCATTTGGTACCGATTACATTGTTGTCCACTGGTCTAGGTACTAATTTCCAAGTCTTATTCTTCTCAATCTGTTCTAATTCTTCTTCCATAGCCTTCAACCAATCATCATCTTTTAATGCATCTTTTACGGTTTTAGGCTCAAGTTTAGATAATAAACATGTAATTTCTCTTGCTTTTCTTCTTGTCAAAACACCAGTATTTCTATCACCAATAATTTGATTAGGTGAATGATTCAGTTTAACATACCTTGGCAGTACCAGTTCTAATGTTGGAGTATCTTCAACTGCTTGTATTTGTTCTTGTTCACTAACCTATCTTTCCATCGGTTCATCTACAGTTTTCTGTTCCACCAGTTTTACATATACAAACCCATGATAATCATTCGATCCTTTCTTGTTGGATTCATCTATTCTTACATTAGCACTTTCCACTATCTTGTTTTTTCTCTTGTTTAAATATTTATAAGATTTTCTCTTTGTAGAATGTCCCAAGAATATTTTCTCATCACTTCTTGGATCAAACTTTCCTGAGTTTTCATCTATTTTTATGCAACATCTACTTCCATTTTTTTTGAAATAACTCACACTAGGAGATCAACCATGCCACAACTCATAAAGAGTTTTGTTTGTGCCTTTCTTCAATAGAACTATATTCAATGTGTATACAATAGTACTTACCGATTCTCTCTAAAATGTTTGTACAACACCTTTTTGAATCATCAATGTCCTAGCACAATCAATGATAGATATGTTTCTTCTTTCAACAATTCCATTATGCTGAGGTGTCCTAGGAGCTGGCATCTTCCTTTTGATTCCTTGTTCTTCACAATATGAAATTAACTCATGTGAAGTCAACTCACCTCCTCTATCTGATCTAAGACATTTCAGGGTCTTATTGGTCTCCTTTTCCACTCTTGCTTTGTAGATCTTGAACATATGAAAAGATTCTAATTTTTCCTTAAGAAAAATAACCCACACCATTTTGGAATATTCATCAACAAGAAACATAAAATACCTATCATCATAATAACTTCATGTTCTCTTTGGACCACACAGATCAATATGAACCAAATCTAAGATATCTTTAGAAGAGTATTTTATTATGATAAAACTTGAACTAGTTAACTTCACAAGCTGACATTCTTTTCACATCACATTGTTTGGATTTACTAGGTTAGGAAAACCTCTTACTATCTTCATCTTACTAACTTTGACCAATTTATCAAAATTAACATGACAAAACCTTTTATGTCACAACCAACAATTTTCTACCTTAGCAATTAAACAACTCTTAACAGTAGAATTCAGATGGAACAAGTTACCTCTTGTTTGTTCATTGGTAGCAATTAAATCTCTTGATTTCCCAATGATCCTGCACATACCTTCATTGAATTCTAATTGATATCATTTATTGTTTAACTAAGAAACACTTAACAAGTTGTATCTTAAACCATCAACCTAGTAAACATCATCACAATTTGTCTTATCATTTAAAGCAATGGAACCTTTACCTTTCACCATACATGGGGCATCATTACCAAATCTCTTGAACCACCATCACATTCCTCCATCTTAATGAATTTATTTGTCACTGGTCATGTGATGAGTACACCCACTGTCAATAATCCAGTCACTGCTATGATTCAAGTTCGATACTAATTATTTTTCACTTTCTTCTAAGGGTTCTTCTTTAACTGCAACAAAGACAATTTCCTCTCCATCTCTACCATCTGATTATTCATCAGTGACACCTTCCTCAACAATGTAACATGCTCTCTTATTCTTTTCCTTGAATCTCCTTGGTTTCTCCTACCTATCATTGTCAGGAAATCTAGAGGCTATGTGTCCAATCTTATTACATGCAAAACATTTCAAAGGGAGCTTACCTTTGTATTTACCTTTTCCTCTAGGTAATCTCTTTGCAAGCAATGCTTCCAATTATTCCTACTCTCTTTCTTCAGACATGACAGATTCATAATCATTAGAGTAAAATGCTAAAGGGTTGTTAGATATTTCCTTTCCTTTCTTAGATGGTGTAATAATCAATGATGAGTTGAAAGAAGCTTCCACTTCAGGCATACTATTGTCATAATTGCTTAATTTAAATGTAGTCAAATTTCCTATTAAAGTATGAAGGGTAACCACAATAGTTCCTAGAGATCTGAGCTCTTGAATAGCTGAAACTCTAATAACATATTGGAGTAAAAGAGTTCTTAATACTTTGCTAATTACCAAATATTCTTTAGGAAGATTATCACCAGCACCTCTAATAGTAGCAACAAATTCTTTGATTCTTTTACTGTATTGCTTAATGTTCTCATTGTCTTCCATTCTCATTTCATCATCTTTTCCTCTCAAGCTGTCAAATTTTGCCTTCTGCACATGTGGATCTCCACCATAGATAGTTCTTAATTTCTCCCACATCTCATGAGCAGTATCCAAATCTTTGACATCTATAAATCTGACATCTGAAAGGGTACTTTCAATTGCTTCCATAGTAGCTATCACCATGTGATTCCAATATTGATCACCCATACCTTTGAGATATAGATTCATTTGCCTGCACAATACTAAGTAGTTATGTCTTGTGAATTTAGGTCCTTACTTTCACATCATCTTCAGATTTCTACCTCAAGCTGTTAAGCTTCACCACAACAAAGGAACCTGGCTCTAATACCAATTTTTAATACTAAGATCATATTACTGAGAGGGGAGGGGTGAATTAGTAATCTATTAATCATCCAAGTTTTGACACTTTAAACTTTACCACTGCATTCATAAGTTTATCTTTTAACAACATCAAATGAAAATATTAGCCGTAAACATAGCCACAAAATAATGAAACACTTTACATGGATATTTATCTCATGAAAACCTAAATCAGGAAAAAAACACAATGGGGATTGATACCCACTAAATGATGTATCTTTCTGAAGTACGCCCAGTGAGGAGATTAACCCTGTAAGGAGTTTTACAAAATTATTGTTAGGTGCTACCCGGTTAAGGGATTTACCTTTAGGTTTGTTAAAACCTTTACCCTATCAAGAGTATCCTTGTTAGAGGACTTCAAATATAAGCTAATGTGCCACCTTGTTAGAGGATTTACAATAGGGACCTGCTAGGATCAACCCTTTTAGGAATTTTTGACTATTGTAACTATTAGGGAACAACATGAACAATGATCTATAAAATAGTACTACCTCTACTCGATCAAATCCATTGAAGAACAAAATTTCTTCTAACCATACTTGTCTCTTCCCTGGCTTGATCACAACTTTCAACTTACACCTCACTTTCTTCACACATGATCAACACTCAAAACTATCAACTTCATCCTTTATATATTGTTCATCAAAATCTTAAGTTTTCCACTGCCTTAGGATTTCCCTAAATGGCTTACAATTTAACTTTCAATCTTCACTTAGATCTAGAGCATCATACAACAATATTAAATTTATACAATAAATTTCCTATATCATATCGTTTATCACAATGATTTACATAGAAATTTGAGTCTAGGAGTCAAACGGACTACACATTTCCATCTTCTTGACTCTTCTCTACACGCTAGCATCATATAATGTAATGCCAGATCATCACCTATGATATTTAATACATGTCATTAGATCATGACTGGCTTAACCTCGATCACCGCAAAACTTTCACCAATCACAGATCAAAGATTTGATCTATGCCGATCAATAACTTTAACACTTCAACCTATTAACAATTATGATTCTATTCTCTGGTCTTCTATACTCTTTTTCAGACATCCAAAATAGTTGTGATTGAAACCATATAATTCAAACACCATTAGAAATCATATTGTGTAACCACATTACGAGACATAACATAGATTTGATAAACCACACAAATCATGTATCACCTATCACTAATTATTCTGGCAATTGTGTTAAACTTCCTCTGATCGTAACTTACTCACTGGTCAATATCAACAGTAACGATCATGCATTTAACATTTTGAGGCATCCCTGAGTTTCCCATATGAATTACTATAACTGAAACTCACTAAAACACTCTAATCACCATTCATATACTCAACAACATACTAGCAACACTAGGTCAATACTTGACATCAATGACAACTCAATAACTGATCCTTATGAAATCAAATCTATCTCATTACAACACCAATAAGCACTTCACTAGTTAGCATCAGTTATGCCAAAACAAGAAACATAAGAATACTGGAACTGAATGCTTACAATGAGAAATAATTGCAAAAATTAAATATTATCTTTATTCAATACATAATGAATTTTTTACATGCACATGCATACCTGGAAATCTGAACAATTCTACTTCTTTTCCTCTACTCGTAAAATGTAGCCTTGTTGATGAATCAATTCTTTCAAAATTTGCAGTGCAAGCCTTAAAAAATGATGCCAATATGTTCTTATATGTCCAACACCTCCTCTCTATTTTTCCTGCATAATTTTGATGCTTCTTTATATAAAATCTCCCCTTAGATAGTGGCATCTCCCTAGCTTCAAATAATTATTGCAAAAAGTAAGCCATACTACCTTGCACTATGTGCCAATAATCACAAAAATGCAAACTTCACTCCTTTCCTTAGCTAGGCTCTTCCAACTGCTTATTTCCTCTACAATTCCTCTTCCAATATGCACAATCTTGACCTCTAAATGAATCCAACTAATAAGCAATCTTCAATTGATATCTCACAACCTCATAAAGTTGATAAAATGAAGAAGCTACACTCTCCAATGCCGAAAAGCTCTAGAATTTTCTTAAACCCTCATCCCTATTCTTCGATGCTCATGAAATGAGTTTGTCAAATGCAAAAAGATTGACTTTAATTTTCCTTTGGAAGTCTTTATAATTCCTCATGATGTTGAATTTCCCCAAAAAGTACACTAATAACATTAAAAAGGTTTCAAATCCTGTTTTGCCTCTTGCTGCTCCTATAAGGACTGTTGTTGAGGCTAATATTAATTTCTCTATCATGCAAATACTCCCTCTCTCTTTGCTGGCAGACCCCAGGCTTTCTATTGGTGGTTCTACGACTGCTTCTCCTGACAGCCCCGTTGGTGTGATTTCTGATGTGGAACCTATTGTTCCTACTTCTCTTGCTGGGAGTTGTTTTGTTATTATTTTAGAATTGTTGCTAGGGGATTCTGTCCCTCTTGCTAGGTGCTTTGCTAGCCCTGTTTTAGTGGTTGCTTTTCCTACCAGCTCTGCTGGTAAGAAAACTGTTGAGGTTTTTGGTTCCCCTGTCCCTCTTGCTAGGGGCTTTTATGATCCGATGTTGGGTGTTGTTTCTTTGGACTCGGTGTGCTGGCAGAAGAAGGCAGCAAAAGTTGAAGATGGATGGATTACTGTTAAAGGGAAACATTATAAGAAATCCTCCTCATCATTTGATATGACCCTTCGTTCTCATAAGAAGGGGTTTCATGGATAGTCTTGCTGCTATCCTTTGTGGATTGCGGTTTTTATTGCTTATTTTGAGGTAGTGGTTTGGAAGTGGAGTTTGTGTGTCCTACCTTTTCTTGGTAGGACTGGATTGTTTTGTGAGCTTGTTATGATATATCTTAAGTTTTTTATTGTTAAAGGGTTTTGGGGTCCCTTCAAAACCTATTGTTACCATTAATCAAAAACATTAAAAAGGTTTTTCATTAATACTTAGGGAAAACATTTAATATTTCATTAAATTGGCAATCATATTGAATTCCTGAAATGAACCCCTTTTAGTGATGTATTGACCCTCAAATTATAACATTAAGTTATAACTTATATAATCACCTTTTAATTTACTTTAATTTAATTTCTTTTTTTCCCTCCTTTTGGTGCACAACATTAAAATATAAAGTATACTTTATTAAACACTTATATCTCCCCTTTTTTTGTATTAATTATAATTTAAGAAACCATGGTTACATATTTGTATCATATTACATACCACATATCACAACAAAATATAATGCTCCATTTAGGAGATTGGTTCCCGGTTACATCATTTACTATAACCAAATATTTACAAAAAATATCAAATTGTTATACTACCTTAGACAGAAAAAAAAACTATACCCATGCTACCCATCCCAAATGGTCAGCATGCCATTTGAGTATCTTCCCATTGAGCTCAAAAATAGTGTATTGGTGTTCCATTTCACTAGATGTCGGTAGTGAAACATCAACTATAGGATTTGGATCATTTGGAATATCATAAACAAGGTTTGGATCACCAGTAGGTACATGTGAATCAACAACAACAATAGGAACATGTTGATTAACATCAACATATGGTATACTAGGAATATTAGCAGTAGGAATATCCATAATAGGATTTGAGCACTCAATAGTCTTGTTTTTACCTTTTTCCTTCCTCTCTAGATTATGGTCAAGGAGTTGTCTCAATGTGATGTCAAATTCCTTCTCTTCCCCATCTGGCTTAGTGGATGTGAACCCATACGCCATTTCCTTCTTCAACATTCTAGCAGTTCCTTCATTGATCAATTCAAGGAATTTCTACTCTTCAATCTTGAGAATCAATGTTACCTTCACATAGATGTTATGGTAAATGAGCCTTCAAAGGGACTCAGTAAGACTTCTACCTCTACCATTAAAGATATCACTGTTACGTGCATTCAAAATGTACCATTATATATGAGCAAATAAAACATACCAAAAGAGGTTGGATCATTTTTTAAAATTCAATAATTTTCTTGTGAGCACATTGGAAATGCTGAAATTGAGATTCAAAGCTAACCCAAAGATTCTCCACACCTCTTTATCAAAGAAACAATCAAAGAAAATATGGGAGAAATTTCAAAACATCTACAAATCTTACACAAGTTTAGTTCCCCATTAGGTTTCTTGATAGGAAACCTACATAGGAGAAAATACCACATGAAGCATTTGATCTTTGGCTCATTAGGAATGTGCCATAGGCCGAGTAAATGTTTGGACCAACTAGGGGGATCAAAGGAAATATTCCAAGAGTTATTGAGATGGTCAAGAATCTTAGGAATATCAATAAGTAGATTTTAAATGTATTTGGATTTGACAATGCGAAGTAGGGTATTGTCAAGCCATCTCAATAGGGAAATCCTGGTGGTAGGTCTACAACAAGGTTTAGGGAGGTTAAGCATATTATAGGCCTCTTTAACTAAATAATAGGTTCTCTGGTGTGTTTGGGGAAGGTCAAATTTAGTTGCCAATTCATGGAAGTTGATTAGGTTGTTGTTCACAATGATATCCTTAAAGGATCTGATGCCCTTATTGGCCCACTTTCGAGTTGATCATCCATGTATGAGCGCTAATGGCTTCTCATTATGATGGAGGTTCCACCACACACTCCTTTCTCCACAAATATTGTTATTCTCATCCATAATATTGCTTCCCTCAATTAGGTGTCTTAAATTGCCCCAGGCTTTCCAAATGGATTTAAATACATTGGATCTAGCTATATTTATTTCAAATTTTCTAGCCATTAGATCATTAATATGAAAACCTTTCCATCATTAATATTCATACCTTTCCAAGAAGGATCCTTTAAGGGGGTAACCCTTGCAATATTATTCCTAACCAGGATCTTCCATGGTTCTTCTCCCTATGTACCTTTGGCTACCCACTTAATGCCAAGAGAAATACCCTATGTCCTCATATCCTTCTATGTGTGTGAATTTTGTACCTAGCTGTAGACACAACACTTCAGTAAAACATTATAGGTTACCAGAAATCAAAATCTGACAAATAATCAAAACTGAGCTAACCAGATGATTTACTGCCTTCTAGTAGGTGCAAGTATGATTTTCTCAGATTGGAATCGAGATCAGTGACAATGCAACACCTAAACAAAGGATTTAAATGCAAAATATGAAAGACTATATGAAAGCAGATTATTCTAGATTTTTGTATTTTTGATGCAATAAGAATAAGAAATTGTATTAATCTAAGCTATATAAATGAAATTGAATGCAGATTTAATCTAAGAATGCTATGAATGAATATGGAAACTATGATATGAAACTATGCAAAAACTATGATCAACTATGAAAAATCTCATAAATCACCCGTCGTAAGTGCTTAATCCTTCAATCGCCAATTCGCTAGAGTAATTGTGCAAATTCGAGTGTTGATAATTATTGAAGAGCTGAGCCTTGATTTTATAGAAATCCAGGGCTTTGAGGATGCAGGAGAAAAGCCATAAATCACTCTTGATAAACTCAGGTTGATTTTTGAGTTATCAAGAAATCAGAGATAATTAACTTACAAAAATCATGCAAAAGTAGTTTTTATCTCAAAATATAGTTTAGTTCACTTTTTCAACTCATCATTAGATGTTGAGTTTAAATTTTAAAATTGATTGTTAGTTTCTAGTTGACTGCTTTTCTGATTGTGCATGATTTAATTATAAATTAATTTAAAAATAAAGTGATTTATTCTCAACTTAACTGATTTTTGAATTAAAACAATTGATTTATGGGTTAACCAATTATTAAATCAAACTTTATTCAAAAACTATATTATTAAAAATTGACAACTGACTTTAATTAATTAAATAAGAATTTAATCAATTAGTCATAAGATTTTAGTTTTATTGTCAAAATAAAATAATACAACTTAGGAAGAATTTAATTAAATCCAATTAAATAATTAAGTGGCAGAATTAAATCTAATTAATTAATATCCAGAATATTCAATTAATCAACTTTAAGATAAATAGGATTTATCGCCAAATAATTATTAAATTAAAGATAATTAGGATAAATAAGAATATTGCTAAGAATATTCCCTGATGTAGAATTTAGGATAATCAATTAGGATTCGATGATGTGCAAATGTGCCTTAGGTTAGGACTTTGATGTCAATTTCATTTGAATTGAAGATGTTGGAGGTTAAAGAACCTATAGCCCATTTTTGGGGTATTACATTTTGCCCCTCTTTGAATCACTGTGCAAAGCGTAGTGGTTCAAAGATAGTCTGTTATGATATATGTATGAAACTGATTTGAAAGATTAACTGATTTTGAGACAGAAACTAATTGCAAGATTTAAGATTTAGGTCTTGAATGACCAAAGATAATGTTAACTATAGCAACAATGAACTGATGATTATGAAAAAGTGTCAAAACACCTGATTCTGAACCTTATGATTGCGAAGAAGTGAGTAACCGATTCTAGACTTGATTGTCTTAAAAAGAATCATATTGGTATCACATCCTGAACCCATCAGTTACGAAGAAACAAGGAAATGATGCTAATGAACCGATAGTTACGAAAAGCTGATACAGTTTACAAGATAGATTTAGGATACCGGATTGATGTGGATCTCGATGAATCTGATATGCCCCAAGGGACAAGGACTTTAGATGAATCAACAATTAGACGTGGTTGTTGTCTTGATTACTAAAGGATTTGATTGACATAATTGAGTTACAAACTTTGAATGATGTGCAATACCATGCCCTTTTCAGGATAAAAATTGAAATTTGACAAGAAAAGTCAGCGTTGAATAGTTTAGAAGCATGTTAATTGATTTGAAAAGTGGTTATACACATTCAAGAACACATTTTGCATCGTTTGGAGGTCCAGAAGACCAAGTTTGACTAGGTTTGACCATGAGTTGACCATGGTTGACCAAGTTGAAATTTCAAAAGTTTGATGTAAGATAACTAGTTAAGTTAAATTTTGGATTTCTATGATGATTGAAGGTTGATTATGCAAGCAGTCGGCCATCCTGGGTTTGAAAATTTTAAATCACAATTTTAACATAGTAAATGATCTTAGATTTCAATTTTGATCGCGAAAATGGGTTCTACTTGCTGTTTCGTTGGAGGGACCTTCATATAATGCACAGTCCTTGTGTCATGTTTAGCATAGTTATTTTTGAAGAATCGTTAAGCATTTAAGTTTAATTCAAAAATTTGTGAGACCATGCAATCATGCAAAGTGCAAAATGACATGCAAAGTGAAATGAAAACCTAAGACCTAGGACATAGTCACTGATCATGTGTCAATTTGTTATCATCATTGAACTTTTTTAGGTAACCGGATAAATCAATACAACATCCACTAGTCATGAAACTATAGACATATGAATATTGATTTGAATGCACAAGAATCAATACAATGCCCACTGGTGAGACAACCATGGACATATGAATATTGATTTTGTTTTTGGAATGTCAGATTAGATATAAGCACCAAGGCAGAAACGCCAGGATGACCTAAATATCATGTCCATTTTGATATAGCAATTTGTATAAGCATCAAAACATAAACGTCATGATGACCAGAATATGCATTGCATAACAAACACATCAAATAGTCAAGAGATCATCCTAAATCCAATGTGAATTACCCGTAGTGACCCTTTATTGTTCATATCCTTAGGTAAGATCATGTTTCACAGTAGGAGAAAGTACTCACTCAAAAAGACAATAGTTAGATCAAACTTCCTTGAATTTTCTGGGTATCAATGGTCGAGTTACTCATGGCCATCCAATTCGAATAGAGGCTCTTATAGACGGACACCATTTCAATCAAGAATTTTCAAAGTTGTTAGATTTTCACATACAAGCAGAAGACAAAGAAAAGATTATGCCCTAGTCATCACTTTCTAAATTCTATAAAGGACATCATCAAAGAGCTCGAAGGGACACAATATGCAAACATCTCAATGCGAATCAATAAGCCTACAAGGAGATAAAAGAATGTAAAAGCATAGATTGTTTTTAGTTTGATGTTTGATTGCGTTGTTGTAGATGCAAAATCCTTTCTAGAGATGAAACAGACTAACTCACTCACATGAAGCTTCAAAGGACTCTGACTGGATATGACACGTCTAAGATACATTGGAGGCCATTGGATATGACATTGATTGCCCCCAAGTTTGAACATTGATAGGATACAGACGCTTGAACTGATTGGTGTACAGACTGACTTATTGAAAACAGGAATGCAGAAACAAATCGGGAGATATGTACAAACTAAAGCAAGAGTGAAAGCTGGGAAAGACCAAGATTGCACTGATAGATGGAACATTTTGAAACAAGTGGCACCTATTTGCTTGGTTTTCACCATCTTGGCAAAGATTCTATTTTTGCTACCAAGGCGCCTGTTTCCAAGTTTTCACCAAGGCACTTTTTCTTTTTCTCATTTTTTTGTTTTTTTCATTTTTAAAATTTTTTTCTACTTTTGATATTTTTTGATTTTTTTGTGAATCATCAAGGCACCTATTGCTAGGTTTTCACCAAGATGTTCATTTTTTCAGGACTTTTTCCAATTTTATAATTTTTTCGGGATATTTTTGAATACTGAATGCCTTAGGCATAGAATTTCTTCAGATGGAGAATGTTGATTGGTTCTCAGAGTTGTTATCCTTCAGTCATTGAGAGTTGATAGGCACTAGAGCCAAAAGTAGCAGTGATAAAAAAGGGACCCATCCATTTGGGTTCAAACTTCCCCTTGCGTTCTCTATGTGATTGATTTTTAGTATTTTCTCTCAAGACTAGATCACCAACTTGAAATTCTCTATGTCTGACTTTCTTGTTGTAACCTCTAGAAATTTTTTTCTAATATACTCTGAGATGATCATATGCTGCATGTTTGCACTCATCTAGTAGTTCAAATTCTTGCAACCTAGACACTCTGTAGTCATCATCAGTTACTAGACCATGCATTCTGATTCTTAGTGATGGGATTTCAACCTCAATAGGTAGTACTGCTTCAGACCCATAAACTAAAGTGAATGGTGTAGCCCTAGTGGGTGTTTTGATACTTGTTTTGTAGACCCAGAGAGCTAGATTGATCATGAGATGCCAGTCTCTTCCTATTTTATTAACTGTACGGTGCAAGATTTTCAATAGATTCTTATTGGAAGCCTCTGCTTGTCCATTCCCTTGAGGATAGTAGATAGATGACCAATGTTGTGTAATCTTGAATTTGGCACATAAATCATCTAAGTCTTTGTTCTTGAATTGTCCACCATTATATCTGACTATAGAATGTGGAATACCATACCGACATATGATGTAGTTCAAGATGAACATAGATATTTTCTTACCAGTTGCTTGTGTTAAAGGGACTGCTTCTACTCATTTTGTGAAATAATCTATAGCTGTAATAATGTGGGTATACCCATTAGAAGAATGAGGATGTAAGGATCTTATAAGATCAAATGCCCATTGGTGAAAAGGCCATTATGTAGTGAAGGTAATTAGATCTCTCCCTGGAGCATGAATTAAGTTGTCATGCACTTGGCACTTTTGATAGTTTTTAGCAAACTTGATAGCCTCTTTCTCCATTTCCGGCCAATAGTACCCAGCCCTAATAAGTTTTCGGGCTAGTGTTAAACCATTCGAGTGTGACCCACAAATTCCATCATTGACTTCCTCTAACGCATACAGACTGTGACCAATGATAACATATAGGGAGGCATTATGGATAAGGTATCTCTTTTCATGGTGGTTAAAAGTATCGAGAATGATTTGGTCTTTGAGATAGGAGAATAGGTTTTTATAGCGGGATGAATCATGACCTACAATAGTGCAGATCATATGGGTATCTGGGGAATCATATGTAGGATAAGATAGTGCTTCCACCAGGAACTTGTAGCGTAGCTCATGTTCAGGTTGTTGTAATAAAGTAGATAGTGTTGCCATTGCATCGGCTACCTTATTCTATGTTCTAGGTATTTTCTCAAATGTGATAGATATGAAGTATTTCTTTAGATCATCTACCATTCTCTTGTATGGAATGAGCTTTTCATCCTTCGTTTGATACACATCATTGACTTGATGGATTACAAGTTGTGAGTATCCATGAATGTTTAATTCTATTACTCTCCACTCAATTGCTATTTTCATACCATTTAAAAGGGCTTCATATTCAACAATATTGTTTGTACAAGGAAATTTGATTCTAAATGCCTTAGGAATTGAGTATCCTTGAGGAGTGATAAATAAGATGCCTGCTCCAGATCCATTCTATGTATAGGAGCCATCAAAGAATAATTGCCATTCTCTAGAAGAAAGATTCATGATAGAGGAATCTAGGAATTCCATTTGCATTGGTGTGTCATCAAAAAAAGGTGCATCTGCTAACTGATTAGAAATAACTTGTCCTTTAATAGCTTTTCTTTCAACATATTCAATGTCAAATTCACTTAAGAGCATGACCCATTTGGCTAATCTACCCATGAGGGCAGCTTTGCTTAGTAGGTACTTTAGTGGATCAATCTTAGCTACTAAATGCATGGTATGAGCCAACATATAATGTCTTAGTTTCTGTGATGAAAATATCATAGCTAGACAAGCCTTTTCAATCATAGAATAGTTCTTTTCATATGCCACCAACGTTCTACTAACATAGTATATAGCTCTTTCCTTCTTGTTCTCATCATGTTGTGCAAGAAATGCCCCCAGTGATGTATCTGTAGCAGAGACATATAAGATCAAAGGCTTCCCTTGAATGGGAGGCATCAAGATAGGAGGATTTGATAGATATTTCTTGATATGATTAAAATTCTTTTCACATTCCTCATTCCATGCAAAGATCACACCTTTATGTAATGTCTTTGTGAAAGGTTGTGATATGTTTGCTAGCTAAGATATGAAGCATCTTATAGATTGAACTCTCCCTTGTAATGTTCTCATTTGACTAATATTCTTGGGAGATTGCATCTCCATGATAGCTTTAACTTTAGCTGAATCAACTTCAATGCCTTTCTTTGAAAATATGCAGCCTAAGAGCTTTCTAGAAGTGACACCAAAAGCACACTTCTTAGGGTTTAGTCTGAGACTAAACTTCTCCATTCTGTCTAATATCTTGCTCAAGTCATTTAGATGTTCAGATCTTATCATAGATTTTTCTAAAGTATCATCAACATAATCCTCCATAGTTTGATGCATCATGTCATGGAAGATAGATGTCATAGCTTTCTGATATGTAGCACTAGCATTCTTAAGCCCAAATGGAATGACATTCCAATAGAAGGTACCCCATGCACATGTGAAAGTAGTTTTCTCTTGATCCTCTGGAGAAATTTTGATTTGATTATATCCAGAAAGACCATCCATTAAAGAATACATCTCAAAACCCGTAGTCATGTCCACTATCATATCAATGTTAGGTAGTGGAAAGTCATCTTTAGGGCATGCTTTGTTTATATCTCTGAAATCTATGCATACTCTTATAGATTTGTCTAGTTTAGAAATAGGTACAATATTAGAGATCCACTCAGGATAGTCAATAACACAGATGAATCTAGCTTTTAGTAGTTTCTCTAATTCAACTTTGACCAAGAGTGCAACATGTGGATGCATCTTTCTCAATTTTTGCTTAACAGGTTTGATCCCTGGAGCTATAGATAAATGGTGATTAGGATCCAACCTTGGCATATCTGAATACTTCCATGCAAAGTTGATCTTCTTTTTTGTTAAGAATGTTGTAAATTTTTGCTTTTCTTCTTCTGATAAGGATTGTGCTACATGAATCAATTGTGGTTCTTCTATTGTTCCCAAGTTGATAGATTGAGTGGGCTCAATTAGAACTAGAGATCTGTCCTGTAAATGACTCAGAAGGACATCAAATATCTCATCCTTAGGTGCCTCAGAGAGCTTTTCACCTTCGGATATGTCTTTTATTTTTACTTTTGTAGGTTCTGAGATTGCCACAAAGTAGTTTTCACCCTCAGAACTCCTTTTCTTTTTATTCTTATTCTTATTTTTCTAACTAAGATACTTGATGTCCGACTTCGTCATGCTAACGCTCGGTTCACTGATGGAAGTCCTCATAGGTTCAACTACATTGAGGTAGCAAGCAAGGGCATAGTCATTGGGAAAGGTATAAATACCTTGGCTCAGATTCATAGAGGTTTGGTCAAGAAGTTCAGGATGTTGGATAGTCAAAGTGGTGAAAGATTGGGAGATAGTGTTTACAGATATGGATTTGTTATCATTGGTCCTAACCCGATGCTCGAGTTCAAAGGTGATATTACAACTTAAGATGTTTAATTTGTGAATAGGCTCAATGTCATTATGGAAGTCCACTTCAGCCATCGGTGGATCAGACTCGTTAAGTTCATCATTTCTCTCTAGACTTACGTTGGGTTTAGGTGCATATTAGTGAATAACATCAACATGTTTATTTGTGATAAGCTCATCTTCTTCTGGAATGGCTCCCCATTCATATTCATTTGATTTCTCATCTATACCTCTAGGAAATCTAAGAACATGAGTAAAGTCAAGATGAATACCCCAAGAAGGGTTACCCTCAGATTTTGATTTGAATTCATACTCATGGGAATTTGTTTCAGAATAACTACCACCTTCCTCCTTATCTGTTTGATTGTCTTCGAGACTAGCTGGTTCTTGTGGTGCAACTATCACTTGCTCTATAGTAGGTTCTTGTGTTTCTACTACGTTAATTCTTTTTATTGGATCATCTTCAGTTTCAAGGAGATATTTTATTTCTTTAGGTAAATGTTCATAAGGAATAAGATCTTCAGTGGTGTCCGAATCATCACTATCAGATTGTTCTGTTGTTTCTTCCTTTAGTTGATTTGTTGTGGATGGCTCAATCTGTTTTAAGACATGTGGGGATTTCTTGCTAAGATAGAAAGGCTTCTTCTTATATCCTATACATGTTGTATTCTTGTTTTCTCGGTCATGATGGTCAAGAGGTGATAGAAGACCTTTACCTTGTAGTCCTAGAGGTCCTTTTCCTTTATATCCCATTTTTGTGAACAATTTGTCCCTTGGGCCATATGACTTAGAAGGGATCTTCGATGTTTTAGATTCACATATTTGAACAACTTGAGATTCAGGTTCATCTTTGTATAGCCATGCAAGCACAGCTTCATCCTCTTGAAAATCTTTATTAGATACTTGTTATGCAACAAAATTTCCTTTATATGCCTCAAGAGGTTCTTTAGACTCCATTTTGGACTGTTTCAGAGTTTTCCCATAGGACTTAGGCGAGATAGGTAGAGATGTCAAAGATAAGACTAGCTCTATAGTATATTCTCCCATACCATTTTCTTTGATTTTAACCTCTTTAGCAATGTCTTCCATTTTGGATGTTGAAGCAATGTCTAGTTGCTTAGTGGAAGATTCTCTGTTATTAGGAACAAGTTTATTAGCACTTTCTTTCAATGCATTGCAAGTTCTATATAGATCAACTGGAATTGTCACTTCTACTCCTTCATAAGGAAATTTCAAACACTGATGATATGTAGAAGGAATAGCTTTTGTTTCATGTATCCAGGGTCTCCCTAGAAGGATATTGTAAGCCAAAGGTAGATCAAGAACTTGACATATAGTATCTCTGATAACATGACCTGTTCTGATAGGTAAGATAATTGTTCCTTTGGAAGATCTTTCTTGCTCATCATATGCTTTGATAATTATCTTCTTTCTAGGATCAATGGCCATTTCTGAAAGTCCCAATTGTGTAATCAAGTTGAAAGAACAAATGTTTAGACCAGCGCCCCCATCTATCAACACACATTTGACATGACGATTTTGGATCAAGACTTCAATATGCAAGGGCTGGTTATGCGGATGACTCAAGGATTTATCATCTTCCTCTGAAAATGAAATATACTGTGGAGACGTAAGATGACCAACCATAGTCTAGAATCTGTCTAAATCAAGGTTATCAGGAACATTGGATCCGAGCAAAGCTTTGTCTAGAATGGCTCTATGAGCTGGAGATATCCGAAGCAACTCAAACATGGAGATTTTTGCATTTGGCTGCTGGAGTTGTTGGACAATATTGTATGATGTAGGCCTTGTGTCTTTAGGATTTGAAGATTTAGATGTAGCCTTATGTTTAGAAGTAGATGAAAGATTGAAAGGCACCTTAGGGATATTGGATGAATCTGGTATTTGTCCTTGCAGATGTGCCTGAGCTTGTGATCGAGTAACCACATTAGCTGATTGATTATCTCTATCTTTTCTTACAATTGTGATGACATTGCAATGCTTAGATAGACATGGTTCAACCATATTGATAACAACATTGTTTCCAGAGTAGGCATAATTGACTTTAGCACCTATATTAGGCTAAGAAGAAGAATCTTCTTTACCATGTTTTGGAAATGGTTCTGTAAATGTTGTATGATCATTATTGCTCTTATGATTGTCAATCATGATTTCTCCATTATCAATTTTGTCTTGTATGATGTGCTTCAAGTGAACACATTTATTAGTCTTATGACCTTTATTGTGATGGAATTCATAGAAATCGTTCTCTCTCCACCATTTTAGTTTAGGTTTAGGATCAAAGACTTTTATCTCAGGCAAGTAGATGATTTTTTTGGCCAATAGATTTTTCATGGTAGATTCCAAGGATTCTCCAAGAGGATTGAATTTACAATTAGGATCTGTAGCCCGAGGTTTATAATCAGATGACTTTTTGTTGGGCTCTGTTGCTTTAGCTTCAGAAGCTTTGATGGTCTGGGTGCCAACAGTGAGATTGAAAGAGGGTGCCTTGGATGGGGCACATATAGTATCAATAATGCCATCTGTGACAACGCCCTTATTCTTGTTCCAATTTTTTTTCTTTTCCTTAGAACTAGATCCAAATTCATACTTGTCCTTTTGAAGTGTGATGTCTCCTTTTTTCACAAGTACTTTCTCAATTTTGATTGCATTATCTACCATCTTATCAAAGGATGTATGATTTTGCATTTGTAAAGGGTAGTTGATTTCTAGAACAAGATTGTTGATGAAGATTTCCAGCTTCTTATTTTCTGGAATGGGTCTAGCATATAGAGAAACTTTCTTCCTCCATCTCTTGAGAAATGTCAGGAATGGTTCTCCTGGATATTGTTTCAAATTGTAGATGTTGATGATGGTGACCGGATGTTGTATGTTGTAGGAGTATTTTTGATAGAATAGTTTGATTAACTCCTCAAAATTTTTGATAGTTGGAGGCATTCTAGAGAACCAATGAATGGATGCTCCTCCTAGAGATCGAGGGAAAAGACACATTAAGTAGGTTGGTTCATGCATAAAATCCATAGATTGCGTACATAATTCTTTGAGATGATCTTGAGGATTAGAGTTTCCATCATACTTATCATATTTAGGCATCTCCACTCTTTTAGGGAATGGTGGCATGTACAAGTCTTTATCAAATGGAAAAGGGCATAGGGCCTCCATGGAGAACTCCTTAGGTTCCTTTTCTTTCTCTAGTTTGTTAAGCTTGACTTGCATGACATGCATCTATTTCATCATGGCTATGATATGAGTTTCTTCCTCATGCGTAATGATATTTTCAACATTAAAGTTTGGAGGAAGTTTAGCTCCTTAATGAGCTAACTCTAGAAAGTGTGCCTCTCTGTCTTATTTCAAGAAATGCCTCATCATTTTCTTGAAGTCATCATCATTTTGATATCGAGCAATTTCAGAAGGTGTAGGTTCTTGATCCACACCATGTTGAGAATGGGGTCCTTGAGACTCATGTTGTGTCTCTCCATGAGACATGTTAGGAGTTTTAGGACTCCCTGGGATAGATTGAGGAGGAGTTTGTTGATTACCTCCGTGAGTTGATGGAGGGGATATGTAACCAGTTTTCAATTGAAAATTGCCAAGACCATCATCTTTGTAAAGACTAGAATTGTAGAGTTGCTCAAGAGTTGAACCCTTGTGAAGATTCAAAGGTACGGTGTTGAGTGCTTCTCCAGATTTCTTGTGTGAGGAAGCTCTAGTTTCCACTATTAACCTTGGTGAAGCAAGAAAGAAAGATGAAGACAACTGAAGAAAGACCTGATTCAAGAAGATCGAATGACACAAACTTGTCAAGATTGAATTGATTTGAAGATCAGATAAGATGTAAATGAAGAATACTGTGCCACAATAGTGTGGGTAGATGCCCAATAGATGGCGGGCATGAGCTCACAACACTTAGTCATTTAGTAAGAAGACTGAATTTGAAGATAATTTTGACAAGGTTTTGACACAAGATGAAAAAGACTCAAATCGATAAATTAGAAGGCTAAATCAGACTCAAAAGACCACTTTAGGAAAATGAATGAATTTGCTTCTAGTTTCTGCTATGTTCTTGACACAATGAATGTTTTGACATAATCTGGAAATAGGTTGTAAAAATTGGATTTCTGACAAATTTTTCCAATCTCTGACAACTTTTTGAAAATTACCAAACAAGTTTCTGAAAGCTCAAACGACACTGGGTATGTTATCAAATGATAATTGCAAGACTCGTATGACAATTGCTACCAGTGATAATGTTTCTTTTGATTTCTAGTGACAACACTCGTACGACACTATACTAGATACCGTACGACAATACAGGGGTTGTGAAATGACTTTAGCTGAAAACCCATACAACACTTTGAGACTGTGGGATGACTTTTGAGTTTTCAGTTTCAAATTGTTGGCAAAGTTTTTTCTATCCAATTTTGAAGATCTGTGTAATAGTCCTTTTCAAATAACTGAGTAGATATCAAGCACGCAAAACAACAAGCAAGGGAAGCAGGCAATTGTCTGAAAACAATGAACAAGGGAAAAAGCAACCTTGCACATGAACAAGCAATAGTGACTTATTTTGCTAACCCCTAGAAATGCTAACTGTGTATGTTCTCAAAATTTTTTCAATAATGCACATATTCCTAGAAAATGAAAAATTTGGCCTCACTAGGGTTTGTAGTAATGGTCTCACTCTGCAAATTTTGTGATCTCAAGAGGGTGAACTCCAATCTAGGTGCACCGGGGTTTTGACACAGTCTGAGAATTTAATCAATTAGGAGTTGCTAGGGAGATTTGACAGCCCAACAAGAGACCACACTTGTGAAGATTTCCTCCACAAGGACATTTATATAGCGGCTGCTGCTACCACAATGAAAATGGCTATTACCACTTGAGGTTCCATCCACGTGGTTGACCCAATTAAGTGAATGTCCACTATGGTTAACCCTCTCTAAAGGTGACACAAAAGATACCACATGGAGACTGGTTCCAGATTCAAGGATTTGAGTTTCTGATACTACCCAAAAAGGGAGTAGAGCATAGTCCTCTAGCCTTTTCACTTTTAACCAAAATAAAGTAGAAAGATTAATACAACACACTAAGACCAAGATTATCTCACAAAGATCTATGATGTCAACCGCTTATGATCTATCAACCTCTCCGGAGAGAGAATGTATCAATCAAAAGTTGAAGATGCACAAATCTAGTAGAATGTGAGATGCTCTCAGTAACCTCCCTACCTACAAGGGGATCCTTCATCAAGAAGAGCTTTGCATGTGTGAACAAGTGAAAAAATCCCACTCTCTCGAGATCATCCACAAATAGTGTTTATAGGGCCTATTTACTATGTGTAACAGATATGCAGAACGCAAATCTATGTTCATTTTATAGCCCAAAATGAAGTCTGTGATACGAAAGTAAGAAAATTCACACAAGCTTGACACGTGAGAGTTCATTTTATGCCCAAATCGAAGTGTTATCAGATCGTAGTAGAATACCTGAATTCCTCACAACGCGCTTAGTAGATTTTACCTGTTTTAGCAATTTAGTTGTGCTTTTTCCAATCAGATTCAACAAACATCAGTCAAAAATAGAAGATTTCAATTGTTAGGGTTAGCTGTTAGTCCAAATCTAAAAAAATGCCAAAATTCTGAAATGACAATTAAATTCTTGAGTCAAAACTCGTACGATAGTGGGTTACCTTCCAAACAACAGTCGAAAAACTCATATGACAGTGGGTGTCTCAACAAACAACAATCAAGCTCCCAAACGACAATGTATAGCTTCTGATACGAGCCTTGATAGAATCAACTATTGTACGATAGTGGGGTCTTCTTGGTATGACTTTCTGACAAAAGTCATACGAAAAATGTATAAACATAGAATGAAATTGTAGAATGGACTAGAAAATGACAGAAAAATAGATCGAAGTGAATTAGAAGAGATGGAAACCCATTTCAGGGCCCCACGGTGGGCGCCAGAAATGTGTGTGTGAATTTTGTACCTAGTTGTAGACACAACACTTCAGTAAAACATTAGAGGTTAGTAGAAATCAAAATTTGACAAATAATCGAAACTAAGCTAACCAGGTGATTTACTGCTTTCTAGTAGGTGTGAGTATGATGTTCTCAGATTGGAATCGAGATCAGTGACAATGCAACACCTAAACGAAGGATTTGAATGCAAAATATGAAAGACTATATGAATGTAGATTCTTCTAGATTTTTGTATTTTCAATGCAATAAGAATGATAAACTGTATTAATCTAAGCTATATGAATGAAATTGAATGCAGATTTAATCTAAGAATGCTATGAATGAATATAAAACTATGATATGAAACTATGCAAAAACTATGATCAACTATGAAAGATCTCACAAATCACCTGTCGCAAGTGCTTAATCCTTCAATCGCTAATTCGCCAGAGTAATTATGCAAATTCAAGTGTTGATAATTATGAAGAGTTGAGCCTTGATTTTATAGAAATCCAGGGCTTTGAGGATGCAGGAGAAAAGCCATAAATCACTCTTGATAAACTCAGGTTGATTTTTGAGTTATTAAGAAATCAGAGATAATTAACTCACAAAAATCATGCAAAAGCAGTTTTTATCTCAAAATAGAGTTTAGTTCACTTTTCCAACTCATCATCAGACATTGAGTTTAAATTTTAAAATTGATTGTTAATTTCTAGTTGACTGTTTTTCCGATTGTGCATGATTTAATTATAAATTAATTTAAAAATAAAGTGATTTATTCTCAACTTAGCTGATTTTTGAATAAAAACAATTGATTTATGGGTTAATCAATTATTAAATCAAACTTTATTCAAAAACTATATTATTAAAAATTGACAACTAACTTTAATTAATTAAATAAGAATTTAATCAATTAGTCATAAGATTTTAGATTTATTGTCAAAATAAAATAATACAACTTAGGAATAATTTAATTAAATCCAATTAAATAATTAAGTGGAAGAATTAAATATAATTAATTAAATATTCAGAATATTCAATTAATCAACTTTAGGATAAATAGGATTTATGGCCAAATAATTATTAAATTAAAGATAATTAGGATAAATAGGAATATTGCTAGGAATATTCCCCATGCAAAATTTAGGATAATCAATTAGGATTTGATGATGTGCAAATGTGCCTTAGGTTAGGACTTTGATGTCGATTTCATTCAAATTGAAGATGTTGGAGGTTAATGAACCTATAGCCCATTTTTGGGGTATTACACCTTCAAGCCCAATCCATCCAATTCCTTTCTCATAGTGCACCACCTCCAATTCACACCATGCATGTTCCCCGCCCCGCCCCCCCCCCCCCCCCCCCCCCCTTCCCGCCCCCCATGTGACTAAAGAAAGTCTCTTATCTTCTTTTGAATATAATTGAACAATGCATGACTAAATAAACAAGAGGATGCATAGTATATAGTGTAGGAAGAAAATTTTTTCTAACATACTTGAAATCTACCAGCCAATGAGAGGTATTGTTTGTTCCATTTGCCTAGTTTTTTGTTAATTTTTCCTTTGATCCATTCCCACATTTCATTGAGGTTGGGGTTGACAGAAAATGGAATTTTCAAATATCTTACAATATGGTTAGGTCCACCCCAAGCCAAAGAGAATCTAGAGCACCATGGAGGTGGAATATCCTCCCAACCTAGGATGATGGATTTAGACAAGGAAATGTTTCTTCTTGAAGCCAGAAAAAATATATCCAATTTCTTCATCAAGTTGCTCACATTATCTTCATCCATTATTATGGTCGTATCATCTGCAAACTGTACATTGGATAGTTCTTCCCCATTAGGGATAATTGTTCCATGAACCTTAGGGGAGAGTGACTCATCCCTTAATAAGTAAAAAATCATTTGACTGTTTCTTGGAAATAATCATGCTATTCAACTGGTTTCCCTGTTTAATTATTTTCCTAGATTTTTTCATAAATGAAACAATTGCAAGAGTGTTGGTCACTCAAAATCAAACGTGTGAGTTCAATGATTTCCCCTCCAATAGCATGGGAGGAAACCTCTTTGATATCACTATAAGAACCCCTGCAGGTTCTAACTTCATAAAACATTGGATTTCTAAACCAATGATAGATATTGTTTTGAAATTTGAATGTTTGACATTTTGTCAAACACTTAGCATGCAAGCTATGATACCATTGTAAAGACCCCCAAGTTCTCTGTCACTATGATTCTCAATGTTTTCTTGACCTCTTGATTATTATTATTTTTTGGTTTTTCTAAATTTTATAATTTTTTTGTATTTTTTGATATAAAAAGAATGATATGGTGAGATAAACCTTACAACGACCATCTGAAGCACTCCAAAGCTCCCAAATTGGACCCTCTAATCTACTATACTAGCCTATGAGGGTCAATTAATAGGCTAATCCCTCAAACTATGATGCTCATGAAAATGGGGACATTACAAAAAGTATAGGGTACAAAACAAGCTAGACAATCTATACATAGGTACACATATGCCCATGGAAACTACACCCCACAATTCAGCTCCAAACTGAAACCACAAGTCAAATTTGATTTCTAGTTTATATTTCAAGTACATACATGTTACTATTTGTTTCTGTCAATATGTATTTTATTGAATCTTTTGATACTTTCTTATTTAACCTTCTATCTTGCATCATCCTATCATATTCCATCAAATCCAACTCATTCTAATCATTACCATGAATGTTCACTACACTCGCTTAGCACTTAAGTCCTACTTGATCCCAGTGGGTCATATTCCTTCTAATTGTGCAATAGGAAATAGGATCAACCACCTTGATCACCATTTCTTATTATACATTTTTGTGAACCTGACTCATAACATTTCCACATCTGATTTGGTGTTTAGAAATGATTTGTATGTACATTACATCATTTCATTTTATGCATTCATTTTAAAAAAGGACATTATATATATATATATATATATATATATATATATATATATATATATATATATATATATATATATATATATATATATATATATATATATATATATATATATATATATATATATATATATATATATATATATATATATATATATATATAGACACACACACACACACACACACACATTGTAGTTAGCAATCATTTCCTTTCATTTTATATAAATCCTTTCATTCCTTGTTTGTGCACATGTCATTTTCAATTTGCTTGGTTCATATTGAATATTTTCTTTAGTCTAGTTTCATGTTGCTCTCCTAAGGACCCTCCTTCTTATGAGGACATATTGAGGCAAGACAATAATAATTCTCTCAATGATCTCCCTATTTGGGACAAACTATTAGAAGATGATGTTGATTATTCTCTTGATATGTATCTCCCCCATGGGGGTACCTTGGTGAAAGAAAATGATATTGTGGTAGGATAAATTGATATGATTTTTCACTCCCTTAAGAACACTTTACCTTCTATTCATCTCAATGTTTTTCCTTCTACAAATGAAGCACTAATGAGTGATGTTGATCCTTCTCCTAAGACGTACCCCCTTTATGAGGATATTTTAGAGTAAGAGGAGGATATTATAAATACCTTTCTTAACATCACCTTACCTTCATTAAATGACATCCCTTTTAGAGATGAATCATTAATGGAAATTCCTAATCCCAATTCTAAAGATTGTCCTACTCATAAGGATACCTTGGAAGAAGAGGATAATATCATTACCACTTTCCTTGTTTCTCTCCCTTTTAGAGAGAAACCTTGAACAACCAAGAACCTAATCAAGTCAATGTTGTCAATGTTTTGGATAGCGAAAAACCTAAAGTTGTTATACATCTTTGTCAATATACCCCACAACCTCAAAATAAATCGACCATTGTGGTAAAAAGCATTCAACCTAATTATCATGTGGTTCCTCGCACATATAACAAAAGAAATAATAGACAACCTACCAACTTAATTATATCTCCTTCTCTTCCCACTTCTCAACCAGTACTACCTCCTACACCCCATCCACCTCAAAATATTGAAATAAATATGATTTAGTAGAACAAATCTAGATTACTCCTACCAATATATTCTTTTGGGATCTTATTCAAACTTTATCTACACATCATGAAGTATTAAAACAAGCCTTAATAAACATAATTGTTCTACCTCTTGTGAAAACTAATATAACTTCCTTATTGGAATGTATGAATGTGACCAACACTAAAGTAAAGATTGTCATTTCTCAAGACAAGTTGACTTAAAAAAAAAATCAAGATCAATATGATTCTCTTATAGTTGTTGTCCTTATGAATGTTAATCTTATTTGAAGAACTTTAATTGATAATGGATCCGGTCTCAATGTGTTTAGCATGGATTTGTTGCATGAAATTAAGGTGGATACTTCATTGATTCAACCTAATTATATTCCCATACATGGCTTTGACAATGTTCCTAAAAAAAATCTTAGGTATTATAACCTAGGTAGGTCCTATTATTTTACCCACACCTATTCATGTCACGCTCGGTACTCTCACTTATAATATTCGCTTAGGATGACCATGGCTATGTGTCATGCAAGTTCTTCCTTCAACACTTATTGCAAAGTGAAATTCATTTATAAAAATATCATATATACCCTTTTTATTGATGATAAGTTCCAAAATTTCTTATGCATTGAAATTGATTCTCCTTCCATTTCCACACCATTTAAACAAAACATATATTCTTCTCCTAGAAATATTAATTCTTCTACAAGTACCCTTTTAGAAGATGATTGGGGTTTATTAAACTTTACACCATCTTTTGTGGGAGAATACAAAATTCCTAATTTTAACACAAGACCCTTTAAAGAGCCTAGTGTGTAATTTTTCCAACCCGATTTTCCAAACAATTAAACTCATAATATTCATTATGGATGTGTGCAACAAAGCTTTGAGACTCATGAGAAACCTACCTCATACTTTCCTCTACAAGGGTTCGGTTTCCAACCTCCTCCTTTTCCTACATCCCTTCCCTTATCATCTAACTCTTATTTTATGCCTAACTTCTTCATGCTAAGTTTATTACTCGACCTAAATGAAAGACAAAACATAGTAAAAAACTTGTGAATCTTTCTATTTGCACATGTATCATTGATATCATGACCACTCTACTAATGAATGTCAAGATTTGTGTTACAAAATTCAGTAACTCGTTAATTATGACATCGTTCACATAACATGTCACAATGAGTTGATTTTCAATTATAATAACTTAAATAAAATTTAAGTTCCTATATGTTGCTCCACACTATGTGACATTATTAGCCTCTCCATTGGGGGCTCATTTTCATTCACGGTGATAAAATTTCATGTGCAATCATACTTTGCAAGCAACATAATAGTCATCCTTATTTGTATTCTTGTATGTACACTTGGGGGGAAAGGAAAGTGTTTCAATCTCTCATCCTTTCTAAGGATCCATTTTCCCTTGGTTCATTGGTATTTGTTTATCATGTGATGTATTTTCATACATGGAATTGCTTGTTTGATTATGGATTCTCTCTTATGCAAGAGGTGTGTATCCTTGATCACAACCTCTTCTTTGTTCGTGATTGTATGACCAAATAAATAAATCCCTCACTTGGGGGATAAAAGTATATCATCCTTCATCAAGAATCCCTCTACCTAATGAGGGGGAAGGTGTGAATTATTCTTTTCCTCCCCTTCTTTAGTTAATGATTTTTTTTTTCACAATTTCTTCATCCACCTTTCAACATCCTTCAAAAGCATCTCTTTACACTTAGTTGCATGATATCTCTTCGCATTTGCCTCTTCCTTGACCTTATAAGAGTTGTGAACTCTTTGGCTTAGACTAGATGTTGCTTAAGGGATAACTCCTTGGTGTTAAAAGTGTTTTATCCTTGTTCCTCTTTTTCTTAAGATATCAATATAGTCCTATATTTCTATCTTAAGGGAAGAATATATGGCCTCCTTATTACAAATATTCTAACTACTTCAAGAGTTTCATGTAGAGTACAATAGTATAATACAATTTTCTAAGGCCAAATGACTCTCTTTTGCACACAATTTTAGGATTGGTTAACTACAATAACATAATTTTCTGGACCATTTGACCAATCCTTTGCACAAACTTAATGGGTTGACAAGCATAACATGAATTACTAGACAATTTGACCTCTAATAAACTTTTATGAGTTGACTAGCATGCTGGTTGGTCATCTCTCTCTCTCTCTCTCTCTCTCTCTCTCTCTCTCTCTTGTTTGTGTCTTGCCTCTTTTAACTTGGTTTTGGATTTGATGAGGACCTAAGTCACTTGGGGGCTTGGTGTCTCCTTGTCTCCTTGACCTTGATAAAAAAATTTCTAATGCATTGATCTACTTTACTATGAGCATGAGGTAGTCCCATACTCCTGCCAAAGTGGGGGCTAAATGTACCATCCTAAAAAGTTAGCACCTATAATTAGATGCTCTATTAGGCCCTATTTTTGTGATTTCAAAATTTCACGGATGTTATGCTTGATCTAGCAACCTAGCTCCAGTTTTTATGGCATATTTACCTCATTCCTTAATCCGCATTCAAATTTGGGTCATTTTTCTCGAGTATAGAATGCCCTGGGAAATCTATGCTTATGTAAAAAATGCCATGGGTGATCTATATCCTGATATTTGGGCCCAAATTCAAATTGGTGCCTAGTTACGATATTTTAGTGGGAAATTAGGACCTGTAATACCCCAAAAATGGGCTTCAGGACCATTGACCTCCTACATCAACAAATCAATCGAAATCGACTCTAAAGTCCTAACCTAAGGCACATTTGTGCATCGAATCATCAAAACCCTAATCGATTTTATCTTAATTCTGCATTGGGGAATATTCCTAAATATTCCTAATTTATTCTAATTATCTTTAATTAAATATTATTTGGCAATAAATGATATTATTTTATTTATCCTAAAGTTAATTGATTGGATATGTTGAATATTTGATTAATTTAATTTAATTTTACCACTTAATTATTTAATTAGATTTAATTGAATTTATTCCTAATTAATATCATTTTTATTTGACAACAAATCAAATTTCTAAAAATAATTGATTAAATGTTTATTTAATTGATCAAATCAAGTTGTCAAATTTAATGATATAGTTTTGGTATAAAGTTTGATTAAATAATTGATTAATCCATAAATCAATTATTTTTATTAAAAAATCTGTTAAGTTGAGAATAAAACACATGGAATATTAAATAAATTCATTATTATTCATGCACAATCAGAAAAACAGTTAAACTTTAAATCAACTATTCAATTCAATTTGTTAACTTTTTGAACTCAACATGTGATTTTGAGTTAAAAAGTGATATGAACTCCTAATTCGAGTTAAAAAGTTGTTCTTGCATGATTTTGTGACTTAACTGTTTCTAATTCTTTGATAACTCGAAAATCAATCTGAGTTCATCAAGGAGTGATTTTTGGCTTTCCATGAGTTCTCACAAACCCTGGATTTCTATATAAACAAGGCTCAGTCCTTCACAAATGATCATGAATCCTCGAACCTACAAATTTGGAGAATCTTGCTTGTGCGATCTGGCGAGGGAATACCAGTGAAATTTTGAGCATTTTGATGAATGTACTATTTTTGTGAATTTCTATTTTTTAGTATGTCTCATTGTCTCCCGAATTGGCCTAATTTTGAATTTAGAACAATTTACTATTTTTAGTATATTTCATTGTGTCCCAAATTGGTCTAATTTACATTTAAACAAACTTAATATTTTTAGTAAGTCTATTTTTTATCTACAAATGTGCATTAATTGGGAAAGGAAACAAATAGATGATCTAGTTCCAAATTTGGAAGAATAAAAAAAATGACAAAATATAGACAATAGTTCAAAATTCCTTCATCCCACAAGAGCCCCCAAAGAAGATCAAGGCAAATGGAAACAAAATGGCTTAAGTACAAGAATAGTCATCCACATCAAATTGGCACTCAAGGGAGGGAATCCTTCTAGTCCATGGAATTGTTGCCCAAGTGCAAAAATTCTCCTTCATATGCAAAGTGTGCCCATGGGCGTTATATTTCAAGTGATAAAGAAATGTTTCAAAGTGCTAAAATCTTTCTTAATGCTCAAAGAGGACCACCAGTTCTATGTAGACAAGGATTTGAGGTCCGAGTACAAAAATCTACTCCCTAGCTTCATGTGTGCCGAATTTCACCATGACATGGAATTCTTGAAAAACATGAAAATCCACCTATGAGCCTAAATTGTACCATAGAGCGCTATTTCTTGAAAAACATGGAATTTGTCAAAAGTTCAAAACACCTCCAACCATGCTAATGTGCACCCTAGAGCGTTAATGTACAAGCAATTTGTCAAAAATCATAAATTCCTTCCTTGTGTCTAGATTGCGCCCATGAGCACTGAAACACAAAGAGCAAGGATTTTTCACAAGTTTCAAAATTCCTTCCTCATCTAATTTACGCCCAAGGATAAGGATGGACTAAGTGATAAAATCAAAGGAAAATCCTTAGAAGTATCTAATGTGTGCCCAAGAATGAAACTTGCACATAAAGATTAAAATTGACTAAGTTCAAAGCATCTTTCCAAGTATCACATTTGCGCCCAAAATTGCATGAGTTTAAAATGGGAGTTACATTTTAGCAACTCATGGGGTCCACAAAAGTGACAACTCAAGATGCCTCACTCGAGAATGGAAACTTAAAAGAAATTTTATAAAGTATTTAATGCAGTTGCTAAAATTGGTCCATCACCAACATAGCAGACTAGTGGGCCAAGTTCTATGTAAGAGAGGTTTCAATCATTTTCACACATTGAGTTAAAGAATCAAAGAGTGAGGGTATGAGTTTTGAGGAAGAAGCAAGGTTTTAGTGAATTTTAAAATTTCAAGAGGTTTTCTTCTTCAAGTTTTAAATTATTCTAAGTCTAGAATAAATGAAGAAATATTTTTATTTAGTTTAATTCTTAATGTCATGCTTATGTTATTTATTCTTGCTTGGCAGGAAGAAGATCATGGAATCTAGAGGATTAGGATTGTCAAGGAAGGCTTTGATCAAGAACATGCTAAAGGGATTTATTCTAATATGAAGTTCATGTCAAAATAGAAAGAGGTTGGTGACACAACCTTGGGACGTCTCAACATGATGAGTTTAGTAGAAGGTTGTTCAACCACAATGAATATTCTCCAACATTCCTAACCAAGAAAATAGTCATAATGGAATTGTGATGGTAGTTGGCTTCCTTCATGTCATCCAGTGTTCACAACTGATTGTAGAATGTCTGAAGCATTGCAATTCAGAGCATAGGGTAATTTGAGCTCCAGATGGCAAGCTACTGGAAAATCTCACTCCACCTACAATTGTAAAAGCCTTTGGAATTCCAATGTACTAATCAATGGTATACATAATGAAATAAAGGACACTTAGGGTCTATAGTGTTGAAGTTGACAGTTGTGATGAAGTTACCAAACGTAATTGGTTAATGAAGCCTAAGGCTCATCATTCAAAATTTCCCAAGAAAATTGTCTTGTTGGATTTCAAGTGGGAGTATAGCGATTTGGTGATGTTGTTGAGAAAAATAATGGGGTGCCCACAGTCTTGCATTTTTGAGCCATGGATGTGGTATTTTATTGGAGAAGTAATCGATGGAGTTAAGGGTTGTGGACTAGTCAAGGATGATCAGTGACAACATCGACGATTAATTCACAGATCTGGAGTAGTGATGCAATACAAGGCCGATGTACCTCCAAAGGAGATAACCAAGCCCCCAATGAACAACAAATCAAAGGAAACACAACAAGATACAATTCAAAATAAGCACTTTTATTAACAACAGAGCTTGAATTACATCAAATGAACACAATACATGTCATACTATAAGGCCTTCTCAGTTTCGGCCAATACATTCCAGATTATAGACCAAGCTCTTACCTCTCAAGCTATGCCTTGATCCACTGATAATGCTCACCTCTTCCCCCCCTTTACAAGACTCAAGAACATTACATATATAGCCACTAGGACACACAGGTTAGCTTAGAGTTCACAATCTCCAATAATAGGAAACGTGCTTATACAATATAGGACTGACCCATAATGAATTAATGACATGATATATAAT
Source organism: Chamaecyparis obtusa (assembly GCA_027943335.1). NCBI lineage: Eukaryota > Viridiplantae > Streptophyta > Pinopsida > Cupressales > Cupressaceae > Chamaecyparis > Chamaecyparis obtusa. The sequence continues at coordinate 123,379 of BSBK01000170.1, forward strand.
ACATTATAATATCAAAGGTGGCCTTAGATATAGGTCCACATGTCATTAAACTATCTAGATCTAAGAGCGCATAAGCTAACTCCCAAATATAGTACCTTGTCGAAACAAATACCAGGCATCGCATGAAGAATAACGCAAGAAATCAGCACTCGAGAAGATGAAGTATAATTCCAACCAATTGTAACATTAAGCTATGTGATCTTAGGAGGATTATCCATGATAGGTCCACATTAATAATCCAAGCTTGCAAAATCTGGAAAGAGAAATCAAGTGATGACCAATTCAAACTTCCTAACAGATAATTGGAAAACAACAAATAAAGCAAAAATATTTTTGGATGATGCAAGATTGCCAACAGCCCAAGGATGCTCTTGCATCAAGTAGTCTAAAACTTTTTATATGAGATCTTATGTTGTATACATGTTGGCAAGAACAAGTAGATATGTAGGAGTGAGATGCAAAGGACTCATAGGATGTCATTTGAATAAGTTAAAAATACACAAATGTTATCCTCAATCTCACATATATAATTTGCCTAATTAATTGAGAGCTAATGACACATTCACCATGCATATTGTCAGATCTCTTTAGAGAGGCTTTAACACAAGGTTGTCACAAGAAGAAATGAAGTTGGTGGAAAAGTATGACTCTTGGTTTATATAGTTCCCAACATTTCTATATATCCAAATTTAGGGATTATCTTCTCATCTTTACAGACTTCCAAGATATCCAATAGATAAAATGGTGTAGATGAAAGTCACAAGGCAATTAACAACATATGAAAAAATATAGGATAAGAAGAGGTAAGGAGTAATTGAATCCCTAATCATCATGGAAACTTTATATGAAGTATGTCCATGCCTTCCAACAGCTGAAAAGTTAGTAGAGGAGCTGTAGTTCTATCATTTATTAATTCATATAGAAAGGTTAGCTTTTAATCCTTACAATAAAATAAGGATGGTGGTTGGTAAGAAGTACATGCACATGATGCATCTTGAGGACTATCGGGATAATGAAAAAGATGAGGATGAAGTGAGGAATAAGATGTATTCCATGTTACTACTCTGAATGATCAGAATACTACTCCAAATGATCAGAATATGTTGGATTCATCCAGTGCTAGATCAAGTGGAGGAAGATTAAAAAATGATTCAACCTGACTTTGAGAAGGAGAAAAATAAGACCATTCAGCCACACAATTGGATGGGGCCTAAAGAAATAGATCTTCACATGTTTCCCAGGCCAGTCACAAAATTTACAAGGTCGTAAATTGAATGCCATGTTAACAAATTGTAGGCGAAGAATGTTCTCTTGACTTATGACCTAATGGGAGATCGAGAGCCATAAGATAGTAAAGATGGACAATCATCAAAAGTTGCAAAGGAAGAAGGATAAAATCCACCAGAAAAGGAAGAGCGTGAAAAAGGGAAAAGTATCATCTAAGAGGAGAGGCCAAATAAAATCTTAGATGAGCTAAGTGAAAGGCCTCCACAAAAAAGACAGAGGCTAGAGATAAAATCATTATCACCTGCTGGTTCCTCTAATGTATAGAAGTTTGATATTTTTATAGGAGAAAGGATTGGAACCATCAAAAGAAGATGGACACAAGACCAAATCACCCTACCAATGCATGACAAGAAAAGTATTGGTGATTTCCAAGAAATTAGCTAGCCGAGGAATGAAGAACAAGGACCTCCTGCAAAGACTAATCTCTAGTTTCAAGAATCTCTTTAGACAATGTTAGTTAAAGCAATAGTAGAGCCAAATATTCTCATCCCAGAAGAGGAATGTCATGAAGAAACAATGCTAGAATAGGAGCAAATACAAGTGCATGAGTAGCATTCAGCTTCTCCACAATGGTTAAAGGAAGGGATGTGGAAGGATGTTGAGGAAGAGATTGATCTTGCACTATAGTTACATGAATTTTTTAGCAGAATCAACAAACCAATAGAGGAAGGCAAGGCAAAGGAGTTCTCTCAGGTCACTAGGGATGAGTTAGGATCGGGAACTATACATGTAGTAGCGCCAAAGGTTGACAAGGCCAAAGATAAAATCACTCTAGAAGAGTATGTTTTAACAACAATTGACATAGGTTGTGCAACTAGAACACAAGTGATGGAGGAATTTGATGATTCCACCTAGACACTAAAGGAATGAATGAAGAAGATGGAGAAATATAAGAAATTAAAATTTTAGAAAAAGGATTTGTATGGATATTTGTAGTGTCTAACAAATCCTGTTAGATAAGAAGATCATCCATTTAGTCCTCTTGTGGCTCTTCTAAAGGAATCGATGGATGGCATTGAATAAATATGAAAGATTGACCAAGGTGCAAAAGGATGGGTGAAGAATGTTCATAATATTACATGTATATTTGTTGAGGATTTTACTGATATGTATGGAAGGACTTTAGCTACGCTTGGCAAGACACAGTGTGTGGATCAAGCATGGGGAGATACACACATTTACTAGGATGATACTATCCCACACTTGGAAGCTTTGATGGAAATTCTCAGGAAGACAATAATGGACGAGGAGTGATAAGAGAGAGTGAAGCATATGATTTCACTTGATGGTATGGCGTAGTGGTTACAGAAAAAATAAACTATTTGATAAATCAAACAAGGAGTCATCTTGACTAAGGAAGATGATTGAGAACATCCAAGAAGGAATCTTCAATGCAGTTGAAGCAATGTTTATGAAGAAGATGACTAATGAAGAAATGACAACAAATGACCTAAAGAGAAAATTGGAAGAATTATTTAGCATGAGTTCATTCTCTGAAGAGGACTTGGAGAATATTGTTGTATTCTCAAACATTATGTACAGGATCTAGGAGTTAGTTCCAAAATGGGAGAACTTTGGCAAGTGTGAAAGGACTTAGCTATTATGGAGTTCAAACATGAGACTACGACTAGTGTCTGTGTGGACGAGCTAGAAATAGTAATATGCAAATTCTCATATTTAAGAAAGGAATCAAGTACAATCTATTCTATGTGAATGAGCATTAATGGCCTAGTAGGAATCTAGTCTCATTATGGGTCGATTTGACCAAGTCTCTTGGTAGTGGACAATCCATCTTCCTATTGGTCCATTGGGCCCATCACCATTTATGACAAAGAATCTCCATGGTTGAATCGTAATCAGAGTTGAGTTGGCAAAATCTGTTCCCTTGATTTAGTTTTAATCTAAGTTGTTCATTATAATTTGAAACCTATAGAAGGGGCTCACCCCCTCATTTGTAATAGATTGAACTTTGGGAAATTGTTTCTATAAGCTACTAGAATAAAATATTACTCATTGAAGTTTGGTGATTACTTGTATTTTTTGGGGAGCTTGCATAGTTTCTCATTCCTCACTTAGATTAGATTTTCTTTCAAGTTTGTTAGATGAATGAGATTGATAAGATTATTATGGTGAAATCATTTGCTCATACCTTTTGCAATTGGATAAACTATGTGCAATGTAAGGTTGTTCTAATCATTTATGTGGATACTTAACTTTGATCACTAAATGTGCATTCTTCTATGATAGTGTTCATTTGTGATATGAAAATTCCTTGCACAACCTTTGAAGATTGCACTTCCTTTGTGTAGTTGATTCAGTGAAGCAAAGTGTGGTAGATCTCCCCTAAAGAATCATTATCTTTCAAGTTCTTAGGATTAGAATAGGATTTCTCAACCCATATACCATTTACTTTCAACATATTTCATGAAACACTTTGAAATAATCTTCATTGCCAAATAATTCAAATAGCTCCCAAAGCCAAAATTATTGAAGTCATCTTGAAAGAAATTACGTAAGTCCCTTTGGATTAATAGCATCAAGCCAAATGAGCTCATCTCCATCACAAAGCCGAATGTTCGCAATTAGAACCTTGGAGTCACCTCTATAATCTTTGCAATATTAGTATACAAGGGGTCTTTGTTCAAGAGAGGATAGAATTCATGTTGGCACTTTATTCTATGTTGGTGTGATTATAAAACACCCATCAGCATTTCCCTCATACACCATAATGAATGTGTTAGACTTACTTTTCCTCTTCACTTTCATGTTAGAAAATTAAATCAGAATATTTGAGAATGTTTTTGTTATTCTCATACACCTAATCTACTTTGTCAATTGGTTTTTACTACATATCATTCAATTTGATCTAATTACACCGTAGGTGTTGCTATATGAAGTGAACAACCTTCCTTTGTCGATCAACATTTGAGAATGTTGCTCAAGCAATGCAAGATGATTGAATACTTCTCAGCCCTCGATGTCCCAATTGTACTTTTTTTCTCGCTTTTTTTGTTTGACTTTGTTTTTAGAGGATTCAAATTTTTGAGCAGTCCTGAGGCATCCACGAGCGATGTATTTGATACTCCTCTTGCTCGTAATAATTACTTGGCACATTTTAAGTTTCTAAAATGGTGCCAGGTCTTGTTTCTCCTCGTCCCATGGTTCGGCTTAGATTATTTTTGCCGCCTTGTTTGGCTTCACTTGCACAAAATATACACTTAATATTAATATTATTAAGTTTACACATGATTCGATATGCGTGGATTTGAATGGCTACTCAAATATTTTCTCCATCATTATCCCTTACACCCACCTCCACAATCCTCTTTTTTCATTTTATTTAAAAAATTATAGACATTTGTAAAGTTAATAGCATTAAATATAGAATATGTTATATATATTTTAATTTATATTATTTAAAAATATTTTATTATAATTATGTCATAATATATTTATGTAATGTGATATGATAAATTTTAAAATATAATTTAGAATTATATGATTATTTTTAAAATGAATTTATATTTTATAAAATATAATACGAATATATTATGTTTTAATATTTATAATTGGTTTTTTAGTTTTTATTTGAATCAAACATTTTTTAAATGTTAGAATATTAAGGTTTATATTAAATTTTTTTAAAATTTAAATAATATTTAGTATAGGAGAAATGATGTAGTTACAACTTATGTTCCAATATGTTACTATAACTGATAGTAATGTTGGAGATTGTTTAACTGATGGTGATGATGATGAAGACTGACCAAGATCATAAGAATACAAGATAGTAGAAATGTTAGATTTGTTATTGTCTTGTCATTGATGTCAAGCAATTGATTTCTGGTTTATATTATGTTGTCATATCATTTGGTATATGATATAAGTTGAATAAGTTAAGAAGAAGAAGAAATGAGATGTTGTGAAGTTGTATAACTTAAATGGGCAACTGATAAATATCAAACAATGTTAAGATTATGTGATATAATTATTTTCTACCTAACATATGATTATGTCAAGTCGGTAAAGCATGGTAATGAAGATTTGACAAGTCGGTATACAAAACTATTTTGGCCACCGAGCAAGAAAGTTTTAGGCACCGAGTGAAGTTAACTGATATACAAAGTTATCCATTGAGCAAGGAGCAAAAATTAAATACAAGGATTGGAATGACATTTAATGATTAGCTATGATGAGTTCAATGGTTATGATGATAAGGAAAGTTAGTTAGAGAGGTCTATGATAAAAAAAATTCATGATGATAATTTACGGCTTAGATCTAAACAGTTAAAACAAAATGAACAAGTTTCAAGAAAGTTCAAGTTCTAAGGTGAAAGTAAAACGTGTTACCGAAATCTAAATTCAATGTATAAGTTTATAAAATGAATTGGACGGTTGAGATTGATCAAAGGAAAATGTAATAGAGGAGATTAAGCAGCAAAAATTGTTTATATAAAGGATGGTTTTGTATGAACAAATGGTTGGCAAAAATTGAAGAGTTGATAAATCAAAGACTGATGCAGTGAAGAAGGAACAGAGAGATTTTGAGTCAGAAAGCAGGATTTGATGAAGTGTTGAAGTCGGTGGAAAGTGAAGAATTGAAGTGAAGATAGAAGAGCACACAAAGGATCTAATTATGCAAAGATAGTTGCAAATTTATAGGTCAATGTATTTACTCTTGCTTATTAATATTTGTAACAGAGAAATCTCTTAACAGAGTGGACTTAACAATCTTATTGTAAAATCCTTGCAAAAGGTAACATTCTAAAGAGTGTTCAAAGTCCTTTTACCAGGCCACTCCTAACAAGGTGAAGATCCTAACAGATCTAAGGTAAATCCTTTGACCGAGTCACACCTAACAATGTGTATTGTAATCTTTAACTAGATTGGCTCTTAACTGGGCGTACTTCAGAAGAGTATTTTCTTAGTGGGTGACAATTCTCACAATGGTTTTTTCCAAAGTTGGGTTTCCACATTAAATATTGGTGTTACATGTGATGAATGGTTTATGTGATTAATTTGCATATTGTTAAATTTTATTTATTATTGTTGGTAAATAGTGAATTATGTTTAACCGAGCTATCACCAATTTAATCAGACAAATTTTTTTAATGTATTTGGAATCAGGGATTATTGATTCACCCCCTCTGCTCTCCATAATCCAACACCAATCATTCATTAGATTTTTCTAATTAAAAGTTCAATAAAAAATCATCTAGTGGGCCAATAGTTGCATATTGGTATACCCAATACCTAAAAAGAGAGAGTTAGTAATTAGATTAATTGTGAAATTTTATTTGTACCAATAGTATTTGATTACTAGGGCATTTGTGCATATCGAATTATCTGTGCAAATTATGTGGTCCATAGAATATGTATAAGGCATCAACTCAAAATGACCATTTTTTTACCTTTAGGCGCATAGTGATTCCCATCATACTCAACATAACTATGTAGAAGCCAAAACAATAGCTACAAGCACTTAAGTCACATGCAAAGAAGACCAATAAAACCATTATATCCTAGAATTATGTAATGTAAATTTACTTTTTAAAGTATTATACTTATATTTATAATTATATTTTATATTTTATAATGTAAATGATTAGATATAAATATAATAAAAAATAATACTATGAAGTCAAAAGCCTGATATTACATTCTCTATATTTATTTGTTGGGAACAATTATCAATTCTTATATTAGGTTGTAGTAACAGGGTTTTGCTCTAAGTGCCATCATTATTTTGAAGATGTGAGAGAATTCACACCATGAACAGAGTGACCAAACTGCTTTGACTTCTCCTAGCATTGAAGAATATTTGGGATAAGGTAATTTGTTCATTGCCTTGTTGAGTAGGTACATTCCATATGAGGCATTAGATCACCCAAAGGGAAAATTAATTTTGACTTCAAACACTTTAGTTGGCATAGATACATTATACTAGTCAATTGAACTTTATAAAATTAGAGCAAATCATTTTATGAAAATGGATAACCCATTATATGAAAGGATCAAAAGACATGTGTGTGCAACTTATTTTTTAGACTATTTTTACCGTTAAATGTAGGCATGTAGAAGTATGATCTTCTATTATGTTTTTACCATAAAAAATGTAAAGAATTCAAGGATTTTCATTTATTCTCAACCCAAGTCATTCTCTTGATCACAAGTTGTGTTTAATAATAGACTCGTCTGATTAACCCTTTTGGTAATAGAAATAACATTAAGTGGAAAAGAAAAGCCAAAAATGCTATGTGAGATCCCACAAAATTGAATCGAGTGCTAAATATGGCATCCCCATCAATTAAGCAATACCTATAATCACATATGGACTAGACACATCTACCTCCACAATGAAAACTAAAGGTATGATCATTTCCAACATTTTCATAGCCAAAAGTAGGGAATAAATGGTGTTATGTGTTGCTCTTACCATCTTCATACCCAAGTTATTTTATTGATGACAATCATGGACTATTTTTGACTAATTTATCAAGTTGTTAGTGTGATTCACACTTTTGATTTCGTGTCCAATTAATTTTTTGTTATAACCTACTATGTAGTTCTTTGTTGTACCTAGAAACATGTTTTAGTTATCTTCTTGTCACATTTCAAGCTAATTGTATATGTGTAGTTATTTGGTCATCTAAGGACAAAAATAGACCTTATCTCTTATTATGGTCCACACATTGGAAATCTACAAGACATGACAAGTTCATTAATTCATATGACAACCATGTTTTAGAAATTATATTATTTGTTACACTCTTATCTATTTTATGCTTTTAGATTTGATTGTACATAAAAATAATTTTCTAACATTAACATTTTGGGTCACAATAAATGATCAATGTTACTCTCTTATTAGCGTTGAACATTTAAAGTGAAACTTAGGATAAATTGGGGAATGGAAAAAAGATATACTTTTTCCCCTATAAATTGTGGTTTAAAAAAATGTTGATAGACAATTTTGACTTATTTTTCCAACTTATATTTTTTTTTTCCTAACTACAATTGTAATATTTTGGAGTTTCATGTGTCAAATTTAAAAGAAATAATAACATTATGTTGAAAACCAGAATTACAACTCTCAAACATATAAATATAATTATTAGAAAAATATTAGAGTACATTGATATGCTCTTTTTGTGCTTGAATTCTCCTTCCTACTCTCGAGGTTGAAATATTGCCTCATTTTATACATGATAATAAACTAAATTAAGTTTTCTATGGATCCAATTAGGATCCCATTATTTAGAAAACGGTTCAGCCCCCTATATTATTGTTAAAACAAACTTTATTCAGAGGTTTTACAACCCCCCATTTATCAACCAAGACAAAAACCAAAATAACAACAATATGCACCTGCATCACATCCTCTTATTATTCACTAAATTCTTTCATTTCTGCTCATTATTTTAAAATGAACTATTCTATGGAGGTTTTATCTTCTAAGAAGACTATTATTGTTTTGTTTTACACGAGTACCCTTCGACTATATCTCCAACTTGAATCCAATGCTCAATCGTGTGTTCTACATTCACAACGATTGCAACTTGCATATAATTTTACACTAATATTTCCACTAATGTCATGTCATAGATTTTGTACTTATTGATACCCATCTTTTATTCCCCTTGCATAATTTATCATGTATCTTTCTCTCCCCATCTCTACTATGTATCTCTTTATCCCCCCACCTCTGTCCCTCTGTCTATTTGTCTCCATCTTCATCTCTTTCTTTGTCTTTATCTCCCCTTTCCCCTCTAAAAACTCCCCACTCACCCCCACCAATTGTGAAATTGACATGAATATGTTGGTGATGGATGTATAGTTGATTAAAAGTTATCACGTATTTGTTGCACAAACAATATTATTTGTTGAAAGACCTATCTATTGACCTCATCTACTGCACTAAGGTATGCAAATAATAGACCAAACAATTATTTGATTGATCTTCCAAAACTCTTCGACATTCCCATTGCACACCAAGGTGTGATTGCTAGTAAATTATTCTTCTAAGTCAAGTCTTGACTAGTGACCTCCATTGACCTAATTCATGAATCATACCTCCCCCACAATGAGGATTTTGGTTTTGAAAGAATCAAGGATTGATCAAATGTAGTAATATCATTGCCACTTCACCTCTAGAAACTCATTTTTTCTCCCTTATAAGGAAGATTCATTTCAAATTGCATTAAGATAACCTTATGTTGGGACACATTTTCTTGCGATGAGTGCAAATCACGTTCAAATAATGGTCCCTTGTCAATAAGAATGCATCATTAAGGTGACATCTATGTTATGGTAATTGTCTTTCAAGAAAATTAATGCAAGAAGGGAGAGGACAATAATAGACTAGCAACTAGTTGATATAACAAGTACATGAACTTCATTGGTTGGTGGTAAATGAATTATTCATTGGACTTTTCAAAACTTGTATGGTAAGTTCGAACTAGATGCATTCATTTGATTTAGCAAGGTTTGGTAGTTGTCTTAAAAGCTTACAAATGGAAGTAAATTTGGTACAAGAAATAGTTACTTCTCGAATTTCATAGCAATGGCAAGGATGTGGAGTTTGAATGCAATTGCAATGTTGAATTAATTAATAACATATTTAGAGACTTATTATGAACAATCATCTACATTTGTAGCCTTTATAGAAAACTTAGGCACTAGCACCCAAAACACATTAATGCGAGGCAACTATTTTCATTTCTATGTGGTCTCTATAGGGTCAGTGTTTACCCACTCACTCACATGTTTTTAATAATTATTTATTGTTTCTTTTTCTATAATTGATCGATGTTGTAGGATGCACATGAATGTAAACTTCCATTTGCTTAGTTGGGTATTAATCAAATGATTAGCATTAGATATGAGAATTTTTGATTGAGTGGTTGGTTGGTACAAGTTCATTATCTAGACCAATTGTGAACTTCAATGTAGGATGTAAAATAATAATCTACTAAACCAGGTATACAACTATTATTATTTTATAGAGTTTATTTGGTGGACTACTCTTGCCATGCAATTATAAATTCCACATTATAAGATGGTTGCATTGAGCTAGCTTGCTTCATTGTTTGCTCATTTTTCATTTTTAATTCACCAATTTGAACTCTATCCAAACCATTAGTTTCCAAAATGGCCCTATTTAAAACAAGATCACATTGCTGTAAATTTCTTCTCAAATTTGGTAGGACAAAATTTTGTTCTTTAATCAATTTGTATACTTAGAAAGTAATAATTGTATTTACCAAACATCATATGCATATAGTTTTGACAAGCTAGATATTAATGAATACCCATTATTAATTATTTTGGTATGTGGTATAGGTGACACCCAAATTGTAACTACTATAGCAGTTTTTGAAAGATCCTATTACAGCCATGAAGGCTTCATTGAAAATATGCAAGATGTAATTATCTCTTCACACATTATCAATACAAACATTATAAGGGAGACATGTGCTTCTTTATTTGAACTTATCAATATTACAAGGACTTGATAAATAAACAAATATATAAATGGTTACAAGCGTCAAATATTAAGGAAGCTCTCTCACTTCCTATTAATAGGCTTTCCCATACAAAAGAGACTCATTGCTTATACAAATATAAAGGCAAAAAAATGTTATATACAAGTGATCAAGGAGCTTTCCTATTTGAAACTAATACTTCATGGTCTCTCTTCATCATTGTTAAACTAGCAATCATACCTTAAGATGCAATGGGTACACTAAAGAAACTCTTTGTAAGGTTTAAATAGTGAGAGTATTCTAATATTTAATTGTCGTGACATAAGTGTTTTTTTGGTAGTGGTCTTTTCAATTTGTGACATATAATCAGTATACCAATATTTAATGGAATCTTTTATGTTAGTAGTCAATGTCTATGGTAGGTAAGCGTAATGGACCAAATCCTAACGATCGTCATCTTAGACATTTTTTTTTTGTCAACAAATGCTTGATCCACAACAAATCAAATTCAAGGAAATATGAACACATATAAAGAATGCAAGTGCAAGTAATGATTGTTGTTGATGAGGACAATATAGATTGCCAAATTAAGCTCAAATTAAGCATAGATTGCCAAATTAAGCATAGATTGCCAAATTAAGCTCAAATTTTGTGCCAAATCTCTTTAGGCAACACTGTTCAATGTACAATTAAAAATGAATTGAAATTATATTTTAAGTTTAATTTCAGATGTGAAGTAAGTATTCAGCATACTAAGAACATTGTAAACAATAAATTGACGCTATTTTAAAATGAATTTAATCTTCATGCCAACTTTTTTGACCAAGTCTAATGAAATATGCAGAGAAATCGTTAAGGGAGTTTGAAGAGTAATCGGCAGAAAAGTCATCACGAGGATGGCCGTGTGGGTAAGAACAAATAAACAACAGTTATTAAGTAGGGTCTTTCATCGAATTGACCTTTACAGATTAGCAATTTTGCTTTGCAAACTTGCAGGAAAGATGGTCTTTCTTCTGGAATGATTTGGGCGAGCTGAATATTCTTTAGGCGTGAGCAGATATGCATGCGTCTGGAATCGTAGAGCGGTCTGCAAATTGCAAAATTGGGCATAAGTAACTATTGTAGCAGAGTGGCATACACAAATGGATGTAAGAGAAACTAGTTTCTATTGACTGAAGCTATAGATTCTAAAAACGCTAATGTTGATGGAATATGACGAAATAAGTTAAAAATAGGGATTGTACCTTAAAATCCTGTGCAATATGAATGTCGGAAAAGTTGGGCCAAGTAATGGGCATCATCTCCACGGTTGCATTCAATTTCATTGTCCAGGGTCCCAATGGTATCATAGTATGGTAGAAGGAGAGATCTTTTTCTCGTAACCTATGAATATACCATAGCAGCTGATGGTCTGTGCAATACCTGAAAGTATCGGCCCAAATTATCAGGAAGATAGAAAAACCTGTCTGGTGCGAGAGACTGTTCTGTAAAGTTTAGCTGGGTAATACAGAAAATATATCAAAAAGAGAATAAATGATAAATGTTAAGGCAAGACAAGGGATGCAAAGTGTACATACAGATTTTCTACTTACAAAAAAATTCATGCAGCTTGTCCACATCCTCTAAGGTTGTTGTCTCATCAAAAGAAACAGTGATCTGCATTTTGGTTTGAGATATAAATAACCTTACAAGGATTGCAACAGGCCCCCCTGTCTACAAGCAACGCCTGGAGTTGTCATACACTGAATAGTTAGAATCAGTTCAATTAACCTCAAAATCTTTGGACGGGAACCGATCAAAATGTTGTGTAAAAAGTTAAAAACATAGATGACTACTCTTTCACATTTTTATCCTAACATAAAAAATCTTCCTTTCTCCACTTAATCATTGGAAATTAAAGCAGTTTATTTATGGAGCTGTAGAAGGTAGAATATTCGAAGCTATAAAAAATCGTATTCTTCATGTGTTCCATTGGATCTCACTACAAGGGAAGTAAATGCGATAAGCGTTGTCATATCAGAAGAGATGGAACTCTATGTATCTCAACCAAATTAAAGCAATTATACAGCTATAAAAAGATGGGAATCTGAAATTTTCTCCTATTGATGTATTTGATTTGTTGTTTAAGTTGAGGATCACTACCCAGGAAAGTAAAGTGAAAAAAATGCAGTGACGCCCGACCATATAAACCTTTATATGGCATATATGTTGAAGAGCCCTTTTTTTTTTCTGTTTTTAGAAGTTACAGAGCCCTTTTTCCTGTTTTTAGAACTTCCAAAACCCTTTTCAAGTGACTGAAATTAAGATGTAACTTGATTTACAGGTATCATTAAACTTGAATAAAAGAATTCTGAAAACATATGATCAAATCTCTACTTGAAACTGTCTATCCTCCCCCTCCATTCATTGACGTCATATTTTGCAAAACTAAAAACCTAGGCTTATTACCTTCTCCAAACTCATTCAAATCATGAACTATAACACATCATTGTAAAGTACTTTGAAAAAATATCCCTAGTTTTAAAAGAGTTAAAAATGAAATTAGAATGAAAAACCAATAAAATATCATAAAAATCAAACTACTCATAATATAGCCTCTTTCACAACACAAGTTAGTTAGTGCTGTTACTAAATTTAGAACTCTTGTTAGATTCAGCAGATTCTATCAAGTTTAACAAATTTTGTTAAACTAAATTTGGAGAAGGTAATCAAGATAAATTTAGAGATTAAGATTTAGAAAAATTATCAAATTTAGTAGCCTACTGATGAAAAAAGAACCAATGATACCATTATCAAGTTAAAGAAAGCCCTTTCATCATCATATGACTAAATCATTAAGTATAACTGAAAACATTGATGAAGAAAGACATCACAATTATTATTAAAGAACACACAATTTATTGTTAAAGAACTCATCTCCATAAATTGCAAAATAAAATACAATAATCACACATTAACTAATGATATAATATCAACAAAATTGAATAATCATCACAAGAAAAGGCCAAACATATCATCATTAAAACGAATTGTCACAATGTATAGTAAGCATCCATATGAATGGTGCTATTATATCCAGCAAGTCAGATTATCATCCATAGAAAAAAATGCCATGACTGTGGACTAGCTAAACAAAAAATCTGTGTAAGCCTAGTATAATAACCCGGACAAAAAAACAACTGTATACTTCTATTTGCTGGAATTTCACACTTAAATGAAGTTAATTAGATGATCATTTTAGAAATCTAACGATTTAGAAGCATACCTTGACTGCAATTCCAAATCATGGGCAGTAGTTTGTGCGTCAGAGAAAAGAGTGAAGCAAGTTGCATTCCACCAATTGGTGCTTTGAGGGATAACAGCTTCTGGATCGCCACCATGTCGCATGCCCATAGCCAACAGTAACATCATGAATGGGATGGGCTTTCCGGAGTATTGAGGTGGTTTTTCAACTCAAGAATCATGGGCTTAACAAATTAAAAAAAACATTAAATGCTAATAAATTGAACACTTTTTATCTTTAAGCTTTTTGAGATATCAGAAATGGTATTTTCATAAAGAGTTCACATAGCTGCGGATTCAGGATACCCTTGTTTGATCTGGGTAACAAACTTGGCCTCCATCACGGACAAAATACTACAAAGTTGTGTCGCATTAAACTTCCCTGCTCAATTCATTGATGTTTATTCTGCGAAACTAAATATGCCATGAAAGTGACTTAGCTAAGCAAAACGTACGTGTACGTCTAGTTTGATAACTCGAACAAAAAATATTTGTGATCACACATAATGAAAGAAATTACATACTCATCATAGAAATCTAACAATTTACAACCATACGTTGATTAAAAAACAGTTAAAATCCCAAATCTTGGGCAGTAGTTTGTGCATTCCACGTGTTCTCTGAAATTGGTGCTATTAAGGAAAACGGGATCAAGATCGCTACCATTTCAGATGCCCATAGCCAAACCGTGTATTGAGGTGGTTTTTCAACCAAGTCTCAGGGGTTTAGCAAATTTTTAAAAAAAATCCTACGAAACTGAAAACCTCTCAAAATGTTGAAAAACGTGCCCTCGCTTGGAAGGCTCAAAACCCTGGATAAGGTTGAACCTCTCAAAACGTACCTTTTTAAAGCTTTATGAGACATGAGCAATGGCATTTTCATAGACAGTCCGCAGAGAAGCGGATTCAGGATGCCCTTGTATGATCTGGGCTACAAACTTAGCCTTGGTCATCTTCAACATAGTACAAAGCCGCGCCGGATTAACCTCCCCCGCTCCATTCATTGCTGTGATATTTTGCAAAACTAAAAACCTGGGCCTCGTTACTTTGTCCAAGCTCATTGTAAACATAACTGGATGCTTTGTCACAAAGTCTACAGAGAGTTCCATGTGATTGAGCATAAAATCCATCTTTTTCTTAACGTTTTCACCCGATATTTCAAGGATTGAAGGGTGAACCCTAACTACTTGCAAGGCTTCTTCAGGCGAAAGGCCGCAAAGCTGAAGATTGTCTATCCTAGCCTCTAGCTTTTCGATGTGCCTTGTGGCTACTATTTTCACTATGTATTTGTACATCTTGCTTTCCTTGTGAATGCCAATCTTGCGAATGAAATCAAGTTGCTCGAGAGTCAGAGAACTACGCATCAAAACAAAATTATTTAACTGCACAAGCTTGGTGAGTTCTGTTCCACGAAAACCAAAATCCTGCCAAAAGGCGATCGAGGATTCCATGGTTTTACACGAGACCCTTCCAAGAATTTGGGGGTCTCTCATAATTGCTCTAATCAGAATATCCTCTGTCGGGAATACAGTCTTAAGAAGCTTAATGGTGTAGCAGAGTCTCTCTAACTTAAAGGTCAAGATGTTCGGGCACCTGGTCACAATATTGGATACATTTTCCCTCTCCGCGCATAAATCTTCTAGCACTCGAATCTTGGGCTCCAGCACTCTTTCCACACTTGTCAATAAAAGCGAGGGCTGAACTCTGATTACGTTTGCAATTTGATCATCGGTGCAGCCGTGTCTGTTGAGCATGCACACGAGATGTTCAACCTTATCCAGTGTTTTCAGCCGCCCAAGCGAGGGCATTCTTTTCAACATTTTTGCGGCGTCGGCAGAAGATATGTTAAATCTGTTGGTAACGAAGTGCAGGAAGAGATTTTCTGAAGGGGCATTGCTGTTGGTAACATTACTGTCTGTGAGAATTGAGAAATTACAGGGAAAACGGATTAGGGTTTGGAGAAACAGGCTGCGCCGCAGAAGTAAGCAGGAGAAGAATTTGGTGATCATGTTTCAGGTTGCGCTGCAAACACTGAACTAGGGTTCCAACGACATCATATAAATGTCTTAATGATAACAATACAACTAGCAATGGCAACTAGAGTGCAATGGGTAGGCTGTATTAATGTTGGAGGAATAAAAAATGCATTCATTTCTTTGGTGGCAATATTGTATCTAAAATTAACCAATTTGAATAGAAACATTGTATAATTGTATTGTAATTTGTTTTTAAAGTAAATGTTAGTTTATTGTTAATTATAATTAACATTTTTTAAACCAAAAATGTATTGTTGTACATTCTTTTACAATAAGAATATATTGCATATACTATTTATCAATAAAAAATAAGTGATTTAAAAAAAATAAAAAAAATTTAAATCACATTAAGTTGCATCATTTAATCTATAATGACAATTGGATACTGACAAATGATTTTTTTTATTTTTACTAAATATTAAAAATAATTCATAGATTGAATTTGTAAGAATAATACAAGTATTGTTTCCACAATTTTTGAATTTCCACGGTAGTTTGTAGTAATAAATATTGTTTCACTTTTTTGGTAGAGTACAATTTTAGATTGTCAATCATATTTGGAGAGGCAATTTTTTTTATGAGAGCAAATACTATTAAACCTACATGAAATAGAATCTTTTTATCAATACATGTATTCTATTTGTCAACATTTTATTTGTAATAGAATATATGGAAAAGTTAGATAAGGAACACACCTCTATTGTTCGTAGTTAATTTGTTGGTTTTGAAGGAATAGTATATGATAATCTCATCAAACAAGACTCTTCTTCTTTCCTGCGAACGACAAATGGGTTTTGTTGCATTCTTGCACATCTTTTGAAAATGTGAACGTCGGTTGAATGTAGAGGTTTGCAAGGTCACAAACTCTAGAAATTGATGTGAATGTTAGCCCTTGTTGATCAGTGCTTCCAATGTCAATTGTTGCTCTTTGAAGTGTGAGGCCTTGTGATTTGTGTATTGTTAAGGCCCACGTCATTTTGAGTGGTATTTGACGGTGGATCCCACGACTTATTGGGAGTACTAGAATGTATTTTGGGTTGTTATTGTTACATACTGGTCCCATGTACTTTTTAAATTCAACAACAAAAAGAGGAACTTGAGGTGGTTGTCCCCCATCATTGTATACAATTTCTTTGACTTGTCCAAGTGCTCTATTGACAAGTCCAGTTTGTACCCATAAATTTGCATAGAGCATGACCTCTTGGTCAATACATAAGAAGAGGTTAGACTAAAGTTCTTCTTCTAGGTTTGAGCATGGTAATCCTTTAAGGGCCCGTTTGGTAGCGGGAATTAGACTGGAACTAGCATTTGTTAGTTTCCATTTCGTCAAATCCTCAATTTGGGAGTGCAATATGAAAATAGAATAGGAATATGTAAATGCTCATTTGGCTAAAAATGAGCATTTACATCTTCCATTTGAAAAGGTGGAATTGAGATTTGAAATTGGAATTTGAATAGAGGGAAAGTAAATTTTTTAATTTTTCATGTCTACACTTAATTTTTTAATTTTTTATTTGTGTTGGGGAGGGATTTTATTTATTTTTTATTTGTCTGGGTGGTTTGTAACTTTGTTGTTTATTCGAATTTTTTCGAAAAAAATTTAAATTTTTTGCCGAATTTTTTGACGAATTTTTTTTTGATTTTTTTGATGATTTTTTTTGTTGAATTTTTTTTCAATTTTTTTTAAAAAAAATTGATCTTTTTTTTTTTGAATTTTTTCTCGAATTTATTTTCCAAATTTTTTAGCGAATTTTTTTTGAATTTTGGTTGTAGTGATTGTAACTTGGTTGCCTAAAACAGTTTGCGATTCCATTTTAAATTCAATTCCATTAATAAAAATTAATTATTAAATTTAAAAACATTAAAATAATTTAATTTTTTTTTTAAAAAAAATCATAGTCAAATTCCAATTCTAGTTTCAAAAAGTGGAACCAAACGGTCCAAACATAATCCAGAAATGAAAAATCCATAATTGTCAAATCCATAATTTGACCATTTCCAGCATTTGATCAAATTCATCATTTCCTAATTCCCGCTACTGCATGGAATAGGGAATGCTGGATATAGTCAATTCTGGAATATGTTGCAATTCCAGAGGATACATATCCTCAAAATGATTTCCGGAATATGTGTTGGAACCGTTTGGTTCACCCGGAAGATGACTAAGAAGATGTATTTTCCGTGTTTGGGTGCCACAATCTAGAAAACCTGTGCCTGAAATTTGTTTCGATACTGCCACCATCATCGAGAAGGTTAAAAGGAAATATATTGTTTAAAAAATGTGGTTCACACCATTTTAGCCCACGTATATCGCTCTGTCATGCAAATAAAATATCCGAAAGAAATACATTGCAAACACTTAAAATGATCTAACCAAGCTTAAAATTTCATGGGTTCCCTTTCATATGAATGTGAGCAAAACGCATACAGACAAGCACATAAATTTTAAAACACGACCATTTAAATGACCCAGTTTAAACATCTGTCAAACCCTATGCAAAAAATGACTTACTAGATGAGTTGAAGCGTTGCAGAGTTGTGGATGGAAGGAAGGTAACGCGGACGAAAGAACTGCGGACGGAAGGTAAAAATCAGTTAAAAATCGTGAACACCAAACATTATACAGTGCACGCGGACCCGACGACATCTATACATTGACATTTGAAAGTGGAATTAGAGTCTCAAATTCTAAGTCCACCTTTTCAAGTGGAAGATGAAATGCCCATTTTTTGGGCAAAATTGGAATTTCAAAATTCCAATTCCTGCTTGTTTGGATCGACACAAACATAGAATTCAATAATCCGAATTATTAATTCCAGAATTAGGGCCCATATTCCATGCACCAAACAGGCCCTTAAGTAAAATTAGGTTTTAATGTATTATTATGTGTATATTTTTTTATATAAAAATTTATATAATTTAGAAAAAAATATAAATAATTCAAATCAAGAAATCAGTTAACTAAAACTCACAAACAAGACTATTTATTTTTTCAATTGTTTAAATAATTTTATATACATTAAAATTATATTTTAATATAAAACAAAATAAGAAACATAATATTAAAAAAAGACACATATTATGAGACTCGTAGTTCATTTAAATTAAAAATCAAATGATGAAATAAATTAACCAAAACCAAAAAATAAAACTATTAATTTTTTTCAATAATTTAAATTATAAATTATATAAGTTAAAATTGTATTTTAAAAAATATAATATGTTCAAAATACAAAATAAAATAACAAAAAATATATTTAAAAAACAATACATATTAGAGCACAATAATTTTAAATTTTAAAAACATAAACTCTAGTGTGAAAAGGACAAGACATTTACAACAGCAAACGAGGACAAATATCTATTTTTAAATAGATTTCAATCTCCTGCAAAACATCTTTAAATATATTCACTTAAAATGTCATTTAACCAATGTTTTTCGATGCAAATTTATAACGATGAGCAATTCAACTCCCCTACACACTTTCTAAAATTTTAAACCATAATAAACATAAATATTTACTTAATAAGAATTAATGTTTGTGAATGTCAAAACCAGTTGCAACAGATTTCTAGGTTTTTATGTCCTAAATAAGATTTATCAATAAAAATATCATAGATTTATATGAAATGACCGACATGGAAATGAAACTAGTGATTTGTTTTTAAGTGGCCCAAAGAATTAGGCTCATACAGTTGACCATTTGCACCAAGGAGTTAGACAAGTGTTAGTATGCTTGCCTACTTTTCCTCCATACTTGCATTCAACATGCTCTCCTCCACCCATGTCTTCGGTGTCAAATGGTGATGGAGTGTAAATTATATTAATCACAAAATGAGAGAGATAAATTGATATTGTTTATGCAACAAAGGTCTTGATGGATAATTGATAACTTCAAATCAACTACGTATTCAATCAAAGGGCACATTTGCTTTTTAGTGTCTTATCTCTGACAATACCCTAGCTAATGGACATTTTGCCTTGAATACATTTCAGATAAAATGAAATAAGGTGCCTCATGCACACATATTTTTTATTAGGGTAACGATGGATTTTGAAGGGGGCTTGAAACCCTTTACAAGTAGATTTTGGTGGGAATCTGAAACCCGACTAAGATGAAACTTCTGCTAAAGAATGAACATTTTAAACTAGTAGACCTAAGACACAAAATAACTAGCAGTTGACCAAGAATAAACAATAAAACCCCAACTACCCAAAGAGCAGGCAAAAGCCTCACTTCATTACATTTACTAGAGTGTTAAAACTCCCCAAATAGAGTTCCAGGGTTTTGACATGGATCCCAGAACCAACAATACCAACATCAAAGAGTGACAAAGCCCCAACCCTAGCCATTAACCCTAAACAAAAATAACCAGCCTTTAGAATGACCCTTGAAAACTATCAACATCCACCTGCAGGAACCAGCCATCCACACACAACAAAAAACACCAAGAAAAGAGAAAACCACAGATTCCCTCTTCCTCATCAGAAGAAATAGGTTTGATTCCTTCCAGCACCAGAGGAATACTACCAGCACTGTTATGGCATCTCTGCACAGCCCACTCAGTCTGTAAAAAACCAACCCCCGGCCAATTCCAACAAGCCCACTTATGGATATATGAAGGAAGATACCACACTCCACTACCAGCTAACTCCTTCAAGCAATCTCTGACCACCTCAATAGATAGAGCCCTCACCTCGATAGAGTTATCCACCTCAATAGAATGCGAAGGAGAAGAGAACTGAAGAACATGGACAATCCACCACCAAATAGCCACATGAAAATCTCTCACCTCAATAGGGGTATACTCCACCTCAATAGGAGTGTTAGGGATTTTTCTTGTAGGGTCAAACTTGGCAAATTATGGGCTTGATTCTCAGTTAAAAGGGGCTCCAAGTTTGCAAGAAAAGCCTAATTAATGAGGATTGGATAAGGTCCTCCTTTTGCTTTGAGCTCCACAGGACTCAGGCGGGTATTGCCTATGAATAGATTACTATATTTCAAGTAAGCTTTTGATTAGCGGATTAGGTCTTCACTATCATGCTATTATGTTACTCAAATCTACTTCAATGAAAGATGATTCTGTAAATAGCTGAGAACAACTTGTTACAGAATGTGACAAATGAAACTACTAATGTAACAACATGAACAATGGCATAAGGATATGAATCCTTCTTCTTTTTATGAGTACAACTCAAGGAAGGTTAACCTCTAATTCTCTCTCCAAGGAATCAACAATCTGAACTATATCACCAGGATACAGTCCTTTCACAATATGCATAAACTTAAAAAAAACATAAAAGAACTGGTAATGATTATTTTGTGCTTGATGACAAAAAGATGACTGTATAACAAACATCCAGCCAGTGCCTATTCCATTGGGCAAAAGAGTTTGAATATAAATCCACAGGAAGATTTCAAAGAAACACAGTAGGATGCCTTACAAACTACCTACAATCTAGATAGGTTGTCTTACAAACTATCCTGTCAATCTTATGGTGTTATCATCAAATCCTAACACATATGTCTACTCTCTAAAATTGCATATGGGGATTTAATCCTTTCCTTGAAAGAAACTAATAGGCAATTAGATTAGTTGCCTTACAACTAGTATGTTTTAAATGCCTTACAAATGAAACATACAAAAATAGAACATAAAGCTAAGAGACAATAACCATGTAAGATAGAAATTGCACTATATCTTATTGAAAATGAGCCTGTCTCAATAGATACAAAGCTTGAAATTTCTGGAATTTAGACACAGGACTGGAAAATTTGCTGTACAACAAGATATTCAATATTCACCATTTAGGGGTCTACTCACAACAGAGCAACCACAGGAACTGGAACCAAATTAGGAACAGGAACCAAGAACCCTTTACACTGAGAAAAGAAAAGAATAAATAGACTGAGAGAGAAACCCTAAAATCTGCACTTGACTAACACCTGTCCACTCTGCAATCTAATCTCATTTGTCTTCTTTCTCCTTTGAAATCTGATATCCTCGGGCATTCCAAAAATCTGATCTACTTTGTCCTTTTTTGCATAAAATCTACTCATCTACTGGAAATCTGATTTCTTTGTCCTTTACTCCTCCTTGAAATATGATTTAATCCTTTGTACCCTCTTATCCTTTCATCCACTGAAAAATTGATTCATTCCCTCTGCTGGATTTGCAAAATCAATCAATTTTGAAAAACAAAGTCTCCCCAAAATCTGATCGTGGATTTAAAAGCCTTTACTGCTCTTAGTAACTTGATCTGAATTGATTCTAACTGCCATCATTACATCCGTCATCTTCTGGCGTTTCTAAAAACATATTATACTACCATATTCTGATAAAAAATGAATCTCCCAAGCATTTTCCCGTGAGCAGCTCTGTCATGAAAAATTTTAAAATTTCTCTAATGTTTCAACTATGTTATGCTTTTTAAATCTTTTTTAATTTTAAAATCTGCACATGCCACCAGAACTTGCCACTTGTCACCATTTCATTGGATGCTCAGACAAACTCACCTTTAACCCTAGTCCATCTGGAGACTACATTAATCTCTAAGTCTCTGAAGCATTTCCTTGACCATGGTTTCATTTAGAGACTTAGAGAATGCCTTTTAGTCTCTAGGTCTCTGAATCTTCATCTGGAGACTTGGAGACTAAGTCTCTAAGTCTCATAATCATTTCCTCTTCTTTTGTTTTCTTATGAGATTTGGAGAATGTCTTTAGTCTCTAGGTCTCTGAATCTTCATTTGGAGACTTGGAGACTAAGTCTCTAAGTCTCATAATCATTTGGAGACTTGGAGACTTCTCTATTATGAGACTTGGAGACTAAGTCTCTAAGTCTCATAATCATTTGGAGATTTGGAGACTTCTCTATTATGAGACTTGGAGACTAAGTCTCTAAGTCTCATAATCATTTGGAGACTTGGAGATCTCTTGACAAGTGTCCCTTTCTGCAAAAAAAAATTTGGGCCCACTGGCATGGAAATCGAGGTGGCCGCACAAGCTTGGGAAAGCATAGCTTCTAGCACTTTGATTTATTTCATATGTTTGGAGCATTCCATATAAACACTTCAAATTTTGAAATTGGGAGCAATGTGGGATAAATGTTATGAGATTTTTATGGGCAGCTTTGACAGTGCTACACTTAGTCACCTGTATCTCACGAACCAGGATGAATTTTGAAAATCAATCCGGTGAGAATTTAGATAACTACATTTTCGACAACATATTTGAAAAATGAGCTCGATCCAATAGTTGAATAAAAAGTTATTCCCCCCGCAATATGACTATGTTTTCTTTTCTGCAAATCCGTGTTTGCAAAATCCATTGATTCATCTTTTCTGAGCAATGGTCTAGCATCCTCCCTTCTTTAAAACATTCCTCCATCACATGCTAGCTTCCCTTTACATGCTCAAAATGTGCCTTCTCACAATTTTTTTATAGGAATACTCATTTTGTCTTAGAGAAAATTTTCAATTGGTCACTCCAAATTTGAACCAAATTTGAGAGTACCAACAGTGGCTTTGATTGTGGACGCGTGCCCCATGCGGGCATGCAGAGAACTTCAGAATCTCATGGTTGAAGCAGACCACTCATAAAATCAAATCATACTTTCTCTTCTTCTCTTTTCACCTTTACCTCCTGACACTTCTCTCAAAAAATGGGAACTTCTACTGAAAGCAAACACACAACTGAAAGCAAAGCAACTGTACATACAAGAAAATTATTTATAAAGGCCTAAAGCCCCAAAACTTAATCTAGCTCTTACCTCTATCATACATTTAGTTTTCATCTCCACAAATCAAAGATAAACTAAAATTTTTGCTTGCATCAGCAAAATAAAAAATGCTTCCATTCACCTTCAACATATCAAACAGAAGATAATTAGTAAACTCATCATCACCTCGCAAAACAGAGTCACTGAAATATTGTGAATGCTAATCACTGTATGATATCAAAACATCACACCCTTGACCATTGCTGACAAGCTGAAAGAGAAAACATTTCGGCTCCTTTTCATGAATGAAATCAAACTCCTCATGAACACTAGTTTGCACCAAAACATATGCTTCATTTATAACACTGATCTTCAAACTAGGATGGAACTCTTTCACACAAACATTTGATTACATAAGACCTGATATAGCTTGCTGATTAGAGCCTTTATAAGCATCCTTTGAATCTGAAAATGGATCATCAAATAACAATTCATTTGTCATTGGAAAATCTGAAAACACACATGTATTTTTCTCACTCTCCTCAAGGGAGTAATCAGTATTCTGATGTATACAAGAATCATCCACATGAAACTCATCAAAATAGAAATCCACAGTAGCATATGAGTCATCATATTCATCATAGCTAACATAATCAGATTTTTCCTAGTCATATGCATTTCCATCTTGCACATTGTTTGCCTCAGAAGTAGGAAAAAGAAAATCAGTATAAGTTTCATACTTTGCATCCACTTGCATGTCTTCACTATCAAAGTATATATCAACTGGGCACTGCAAAATAAAGGTCTACGTTTGGTGCATGCCTCTGAAAATCAGTAGCTAGTAGTTGTAATATTTCTTCATTGCTTAGTGAACCTTGGACTTCACTTTCATTAGCTTTAACCTCTTCTTTGCTATTGCAAATATCTTGTTCATTGGGAACAAATATTGAAGTCTCTCGACTCACACTATTTTGAGCAAAAGAGTCATCACAGTCACTCTCATCTGCATAATAATTGCTCTCTTGCTAATCACAAGACTCTTCCTTAAACTAAGAACAGAGGCCTGTCTTGCCATGCTAATAATAAAACAAATCTTTGAATTCAACAGAAACACCCGCAACTTGATTTTCTTCTGTGACATCTTGACATTCATCTACTTCACTATCAGCATCATAGTCAACATTTTCATCACAGCTAGAGTCAGCATAACTAATATTTTCAGATTTACATTCTTCAAACTCATCTATCTATTTTTTGACAAGTTCAATGCCTTCCTTTTTACACTTTGCAGACCATTCTACTAACTTAGGCATATAAAGTTCTAAGAATAAATAAAAATATGCAGACTCCTAGATTTTCATTCCTTTCGGAAACTTATCATATGCATTGGCAAACCTTTCATAAAATACATATATGGATTCTTCACTTATTTCTCCTACATGTCTTTTCAGAAATAATATAGCTTGGTCTTGTATTTTCTGACTTAACAATGCAATATCCTTTTGAATTTCTTGAAGATCTGGTGGACAACTCTCTGATATAGACAACATATCCTAATCTATTGGATCTAAAATCTCCATTGCACTATTTATCAACAACACATCTTATTCACAAAGAATTTTATCTGCTTATGCAATCACTTCACATAAAATCATGCCATACTTCTGAATCTGATGATTGAAACAGGTAAAACCAGAAGTATGACCAAAGACTTCTAATCTATATTCGTTCTTTTAGTGACTTCTTCACTTGGCAAGGAAACAATTTATTTCATAAAACTTTGAGGAATACCTGGGAAAATCTTTTGTTGTTGTCTTTTTGAACCTCCTTTTGATTTTGTCACTCACCATTGAATCTTTTCAAGAATCTTCTGGATCCTTGCTGCAAGTGTTCCCAACTGATCATAAATCTTCTTTCATCTAAGTGCACATTGGTGCAGAGATCTTTCAGAGTCGCCACCCACTGTTGTGAGAATCTATAGAACTTTAATAGAACAAGGACAAGTTGGATTTCAACAAAGATAGCAGACTTTCAACAAGTCAATAGGATTTGACACATTTCTTTTACTAAGAAGATACTTAGAATCTCTTTTAATAACAACAACAAAAACCAGGTTGGTAAATATGATCTGAATGACTTTCAGATTTACAAAGATTTTATAACTCTTTCCTCAACTAGATATGGCAGATGACTGGATTAATGAATAAGCCGGCCAGGAGTCTAGCTCTAGTCGTACCCACATTATTCTATCTTCACTTTAACATATCCCCAACAGAGTCACCAATTTGTTAGGAATTTTTCTTGTAGGGTCAAACTTGGAAAATTATGGGCTTGATTCTCAGTTAAAAGGGGCTCCAAGTTTGCAAGAAAAACTTAATTGATGAGGATTGGATAAGGTCCTCCTTCTGCTTTGAGCTCCACAGGATTCAGGCGGGTATTGCCTATGAATAGGTTACTATATTTCAAGTAAGCTTTTGATTAGTGGATTAGGTCTTCACTGTCATGCTATTATGTTACTCAAATCTACTTCAATGAAAGATGATTTTGTAAATAGCTGAGAACAACCTGTTACAGAATGTGACAAATGAAACTACTAATGTAACAACATGAACAATGGCATAAGGATATGAATCCTTCTTCTTTTTATGAGTACAACTCAAGGAAGGTTAACCTCTGATTCTCTCTCCAAGGAATCAACAATCTGAACTATATCACCAAGATACAGTCCTTTCACAATATGCATAAACTTTAAAAAAAACATAAAAGAACTGGTAATGATTATTTTGTGCTTGATAACAGAAAGATGACTGTATAACAAACATCCAGCCAATGCTTATTCCATTGGGAAAAAGAGTTTGAATATAAATCCATGGGAAGATGTCAAAGAAACACAGTAGGATGCCTTACAAACTACCTACAATCTAGATAGGATGCCTTATAAACTATCCTGTCAATCTTATGGTGTTATCATCAAATCCTAACACATATGTCTACTCTCTAAAATTGCATATGAGGATTGTATACACTTAAAAATGGCTTCATTTATTAATTAAATATTTATTATTTAATTACTATTGACTTG
The DNA here is from genome assembly GCA_027943335.1 of Chamaecyparis obtusa. Classification (NCBI taxonomy): domain Eukaryota; kingdom Viridiplantae; phylum Streptophyta; class Pinopsida; order Cupressales; family Cupressaceae; genus Chamaecyparis; species Chamaecyparis obtusa. The sequence continues at coordinate 150,269 of BSBK01000170.1, forward strand.
ATAAATTAATTAAATATTTATTATTTAATTAATATTTATTTCTTCTATTTATTAAGTAAATTATTTAATTTATTTAATAAATTCACTATAGTCTAATTCTATATCCTAAGTCTTCTAAATAGTCTATTTAAGTAATTTAATTAAATACACAATCACCTAAATATGACTAAGTCTTATAATTCACTTCATCCACCTAGTCACCTGACACATCACCTTGGCTAAAATAAATAATAATTATTAATTATTTATTCATATTTATCCTCACCCACACATGTCCTATTCTTAAGGGCTATGTGGCCTCATAGGACTTGGTCTCATGACCGCATGTCCTCTCAACAACTAAGTCAAAGGACATTCCCTATTCCTAAGGAGCTTCTCAAGCCACCTCTAAGGGTCAAGGGTGACTCATAAGACACTTGTGCAAAGAGTCCTCATGAGGAAAAGGTCTCTCCCTCTTTCTCTCTTTGGTCTTTGTGAGACACTTGACATGTGTCTTTCCCTTCCACTTTCTTCTCCTCTATGTCAATGTGAGAGGAACATCATCCCTATTCTTTCTCTCACATTCCAACTACATCCCCCTTTCTCTCAACTCCTTTAACCAAGTCAATCCTAGCCCTAGGATCTTCCACCTTTCATTCTCAACCATAGGATTGTGCCACCTAGGCCTAGATCCTCCAAAACTCTATAAAAGGAGCCTCATTTCCCATTTGAGAGCTAATAGGTATTTTTGATAACAAGCATCCAAGCATTCAAGCATTCAAGCATCCAAACATTTCATAGCAATCACCATTTCATTTACATTTCATCCATTAGTTTGCATAAGCTATTGTGCACTCAATTTCATTCAATCTCCACACTTTGGTAGCATCTTGGGAGAAGACTTCATTTTGGAAATCTGAGAGCTCAACATCTTCAAGAAATCAAAGCTAGGAGGACAATGGAGACAAGCTGCATGGTAGGTGAAGGTAATTAAATTACTTTAATCATTTCATAGTTACTTTGCATTCTTCATTGTGTTTGCATTAGATAGATTCATTGGCTTTTATAGTTAATTTATCATTTCTAGTTGTTAGACATCTAATTTGCATACATTTTTGGTGCTAGAAGGAGGGCCCAGCCGGGTTTTTCACTTTCAATTTTTAGTTTTCTGTGTGCAGATTTTTCTACAGGTTATTTCTGCGCATTTGTCCATGATTCCTGCGCATCTGTTCATTTCTGATGCACATCCATTTTCTACAACCACAGGCATAAAATTTCCATCTGGTTTTCCCTCTCTGTCATATTTGTTGTGCATTCATTCAATTGTCTCACGCATATATCCATTTTTGCTATGCATCCATAGTAACTACGCATACATACCACTAGACTACGCATTCATTAAACTGTTTCATGCATATATCATTCCTACGCATACATCCATACTTGCTACGCATTGATTTAACTGTTCTGCGCATTTACCAGATTCTGTAGAAAAATTCAATTTTCTGTTAGATTTGTTTTTAGCTAACATTTTAACAAGTGTCTGTTCGTTCTGGTAGTTTTTTTAGGCTATTTTGTAGGACGTGATTTTGAAGACCCCATTGCTAAAAATATTTCTAACGGTTTGATTGCAGATTGCCAAGGGGTTTGCAAAGTAAACTATAATCTCGTTTGGGCTTAAAATACAACATGTTTTTGCTTTGTGTGTCTTCCTTAGCATAAATTCAAGTGTCTATTGTGTTTTGCTTAATAGCATATCTGTAATCCCAAAATTATAACAATATATCCTCTCCCCTCACCATTCATGGACCTTGGGTGTAAGAGAAACTGTTATAATTTTTAGAGGGTGGTCTTTGGTGGGAAAAGAGGTACTCACCCCAAGGAACGACCCAATCAGTAACAGGCTAAAGCCAAGCCCTTCCAAACTGGTATATAAAAAATGCTAGTGTGATTAGTCTCACATTAGATAGGTGTGAATTCATTATGGCAACCAAAATCTCCTCTAGTATCCTAGTGGTGCGTTAAAGTCCTACTTAGTAGAGGTGAAAGCCTTGCTTTGAAAGGATTGGGAGAGCCCCCTTAATTGGGAAAATGACTTGATCACAACCACCTGAATGGATGTCCTTACTACAAAATTTTGTTTAGTGGCCAAAAACTTTCTATCTGTTGGATCAAGGAGTCACCCAAGCTCGTGAAGACACCCCACATTACTCATGGTTCATAGTAGAGATAGCAGTTCTTTGGAAAGTAGTGACCCATTGAATTCAGAACTCGGTGTGCCTAAAAAGTGAGTGCACTATAAGGAGGAGCCCATGCCTCCAAGTTCCTAGGCTATCCGCTGTGGATTTGCGTGGCTGGATTTTATTATCCTAGTGGGGATTCAGTAGATATTGTCCTTGCCAACCTTAGGATTGTAAGCGTGTTTGTGCATACATACTAGATTAAATTAGATTAAAATCATCTTTGTCTTGCGTGTGTGTGTTTATGCATTTTTACTTTGCCAAAAACCAAAAAACATCAGAAATTTTTTTCCAAATCATCAAACCAGCAAAATCATAAAAAATTTGACAACCTGCACATACATCAAATCTTGCTGCGCATACGATCTCTGTTACTGCACATTTACATTTATCAGATCGCATCTGTCAAAATTTGCTGCACATTTGTTTCAGTTTATTGCACATATATCACACTGTCTGGCGCGTTTGTTGCTACGCATTTATAACAAAGAGCATTCCCACAGGCTTTTGGAATTTCAAAATCACTTTTTCAGATACCCATTTTCGTCCTTAGTAAGATTCTAGAAAAATAGTCAAGTTACATAGACCTCTGATTTCTAATTTGACCACTTTCATCACTTTTCATCATCATTCCTTCCTCAAGAGTCAACAAATCACTTTCTTCCAATCTTAAGAATCTCAGTGTGGTGTTGAAAATTTACCTTATCTATCAGACTTTGATCTTGGTGAGCTTATCATATCAGGATATATCATCCTTAACCATCAAGCTTACTTAGATTATTGTTTCTTGACACCAATTTTTAGTACTTATCATATCTTTTCTACCAATCATTCTCCATATCTTTTTATCAAAATTCTTTCATCCCACAATCAATTTCATCCATTTTATGGTTCAAATTCGATCTCAAAAACTCAAACAACCTATTAATCCAGAATCCCTAGACAAAATGGAAGGCAATACCAGCAATGAAGAGAATCCTTGGCCCAAAGAGCCTCCTAAGAAAACTCATCCTCTCACATTTGATGATGAACCTACTGATGAGGAACTTAGGGATGCTGCACAAGATCTTAAATTTTTACAAGTCATGGAATGACTCTTAGGCTTGGATAAAGAGATGTATTTCCTCATGCTTGCTCAACAAGGAGCTAATTTACCAAGTGATTTTGATGTTACCTATCTTAGAGAACCAGCTCATATGAAAAATCAAGATATCCTTAAAGGTTCTCAAGATCCTCATGGAGCAAAGGAAATCAATCAACAATCCAATGCTTCTCAAATCAATCAACAATCCAATGCTTCTCAGATCAATCAACAATCCAATGCGTCCCATAGTGATCAACAACAAAATGTTTTTCAAAATAATCAGCAATCCAATGATCCTCAACATACTCAACAGCATAATGTTTCCCAAAACATGCAAGGAAGCACATTATCTTTGGATCCAATCCTACAACAAATCCATATGCTTCAACAACAAATTCGTGATATCCAAATTGGATCATCAACTAAGAAGTATTCTTTGGATGATATATGTCCTTATCCTTTTGATAAGAACTTAGCAATGATTCCATTCCCTCCACATTTTGAGGTACCGAAATTTGACAAATACAAAGGGAATTCAAATCCACAAGACCACATTTGTGAGTTTTGTGCTGCCTGTATTGAAGTCGCTCACAATGACACTTATCTTATGCGAATATTTCCATGAAGTTTAGGAGGACAAGCTATGGAATGGTTCTCCAAACTACCCCCGGGCATTAAATCTTTCAATGAGCTTTTGGACAAATTCATGACTCATTATTCATATAACATCAAACATGAAGTCACTATGCTTTATCTTTGCAATACACATCAAAAGAATGGAGAACCCTTCCTTACTTTTTTGCAAAGATGGCGTCAATTGTTTGCCAAATATCCACAAATGATTCCTGAACAAGAAAAGATGGATATTTTTGTGCATAACCTTACACCAGAAATGAGTTATAGGTTACAATTGCAATGTCCACCAAATTTCAATAAGCTCATAGAAAATGGTATCAAGATTGAGGAAGCCATGGTTCGAAAAGGTGAGATAAAACTTTATCCAAAGATAATGCTGGATCCTCAAATTCGAATTCCAACACTTATAATTCCAATTCCAACAATGACAAATTGAAATATTGGAATAAAAACAAAAACATTGTCAATGACGGAATTGTTGATAATCGTAATGTCGAACCGACAAAACCTCTTCTAAATCTCACAAGTACAACCAACGCTACTCAAGCTACATACAACAATTAGTCAGCAAATCAAAATACCACCAAGGATTCACCTAAACCAAGATTGCCTTTTATCTCACCTCGAAGAAACTTTACTCCTTTAGGGGAATCTCTCGAATCAGCATTACGGAAGTTAATCACCAAGAAACTCATCACGCTTCCTGAACCGAAAGATTATGAACCAAGAGTGAAGCCTTCTTGGTGGAATGGAAATGATTATTATGAATTCCACAGAGGAAAAGGACATATAACCAATGAATGCCAAAGGCTTAAAAATGTGATCCAAGACTTAATTGAAAGCGGTGAAATTAGTGTTGATGGACATGTCTCGAATGAATCACATACAACCTTCAAAGATCCACTTCCTGAGCATGAAAAGGGAGATTCTTCCAACAATAAGGGTGACAACCAAGCCAATTATAATAACACACCCTATAGATATGTTGGTAACATTTCTGACCATCATCCTTCTGCATATTATGCCAATGTCATTACCATAAAGGGAAAATCAGAGAGTCAACCAATCCATACTACTACTCATGCTCAAGCCAAGGTTACTCTCCAAGGAGTCCAGTCTAAACCAAACACTACTCAGAACAAGTCCATTTATGTCCCAAAGTCCATACCCAATACTTCCAACCAGTACAATCTTTTGGAACAGCTCAAAAAGACACCGGCCCAGATATCCATCTTAGAGCTTTTGCGTCTTTCTCCATCTCACAAATATATCCTTGAAAAAGCTCTCTTAGAGACCTAGGTTCCAACAACTCTAGATCTTGATCAATTTCAAGCTATGGTGGGCCATTTAGCAACCCCACACTATTTGTCCTTTACTGAAAAGATGATTTAGCCATTACTCAACCTCATAATGCTCCTTTACATATCGAAGTCCTTGTCCAGAATCACAAGATTAAAAGAGTATTAATAGATGGGGGAGCTGGCTTGAATATCTACACGTTAAAGTTAGTCCTCGCATTGGGATTTTCTAAGAATGTCGTTGATCCAAAAAAGAAAATCACCATAAAAGCCTATGATGAGGAAGAGAGATCATCCAAGGGGTCCGTTGTTCTTCCAATTAGAATTGGTCCTATTGTCAAAGATGTATCTTGTCAAGTTCTGGATATGGATCTTGCTTATAATATTCTTTTGGGAAGACCATGGATTCATTCCATGCACCCTGTGCCATCAACTTATCACCAATGTATAAAATTCCCTCACAATGGTTAGGAGATCACTATCAAAGGAGATTCTAATCCTTTTCAATATTGTAGCAATGTCAAGATTTCTAATTCTTTGGTTCCCTATAATCGTACTGGATCTTCTGCAACTACACCCAGTGACCCTAGTAATATAGCATCAACTTCTAAATCAGATGGGATCAAGATAGACATCAAAGAAAGAAGTATGGGAGAATATACTTTAGGTTAAGCTCTTTGTATCACTGAGTTACCTTTATCTCCCAAATCATATGGTAGATCTTTGATCACTAAACAACAATCAGAACTCCCTTCCACACTTGTTTATAACACATTTATAAGTGGGGGCACAATATCCAAAGAGGTAGCTGAGTGTAATGCAAATTATTAGCTTAAGACACAGAAGATTGAAGAGGATATTAAACATGAATGTATATCACCTGATGTCTATGGAAAAGGGTATACTTTGCTACAAAAGATGGGATATCAAGGTGTTGGACCTCTAGGGTTACAAAGAGAAGGTGTTATAAAACCAATTTTGCAAAATCCCAATTATCAAAGAGACACTACAGGATTAGGATATAAAGGTGAAGGACCACAAGAACCAAAAGGAAAAGCAAAAATCCCACCTTTTCATGAGACATCTAAAGCTCCTACCTTACAATTCAGAAAGCGTGGTATGTATGTAGATCCAGAAAAACAAAGGATAGCTCAAAGAATCATTGATAGACTTGAAGATAATGATGATTCTGATTCTAATGATTATGAATGGGATTCCTTATCTGATTCTACTGAAGAAATAGGAGTCAATGTTGTCTATCAATATAGTAACAATTACCATGAGGGCAAGAGTTCAACAAGTGACTCACTACGATTGGTCCCACGTAATACTACTCATGTTGATTGTGAGCAAAGTGAGTGTTATCTTGTGACAGATGATTCAGATGAGAGTATGGAAATAGACCTCGCTGATACTATCATAAACCTTGACAACTTTTCCATTAATACCATCTCTACTTTTGAAACCGACCCAAATGATCCAATGCCCCTTGTCCATCTTGACCTTATCGATTGGGATTCTCCCGATCACCCAGAACTTGATGTCTTCCATAATGATGACGTGATCATGGACTATCTTGGCATTAGGGATCATTTACCATCAAGGGATCACAAGTCAGGATTTTCGATCGAACTCAATGACATGGCCTATTTTGGAGAGAGTGCCAATCCTTTCAGTCATAAAAATATAAAAATAATCAGCAGATCTAATGGTGAAAACCACTCAGTGGCAGTATTAGATCCAAAAATAGTAAAAAGAAAAGACGCATCTGATGGTGAAAACCTCTCTAAGGTGCCTGATGATGGAAGGATTGACACTCTTCCCAACTATCTAGATCGAGAGCAATCTGCCATTCTTATAGAACCAACAGTACCACTTAACATTGGAACAGAGGAGTCTCCACGCATCCTCAAAGTAGCAGCATCCTTGACAGAATCAGAGAAAGAAGCTTTTGCAAAATTCTTCAGAAAAAGACAAATCAACTTTGCTTGGTCCTATGTTGATATGCCTGGTTTGGACCCCAATCTCATCATGCATCATTTATCTATCAAACTAGGTGTAAAACCAGTTAAGCAGAAGCTCCGCAAAATGCATCCTCACATTGCTCTAATGGTGAAAGTAGAATTGAAGAAGCTGCTAGATGTTGGATTCATTTGGGCTATTGATTATGCTGAGTGGATTTCAAATATTGTTTCAGTTTCAAAACCAGACAAGTCTATCAGGATTTGTATTGATTTTCGAGATCTTAATAAAGCTTGTCCGAAAGATGACTTCCCTTTGCCAAATATTGATATGATTGTTGACCTAAGAGCTGGGCATGAGATGTTATCATTAATGGATGGATTTTATGGCTATAACCAAATCAAGATTGCACCAGAAGACTAGGAAAAAAATGCTTTTACTTGTCCATGGGGTACATAATGCTGGAATGTGATGCCATTTGGCCTAAAAAATGCTGGAGCAACTTATCAAAGAGCCATGACCATGATCTTTCATGACATGATGCATACCATCATGGAAGATTATGTTGACGACATTTTAGCAAAATCTAAAGATAGAGCTGGTCATTTGAGAGTGTTGGATAGAATATTCACCCGGATGTAAAAGTATCAGATTCGACTTAATCCAAAGAAATGTGCATTTGGGGTCACATCTGACAAACTGTTAGGCTACATTGTCTCAGTTAAAGGCATCGAAGTAGATCCCGAAAAGGTTAAAGCAATATTGGAGATGGCTTCCCCCACTAACATCAGTCAACTAAGATCTTTACAAGGGCGTCTACAATCCATCCAAAGATTTGTTTCTCAACTAGCCGATCGTAGTCATCCCTTTCAACATTTGCTACATAAAAATATCTTATTCCAATGGGATGATAAGTGTGAGGAAGCTTTCAACAAAATCAAGCAGTATCTAGCAAATCCTCCAACTCTGATGTCACCAATTCTGGGCAAGCCGCTCTTGCTCTACATTTCAGCCATGACAGCCTCATTAGGTGCTCTTCTCGCTCAGCAAGATCATGACGGAAAAGAAAAATACATCTACTACATTAGTCGCACTTTAGTGGGATATGAGTTAAACTATTCCCCTATTGAAAGAGCATGTTTGGCTGTTGTCTTTTCTTCACAGAAGTGGCGACATTACATGTTGTCACATTCTACTCAACTTATTGCAAAGATTGATCCTTTAAAGTATTTGTTAAGCAAGACTGCATTGACAGGCAGGTTGGCTAAGTGGGTCATGCTACTTAGTGAGTTTGATATTGAATATGTAGACAGGAAGGCTATCAAAGGTCAAGTGATCATAGATCAACTAGCTGATGCTCCATTAACAGATGACCAACCTATACACAGAGTTTCCTGATGCTCATATCTTAGATTTATCTACACAAACATGGAAATTATACTTTGATGGCTCATACACTCAACAGGGTTCAGGAGCTAGTATTCTTTTTATCACGCCACAAGGGTACACTATTCTGAAATCTTTCAAGTTGTTATTTCCTTGCACCAATAATGTAGCGGAATATGAGGCTTTGCTGATTGGGTTAAAAATGGCTTTACAATGGAACGTATCTGAAATAAATGTCTACGGAGATTCTCAGCTGATTGTTAACTAGGTTAATGATGATTACCAGACCAAAGATGATAAGTTATTGCCATATAAACGTATGGTTGATGACTTTAAAACATATTTCTCTATCATCACTTTTGAGCAGATTCCTCGGCATGAAAACAAGGCTGTCGATGCCATGGCAACGATTGCTTCTTTATTTAATATAGAAGATACCAAGGCCCATTTTGAGTTCTTGGTGGAATCCTTGACTTGTCTTACATATGATGAGCCTGATATGAGTATTATATGTCATCTGATTGGACATGACTCCCCAACCTATGGAAAGATCTATTCTTACCTCAAAGATAACACTCTACCTCCCGACCTATCCCGCAATCAAAAATGAACTTTTCTCTGCCAAACCTCCCGCTATATCTTAATATCTGACACCCTTTATCAGTGAGGTTTTGATGGTACTCTCCTGTGATGTCTTGAACATGATGAAGCTCAACTTTCCTTACGTGATGTACATGAAGGTATTTGTGGGACACATTCGAGTGGTCCCTCTTTGGCTAAGAAACTCATGCATATGGGTTATTATTGGCCTACCATGGAAGTAGACTCCTTTCATTTTTCTAGGGCATGCAAGAAATGTTAGATACATGGAAACCTTATCCATGCTCCAGCTCAAGAGTTACATCCTTTTACAACTATTTTTCCATTCAGTCGGTGGGGACTCGACCTCATGGGCGCTATCAATCCTCCATCTTCCAACAGCCACAAATGGATTCTCATTGCCACAGAATACTTCACTAAATGGATTGAGGCCATTCCATTAATTACCACCACAGGGAAACAAATCTCCATGTTTATCTTAAACTATATCATTTGCAGATATGGTATACCTATGTATCTTATCACTGATCATGGGAAACAATTTCAAAACCAAGACATGGATGACTTGTGCACCAAATTCCACATCACCCACAACTATTCCACCATCTACTATCCTCAAGGAAATGGCCAAGCTGAGGCGTCAAACAAAACAACTGTTAAAATCCTACAAAAGACTATCAATGACGCTGGCCATGACTGGCATCTCCAATTTAATCCTACCTTATGGGCTTACCATACCTCCACCCGTACTCCTACTGGAGCCACTCCATACTCCCTTGTCTATGGATTTGAAGCAGTCCTGCCCCTCGAGGTCGAGTTGCCTTCACTTCGTGTTACTCTTAAAGATTTAATTCCTAATGAAGAGTATAGAGTTGCATGCCTGACTGAATTGGAACTCCTAGATGAATGTCGTCAGTGTGCCTATGATCATTTGAAAGTGTATCAGTAGCGTCTGTCCCATCAGTACAACAACAAGGTAAAGATTAGAGACTTTCAGTTGGGTCACTTAGTCCTTCGAGAAAATCCAAAAAATCAATAGCACCATGAAAAGAAGGGCAAGTTCGAACCTAATTGGTTAGGATCTTTTGTGGTTACAGCAGTCTATGGTTCTGGGGCCTATCAGTTATCTACACCTGAAGGGGATCCCTCGGATGAACCTCTTAACAACATCCATCTCAAGAAGTTCTATCCCTGAAATCTCAATGCAAGGGGCATGTATATAGTCTGTATATATATTCTGTAAATAAAAAATAATAAAAAATACAAAAAAAATCAAAAAATCAAAAGAAAAACTGCAATAAAAGCATATGGTGAAAACTTGGAAATAGGTGCTATGTGTGACAAATTAGCTCCTCTATCTATTAGGATTCTTCTAGTGTGTCTGTTCCTTGTATATATCCACAATAAAATAGTTACTCAATCCTTGTCCCCACCATGTATATATCATAATAAAATGGCTAGTTCATACACCATCCATTGTCTCTATCCGTAATAAAATCCCATCATAGCTTGATCTTTTGTCATGGTCTTCATCCTAGTCTTGTTGTGTCTTTCTTCACCCATAATAAGTCAGTCCATCACCTAGCTAGGGGCATGTCCTCGACCTAGTTTTGGAAGTGGATCTATGATAGTCGTGACTCTTAGAGGACATAATGGAGTTATTTTCACTAGGCAAGGCAAACACAATCAAATGTTCTTTCATAATGGTATCTTCATGTTGAATCAGAATCTATGATCTATCTTTCGAATTGTGACTGCTTATCTATACATCTTGATTATACATCATCACTTGAATTGATCAACATATCCTAAATCAATCTTTTTGGCAAAAGAAATGTATATTCATGGTAGGCATGTTAGGATGATTTGTTATAACTTATGCATTCATATCTAGATTTCATTGTTATCATGTTTCCTATGCTATTCCAGGATATCTTTGACATGAGTTTGAAACTCTCATATGTCATTGATTAGAATGGCCAGGATGAGGCATGATATTTTCTTTGATTGCTATTTGTGGGGTATTTTATGATGAAATCGAAGGAACAAGTAATTGGGGTGTCTGTGTATAAGTGCCTTCATCCATTTCATAGTATTGACAGCATGCAAATCATGTTGTTCTAAACAAATGCTATTTGTGGTGATACGCCATCGCATACCTCGAATCCAAATATTTGTTCCCCAATGGAGGGGGGGGAATATTCCTTGTCTGTTACACAAACGAAACTCAGGTCATCTCGGTTCAATTATACCTAGATGCTTGTCAAGTTTGCAATATTAAACTCCATGCAAAAAGTGCTCAGGTCATCCTGGTTTAATTATACCATGATGCTTGCATTTTCTTGCAACATAACGAGCTCAATGATGAAACTCAAGTTCCAATTATTATGAAGTTCTAAGATGTTACCTACAGTTGTGGAGATACACTCATTTCATATTGCATTTCATTAAAATAGTTCATGACATACATATCAATGCTCCTTTTATAGAGATTTATAGGGTACCTTTCTTATTAGGTTATCTGTTCTCTTAAGTCTATTCTTCTTGTGTCAGATACATTGTTATTTAAGTTGAGGACATTTGGACAACCAAACATATTATGATTTTTTTTAATTTTTTTTTACATTTAACATTTAACACTTAATCATTTAGAGATATATGTTATCTTCATTAGGAGTGTTCATTTATATAATTTGATCATTTATTATAGCTATCGTTAATATTTATTATAGTAAACTCATTTAAGACATGCATTTATATCACCATCATATGATTATTAACCATTAAGCATCAAAAATACCAAATCAGGATATAAATCATTTTGCATTTAAGACATACATTCTATGCATCTGAAAGTAAATCATCACATCCTGCATATGTCAATACGCACATGTATATAAATCATCAAAGAAAATCATGATAGAACTGCATCACTGTATATATAGCATCAATCATATAGTATCCATCATATAAAGTCCATAGAACAACAAAACTATCTAAATGTCCAATGATATAAATCAATAACAATGTGTCCATAGTCAGTGTCCATCAAGTCAAAATATAATGAATCATAATGGTACAATAGTGTATACAATGCTCTCTCAACATCTATGAACCACTGCCTCCAGACTCTGTTTGCCGCTGTCTACGGGATGCAATGAGGCCCTGTGCTGCTGAACTCCCTGATGTTGAGGATCCACCCTTACCTCCTGAACTTGTTGATGCTCTCGGAGGGCATGATGACACACCCTCTCCACCAACTGGTGCTCCTCTGTCATGCACTACTGTCCTAATCGCCACTGAGCTCTCCCTATAACTCTCGATCCATTGATCTCTCAAGACTGCCTGTCTGTATGCCTCTCACCAGTAGGATATCTCCTTCCCGGCATGTATCATGGCTCTCATGATATCTCCATGGGGACCTAGGTCCTCTGTCCTCTATAACTCATCTAGTAGCATCTTAGACTCCCCGAGTCTCTCAATCGCTGCATCCTGCTCATGTCTTAGGACATCCATCTGACACTCTAGCCTCCCAATCTATCTCTCTAGACCTGGCACCCACTCTGCCTGTACCTGTGTAACTACTAGTCTAACTAGTAGTGCATCAATATCTGGCTCCTCCTCCGCCGTGTCTCTTTGTAAATAGAGATCATGTCCCCCGATGTCCATGTCTGCCTACTCATCTTGTGCCTGTACATCCGGCATCTCAGCGTTAGCCACATCCTGTACACCACCCTGTACCACACCAACCTGAGCTAATAGAATGTCTATGTCATCCTGTGCCTGCCCTGCCTATCCCTGTACCTGTACTTGTGGCACCTGTGCCTATCCCTGTGTAGCTGCTCCCTGTACTGTAACAACTGGTATCTGTACCTGAGTGATTGGTACTTGTAAGGGAGCTCCTATAGCTGGCTATACCAGAGGTTGTCTCTGTCCCTGTCCCCTCTGTCTCACTCCACCTCCCCTCATTCGTGGGCCACCTCTCTCACCTCTCCCTCCATCTCCGCCACCTCCATCTCCACCATCTCCATCTCCTCCTCCATCTCCTCCTCTCCCTCATCCCCTCCTATCTCATCCTCACCACCTTCCCCAACGTCTGTCTGCAGGATCTCTCTTTGGAGGTCTCGCTGCTAGATTTGTGATGCGTGGTACAGGATGATCTCTCAAAAATTGCTCCAAATCTGCAGTCATCCCAAGATCGACAACTATCTACCCCATAGACCATGCTTGGAATGGTGCATCCAAAAACTCCTACCGAGCAACATCGAATGATGCCATGGGCCCCCAATCCCGTCTCTCCTGATGTGTCCATGCAAAATCAGTCACTCCCTGGGGCATACCCTATATCCTGCCAAATTGTCACAAAACTGGGCTAACCAACTATCACTCAATAATAAAGGGCGTCTGCCCTATCAACCATCATGACTCAAAATAGAATCCTAGCTACCGCTCATCATCCCATGGCTCACACCCTGGGTAGGGTCTCCATGTCACTGTGTCCAATGTATCAAACATGTACCGCCAAAACTCTAAATGTCCCAGTTTTGCCTGAGACAAAACTGAGGAGTACAAATGAATATAGGGCTGCCCTGCACCCCAAAATCTAATCGCCAATGGTCTAGTCCCTGCAATATGCTCTCATGCCCAAACATGGAGTAGTGTCACCCTTGCTGATAGAGATGCACCCCCGTGGTACACCACTTGATGTAAATCATGATATAGGTGTGCTAATAAACACACCCCCCAAGCAAATCAGGTCCCCTCCATCACCCACTGTAATGTGCGGCCCCATCCAACTGCAAATCCGTGTGACCTCCTATCAGGGCATACGAATCCCCCAATCATGCCTGCTAGAACCACTAGAAGAGGGTCATACAAGTCGACCATATCCTCCCAACTAATCTCTCCATCATCTATATCCTCATCCCCAAAGACGGCTCTGCACTCTGTGACTCCGCCGTGCCGATTGTACTGCACTAACTCTCCTGTGATGGGAAGTCGGAGGATGTGATATACATCCTCTAGTGTCACTGTCATCTCCCCTGTCGGAAGATGGAAAGTACTTATCTCTGAGTGCCATCTCTCAACTAATGCGGTCATCATGCTCAGATTCACCTGAATCTCGGGTGTGTAAATCACATAGTAAAGTCCCGACGCTCCAATCAATAGTCTCTCTGTCTCTGACAATGCTGGTCTCAGATTCTGTGTGACGGGATATCTCTCCCGTGACATTAGAACATCTGTGATATCCTCCTATTCAAGTCAACAATAATCAACCTATCAGATTTCAATAAACTGGTTTATCAATCTATCTATGCTATCATATCAATTTCAAACATGTTTATCACGTGTTTCAACAGATGATTCTATCAATTGTCTATTTCAGACTGGCTAACTAGCGAACATGCTACAATGTTACCAATCTTTATCAAATAGATCACAATCAACTACCGACAGATCAAATCAGCTTATCGACATCAAGTTTGACCTAATTGACTATCTCTTTTCACTACATTCTATCACTTCACACATATGCGCCGCATTGAAACATGCATGTGCAACTTTCTTTCACATTTGCACAAGTTTTTATCGATGTGTAGTCTTCTTCCACATTTGTGCAACATTTATCAACATTTGCATAGCTTTAAACATATGCGTCATTTTATTGACCACTTGTGCAGCTTTTCATAACACATGCACAACAAGTACCTATGCGCACTTTTATTTCATGCTTGCGCATCACTACTATTCTCCTAGTATGAATGCGCAATTATCCTTACCGAATGCGTAGAAAATTTGAATTTCTATGCAAACGTCACAAGTTGTTGCGCATTGGTGCGCTGAAACTATGCATTCGTATTCCACCTAGAACAATAAAATTTTCTAATCTAATTCTACCATTTGATCTACCCTAAACATGCTAAAATTCTACATTAACATGCATTACATCATGAAATTACGAAGGAGGATCGAATCACCTACCAGCTCACCCAAATCGGGTGGTCGCTGGAAGCGTCTGACTCTCTCGAAGTGGTGATCTGACAAGGGGAACAACATCCTGGCAGCTCTGCTCTTCTCTCTCTCGCACTCTGATCTCCAAGTGACAAGTGTGCACAATGAGCCTATTGTGGACCCCTTAGCCCTATTTATAGCTTGTGGACCCGATGTGCTTGGTGTGTGGACTCTATCTCCCATTTTTCTTCCATTCCACCCTGTTTTCCTCCATATTTTCTACCGTTCTTTCGTGAGATTGATTATACAAAATCATAAAAAAAAATTTAAAAAAAAAAATAAATCCAATAAAAATTCAAATAATCTTTTTTGTCCATCAATCTCTCGAGGGGGCATGCATAGGTCGTCTGAGACATTGTCTCGGGCAGGGGCAAAAATGCTTGATTTTTCTTTGAAACAATGTGACTAGCACATTATTTCAAAGAGGGGCAAAATGTATACACTTAAAAATGGCTTCATTTATTAATTAAATATTTATTATTTAATTACTATTGACTTGATAAATTAATTAAATATTTATTATTTAATTAATATTTATTTCTTCTATTTATTAAGTAAATTATTTAATTTATTTAATAAATTCACTATAGTCTAATTCTATATCCTAAGTCTTCTAAATAGTCTATTTAAGTAATTTAATTAAATACACAATCACCTAAATATGACTAAGTCTTCTAATTCACTTCATCCACCTAGTCACCTGACACATCACCTTGGCTAAAATAAATAATTATTATTAATTATTTATTCATATTTATCTTCACCCACACATGTCCTATTCTTAAGGGCTATGTGGCCTCATAGGACTTGGTCTCATGACCGCATGTCCTCTCAACAACCAAGTCAAGGGACATTCCCTATTCCTAAGGAGCTTCTCAAGCCACCTCTAAGGGTCAAGGGTGACTCATAGGACACTTGTGCAAAGAGTCCTCATGAGGAAAAGGTCTCTCCCTCTTTCTCTCTTTGGTCTTTGTGAGACACTTGACATGTGTCTTTCCCTTCCACTTTCTTCTCCTCTATGTCAATGTGAGAGGAACATCATCCCTATTCTTTCTCTCACATTCCAACTACATCCCCCTTTCTCTCAACTCCTTCAACCAAGTCAATCCTAGCCCTAGGATCTTCCACCTTTCATTCTCAACCATAGGATTGTGCCACCTAGGCCTAGATCCTCCAAAACTCTATAAAAGGAGCCTCATTTCCCATTTGAGAGCTAATAGGTATTTTTGATAACAAGCATCCAAGCATTCAAGCATTCAAGCATCCAAGCATTTCATAGCAATCACCATTTCATTTACATTTCATCCATTAGTTTGCATAATCTATTGTGCACTCAATTTCATTCAACCTCCACACTTTGATAGCATCTTGGGAGAAGGCTTCATTTTGGAAATCTGAGAGCTCAACATCTTCAAGAAATCAAAGCTAGGAGGACAATGGAGACAAGCTTCTTAATTGAGGCTTCTTAATTTTCTAAATTTCTTGTCCAACTTTCGGTTCTTGCTCCCTTTTTCTAATCTTGTGGTTATAGGTGTCAGAATGTTTTCAAAATTTTGTCACAAACTTGTTAGATTTTCTTGTCTTAGGTCTTGTTCTTGAGAAGGCACAAATTCTTCAAAATATAAAACCCTAAAACTTGGCCTTTTTTAAATAAGCCCTAAGCCGTCCTCTTAGCTTTCTATTTGAAGGTTACTTTTTGAAAGTTCACTTAAGTTCATGTTGAGAGCACGTGTTTTAAATATCCTTTCCTTTGAGTCAAGAAGCCCATTGATTTAATTATTTTATCCTATGTCCTTGGTGCTTAGAAATTTTGCAAAATGGCGGTGTTTTAAAGTCTTGTCGTATGGTTGCATAAGCTTGTTGAAGCCTTATGCGACTATGCGACTAAGTCTTAATCTTGTGATTAATGAAGTGGCAAGTGGTGGGACCATGGGTGAAGGTGCTCAGCCAATAGTATTTTAACGGCTGGCGGTTTCTTAAAGGCTGGCGGTGTTTTAAAACATAGTCGCATGGTCGCATAAGCTTTCAACAAGCTTATGCGACCATACGACTGAGCTTCGTGTGCTAGCGGATAAAGTTTGGAGGCTAGTCGCATGGTCGTGTTAACCTCTAACAAGCCTATGTGACCATGCGACCAGCATGTGTTTGAAAAGGGGTAACCGCTGAGGGATCACCGCCGGAAGGGATGTAACATTGAAGGCTAGTCACATGGTCGTATTAGCCTCCAATAAGCCTATGCGACCATGCGACTAAATTATACGATCGTCTATCAAGAAAAATCTACGGCCAGATTTCAAATTGAAGGTGAAGTGGGTGGCAAGTCCAGGCTAGCAATAGTTTCATCTCCCACAGAATTAATGACTAAATCATGCGAGGTAAAGTGCCGAAATAATTGTGAAGTGATTGCAAATATTTCAGAATCTAGTTTCACTTAGAGAACTGTAAAGATATAAGAGATTTGTAGAGAGCTCGGCGAATTGAGTTGCAGAAACTGATTCTCGTGTTCTTGGGTTGATAAAACAAGGTTGGTTACTTCTGTGCTTTCTTGTTTGATTAAAAAGAGTTGCTTTGTCACCATTTTTCTTTTGCGCCGAAGTACGTTAAAAGTTTCAAATCCCAAAATGCCACCAAGAAAAGAGCTCTCTGGTGAAACTGATTATTTGAAAAGGGGTCTTCATGAAGATTTGTTACAAATGTTTCCCAGTTCAAAAGTAAATTTGACCAGTGTAAAACAACTAACACCAAGAGAGCCTAGGGTGAAAGTGGCGGACGGGTTGTATGACACAAGAAATTACATTAAGGATGCTACGGTCGGTTTTCTTAATGCAAGTGGTGTTTCTGACTTTACTGGGCTCACATTATTTACAGTTGGATTTAGTCAAAGAAATACTCCTGTTCTCACTTGTAACATATGGGAAAATGACTTGGGTAAGCTTGTAGTGCCAGGAGTTTTTATGGATGCAGATTTAATGACTGAAATTGCTAAGAATTATGACCCTATCACAAAAGAGATTAGAGGTGTTAGAGGGCAAAAACTGTTAACAATTTCAGCTGATGAAATTAGAACTGTTTTCAAATTAAAAGACCCTTCACCTATCTTGGAGCCGATTGATTTCAAAGAATTAGGCGAGGTTTATGAGGCACAGAAGCATGTCTTTAGAATTGGCCCGGTAAAATATTTTTGTACCTGAATTGGGAGAATGATTGTCACAGGATTAGGTGCACAGGAGCCGTTTAAAACGGAGTATTTTGATGTTTTGGCAAGAGGTGCTTACTGGTCTTTATGTCAAGTTCTTGGGGAAGATGCAAGTGAGAAAATGCCACAACACTTGATGTATATGGTAATCCAGGTGTTGCACCCACATTTGTCAGTTACTTTTGATTATGCCCCTGTCATTGCTGATTTAATCCATGATGGATTAATAGGGATTCAAAAGGGTAAAGTTAGTAGATCCTTTTGCTGGTACTCTTTTATGATGTACATGTTTTTGTTTAAAGGTTCTGATTATTTTGAAAAGGAAATGGAACTATCCAAGCAGAGAAATGGAGAAGATATGCCCGTGCAGTTGTGGAATTCAAACATGACATGGGACAAAAAGGATAGCAGTTACATACAATTTAACAAGTATTTTGCAGCAAGATTAAAATTATTCTTTGTGCATGACAGTCCTAGAGTCCCTGCTGCCCTAGCTGAAATTGTCAGGCCACTCCAATTTGCAAAGGACCTCAACATTGTGCATAATTGGGGTGATTTTATTTTCTATCCTTATTCAAATATTTTTAGATTATATGGCTATAAAGGAACTCCTTTTATTTTGCCTTTCCAAGTTCCTCTCGAGATTGGTATTGCAGAGTTTTTCAGGCAATTGGGGGACATTGAGGAAAATAGTATTGCTAAGGGTAGAGGAACTCTGTTCCCAAATATCACAATTGCCCATCAATTTATAATCACAAAAGGTGGATGGCTCAATATGCACAAGATCTTGGAGCCTTATCATTTGACTACTACAATTGCTAGGACAATAGACCCAGAGGGCTTTTACAATGATATGTTCAGAAGAAAGGTCAGATATTCAGCAGTGAACCACATTTTCAATTTCCCTGAAGACATCATCAGGAATACCCCAGGATTAAAAGATCAAGAAGTTAGGAAGGAAAAGTGGTTAGTGTATAAGAAAACTTTTGATTTTGTAAAACAATTCGATCCTACATATGACCCTATAGGCAGTATAAGTCCTATGGGGAAGAGAATAGACACTCTAATGGGTTGTTTCCAAGATATTTTTAAAACTCTGGAAGAAAAGAAGAGAAGAGCCATGGAGGAAAACCCTAAGAAGGCTAAGGCATTGTTGGAAAAAAATGTATTTACAAAGATTTTGCCTCCTGGCAAGTATATGGTGCAAGAAAAGACTAGCTATGGTATAGTTGTCCCTGAATCTGAAATAAAAGAGCAGAGGAAAGAAAAGGCAGATATCCCTTCTTCATCAAAGCAGGGTAAGGAAATTATAGATTTAACACAGGATCAGCCAGATGAGGACATCTTGGATTTTTCACCTCCCACAAAGAAATAGAGGATAGAGGAGAGGCCATAGGATCCAGAGGATCAATACTCTCCTTCACAATCACCTTTAAGTATTAAAGATGATCGAGAAATCATAGAGCAAGTGCAACAAATGGGATCTCAGGGTCAAATATTCATGACTCGTGATGAAATAAACGAAGGAATTCCTGAGCAACCAAAAGAGCTTGAATTAGGCTTAACAGCAGAGCAACTTGCAGGAACAGAGTTGGATCCCATCATCAAGTTAGCATGTGAAGAATTTTTGGCTGATGATGCTTTTGTGAAATCCAGGGCCTTTTTGCAATTTTTATGGAAGATGAATATCAATAAATTTGAAGAAACCTGTGAGAGGAAACATAAAGAAAACCCTGATGTTGATATTAAGGTTATTGAAGATGAAACCAGGAAGGAAATGACAGATAATTTTGAAAAGATTACTCCAGAACAAGGAAGAATAATGGTAAAGAATGTAGGAGTATTAGTCCTCCCTGAATGGGATATAGCTGATGCAATTGTCCTTGATGCAATCAGAAAACAAGTTACACCTGCATACCAAACCAGGGAAGAGGCAAAGTAGGCTGTCAAAGGAGTTGCATTCAGCAATGACCATCAAGCTTTGGTTATATGGTCACTGAAAAGGGATGAGAAAAATAAAGGAAAGCAATTGATTAAAGATAATGTTTCCGGTGGTCTTATAGTCAAGAGAGTAATGGATACTTCAGCAATAGAAGCATAAAAAATGGTTGTAGCAACAGCTCATCTTGCGGAGAAGGTGGTTGAAAGGGAAGCTAAAGAGAAAGAGGAGTTAACAAGAAAATTTGAAGAAATAATGAGGGCATATGGAGAGCTGAGACAAAGAATGTTTGAAAAGGACAAAATAATTGATGACTTAAGGAAAAGGTTGGGTGAAGGAAGTCCAGTCCATATACAACAACAATTGCAAATTTCTTCCTCTGCTGCTGGTCCTTCCTCATCAAGTCCCATCATTGAGTTTCCTATGTCTCCTCTTCCCCCTTCCCTAAGTGGTGATGATGCAGAGATGAAAGGATAGAAAAAGTTTGAGAAAAGAGTACAAGATACTATTCATCATCTTGTTAGAAATGTAAGACCCAAAGAAATTTATAAGTGTGCAGAGCAATTGTCTGACATTTTGCTTTCTTTTGATAAAGAAGAGAATACAGTAGGCCAAATTTTGGATACATGGGTACCTAGGGAGAATATTTTGAAAACTTTAATTGGATCAATTAAAGACCATGATTCCAAGTACCCCGAATTAGCTAGTACTTACAAAATTGTTAAGGCCCTCCTGGATTTTGAAGTAGAAAGAGAGGAGGTCAAAAGGAAGGTAGCTCTTCTAAGGGTGAGATATTTTCAAAGTGATTTCTAGATATTTCCTGGTCTAGTTAGATCAGATGGAACAATAAAAGAAAAGGGAAAATGGTTTGAGCAAATTGAACATAAAATGTTGACCAAAATAGAAGATGCTATACACACTGAGGATACTCTTCCTTTTGTACAAACAATGGAAATGCTACAGGATGCTAGGGTACATTTTACCAAGGTAATGACTGAAGTACATCCAGTAGTGACCAAATGGAAGAAAATCTTACCGAAAAGGGATGAAATTCTAGCTTTTGATTGGCCTACTAAGGATATTTTTTTAGTTTGGGAAACAACACTTTTGTCAGAAGAAAGTAGAGAAGAAGACACATCGTCTGAGGATGCAACGGATGCCACCACCCCAGCTCTTTAAAGAAACAAGCATTTATGTAACATGTGGCAGAGGGCAAATAGTTTGGAAAATGTTAACAAGAAAATATCCACTCTAGCATTTTGTCCTTTCAGAAGAAGAAGATGAGTAAGATGCAGTTGGCCCCTGATCCAAAATATGAGGGAGAGCGTGTCTAGACAAAGGATGATGTAGGTTAGCCTGTAATGGTGGTCATCATTCATGTAAGAAATTTAGTAATTGCTCTGAAGTATCTACAGACAAAGGGGCCACCTGTGAAAGTTGTTAAGGACAATTGAAAGTGTGCCTTACTATTTTTGTCTTCTTTCTTTCTGTTTGTACTGTCTTTTGTTTTTAGTACAAGATCTTTTGATATCCGTCCAAAGCTTGTTGCATCCTTTCAAGGATTCCAGGATGGCTGATCAGTATATATAGGAATTCTTGCTCATTTTTAAGGGTTGGAAAATGTTTTTTGTAAAGGAGAGGTCCGGAATATAGAACCTTATTTTCTTGAAATCAAGGAAGACTGTATCAATGCATTTGATCAATTAATACAATACACTGGAGCTTTGTTACTATCATTTGATTGTCTTTATATGTGGAGTGTTTTAGTTTTCTTGTGTATTTAGATTGTAAGGCAGTTTAAGTATATCTTTCACAAGGTGAATGTAAGGGTTGAGCTTAAGTTTCTTTCAAGGAAAGAGTAAAATCTTAGGGGAGGTCTCTGGGAATTAAATATCTATATGTGGATTTGATGACAGGTGTAGGAATGGGAACAATGATATGTTAGGCATATCATTTGAGTTTCATTGTATTTGTTTTAATTGATATATGTGAAGGTAGAGTTTGACTCTGATGCCCAGCGGATAAGGGACTGGTTTTAGATCCGTTTACATTGGTTTACCATCCAAGATATAATTGACTAAAATTTTACTTTATATGCATAATTTCCAGACTTGAGTCATTTTATGACAAGTTCATAAATATGTATTTCAATGCTTTGAAGAAGCAATAAATGAGGTTAACCTTTCCCTGAGTTTAACTCTAAAAGGAAGAAGGATGAATATCCTTAAACCATTGTTTCGTGTTGTTGTTTATATAGTCCACATCATGATGTTGTGTATCAGGATAATTTGGGTTATACTCAGAGTTTTAGCAACTTATTGAGTTGAATTTTGAAGGCAGTAACAAAGCAGTGAAGGAGCAAGTTCTCAATTCAGAGCTCAGTTGAACATTGAATTGATAGAGGTACACCCACCTGAGTATATATTACTCAAAGTGAAGAAGGTCTTAACCTTAATACCTTAGTAGTTTGTAACTTGCTAGGTTATAGCCATTGGGATTATTTGAGTAATTGACTAATCTGCAGGTTCAAACACTAACACTCCACACTTTGGTAGCATCTTGGGAGAAGGCTTCATTTTTGAAATCTGAGAGCTCAACATCTTCAAGAAATCAAAGCTAGGAGGACAATGGAGACAAGCTGCATGGTAGGTGAAGGTAATTAAATTAGTTTAATTATTTCATAGTTACTTTGTATTCTTCATTGTGTTTGCATTAGATAGATTCATTGGCTTTTATAGTTAATTTATCATTTCTAGTTGTTAGACATCTAATTTGCATACAAGGATTTAATCCTTTTCTTGAAAGAAACTCACAGGCAATTAGATTAGTTGCCATAGAACTAGTATATTTTAAATGCCTTACAAATGAAACATACAAGAATAGAACATAAAGCTAAGAGACAATAACCATGTAAAATAGAAATTGCACTATATCTTATTGAAAATGAGCCTGTCTCAATACATACAAAGCTTGAAATTTCTAAAATTTAAACACAGGACTAGGAAATTTGCTTTATAGCAAGATATTCAATATTCACCATTTAGGGGTCTGCTCACAACAAAGCAACCACAGGAACTGGAACCAAATTAGGAACAGGAACCAATAACCTTTTACACTGAGAAAAGAAAAGAATAAATAGACTGAGAGAGAAACCCTAAAATCTGCACTTGACCAACACCTATCCACTCTGCAATCTAATCTCATTTGTCTTCTTTCTCCTTTGAAATCTGATATCCTTGGGCATTCCAAAAATCTAATCTACTGTCCTTTTTTGCATAAAATCTGCTCATTTACTGGAAATTTGATTTCTTTGTCCTTTACTCCTCCCTAAAATATGATTTAATCCTCTGTACCCTCTTATCCTTTCATCCACTAAAAAATTGATTCATTCCCTCTATCGGATCTGCAAAATCAATCAATTTTGGAAAAAGTCTCCCCAAAATCTAATCACAGATTTAAAAGCCTTTACTACTCTCAGCAACTTGACTTGATCTAATTCTAACTACCATCATTGCATCCGTCATCTTTTGGCATTTTCGAAAACAAATTATATTGCCATATTCTGATAAAAAAATGAATCTCTCAGGCATTTTCCCGTGAGCAGCTCTGTCATGAAAATTTTTAAAATTTCTCTAATGTTTCAACTATGTTATGCTTTTTAAATCTTTTATAATTTTAAAATCTGCACATGCCACCAGAACTTTCCACTTGTCACCATTTCATTGGATGCTCAAACAAACTCACCTTTAACCCCAGTCCATCTGGGGATCTGGAGACTACATTAATCTCTAAGTCTCTGAAGCATTTCCTTGACCATGGTTTCATTTAGAGACTTAGAAAATGTCTTTTAGTCTCTAGGTCTCTGAATCTTCATCTGGAGACTTGGAGACTAAGTCTCTAAGTCTCATAATTATTTCCTCTTCTTTTGCTTTCTTATGAGATTTGGAGAATGTCTTTAGTCTCTAGGTCTCTAAGTCTCATAATCATTTGAAGACTTGGAGACTTCTCTATTATGAGACTTGGAGACTAAGTCTCTAAGTCTCATAATCATTTGGAGATTTGGAGACTTCTCTATTATGAGACTTGGAGACTAAGTCTCTAAGTCTCATAATCATTTGGAGACTTGGAGATCTCTCGACAAGTGTCTCTTTCTGCAAAAAAATAAATTGGGCCCACTGGCACAAAAACCAAGGTAGCCGCACAAGCCTGGGCAAGCATAGCTTCCAGCACTTTGATTTATTTCATATGTTTGGAGCATTCCATATTAACACTTCAAATTTTGAAATTGGGAGCAATGTGGGATAAATGTTTTCAGATTTTTATGGGCAGCTTTGACAATGCTGCACTCAGTTGCCTGTATCTCACGAACTAGGATTAATTTTGAAAATCTCTCCAGTGAGAATTTAGATATCTACATTTGAAACAACATATCTGAAAATGAGCTTGATCCAACGGTTGAATAAAAAGTTATGCCCCCTGAAATATGACTGTGTTTTCTTTTCTGCGAATCCGTGTTTGCAAAATCCATTGATTCATCTTTTTTGAGCAATGGTCTAGCATCCTCCCTTCTTTAAAGCATTCCTCCATCACATGCTAGCTTCCCTTTACATGCTCAAAACGTGCCTTCTCACAATTTTTTTTTAGGAATACTCATTTTGTCTTAGAGAAAACTTTCAATTGGTCACTCCAAATTTGAACCAAATTTGAGAGTACCAACAAGGAGTAAAGAACAAAGGAGATAAGCCAAAACGGGGCTCATCCCTGCAGTAAAAAGCTTCCAAGAATAGGGGGCAAACAAAAATAATAGGCCTCAACTTAGTGAAACAGGGAGAGAAACAAACAACCCAAAAAATGACCAGTCGATCAACCGTCATGAAAAGAGTGAACCCCCTTCCCAAGCCATTCCATACCAAGGTCCTCCTTATAGCATCAAACTCCAAGGACAAATCCTTACTGTCTCCAGAAACATTAGCTGACCAGTTGAGCATAATAGGGTTTCTAAAAATAAGAAACCCCGCATCATAAGATCTGCACTCAACACAAAGAGGTAGGTTTCTCCAAGGTCGCAACTTGGAGAAGCAAAAAGCAAACAAGCTTAAGCTCCCCTCTTCCTTAGTCAACTAGCAAGATCTTTCCAAGGCATTAAATCCATGATTCACTACCCTAACAAGAAGCATATGGGAAAACATGTTTCCCCCAGAAACCCACCCCCCAGTAGACTTGGTGCAGACAACACCCACCATACGAATAGACCTGCAATGGTCTCTACCACCATCGTTTCCTCCATGAAGGAGCAGGACCCATCGATGCTCCCAACCACCAGCTACAACAAAATAGGAAGGATTCCCTGCCCCATCTCCTTCATCACTGTCTTCCCCTCCTTCCTCTCCGCTCTCCATCCCTCTCGTGCCTGCAGATGTCGTAGTGCAGCAACAACATCACGTCCCTCCACTACTCGCTCCCATTTTTCCCCTTACCCCATGCACAAATGTTTAAAGAGATAGACGTTTTCTTTTTTTTCAATTTTTTATTTAAATGTACCATTTTTTTTGTATATATACAAATGATGGACTCTATATCTCAAGTATGACACAAATTTATTATTAAGTTTCCTTTTGAAAGAGTAGAATTTCCATTTTTCCTTTCCTTTCCTGTCATGGCATCATACTTACCTCACCATAAAATTAATGACAAGATTAAATAATATTATATTTAAAATTAGATTTTTGTGTATTTTTATTATTAGAATTTTAATTATGTAAATTAAGTTGAAGTATATAATTTTTTTTTATCTAAATTGGTATTTTGGTTATAATTAATTACAAAATGTCTATGGTCTTGTTTGGTTCACCTGGAAGATGAGTGAGAATATACATTTTCTCTGTTTGGTTCACCTCGAAGATGAGTGAAGTTGAAACCTGCAACGAAACAAGCTGAAACCAACCTAATTAGTTTGGACCCATTTCCATTTGTGGGGCTACTCTCCCCATGTCATGAAAGCTTTTTGCCCATTTTGTATACCAGTCACTATGTCCTCATATTATTAATTAAAAAATTAGTGGTTCTAGTATTTTATCAAGAAAATTCTATTATAGAATATAATGTACATAACAATAATTATAATTATCACATTATTCTAAAAATAGATTTAATAATATACATTATATAAATATAATCATGATATAATATTTTTAAAAATAACAATTTACACTAAATAAAATAGAATAAATATATGATTTATATTATATGCCAAGAATTAAATATAATTAATTATATATAATTTAAATTGTACTATCTATAATATTGTATAATTATATTTTAAATATATAAAGTATAGTATTATTTTAAAAACAAATTTAAATTTTATAAAATAGATTATATAATAATAGAATTTATATTATATCATTAAAATCATAATTAATTATAATTTGATTAAACTATCTTATATTTTTTTATGCTAAAAAAGTAACACACATTGGTACCCAGAAGTATTCCACTAACATAAAACCTTGTAGTTATTAATTAGCTCTCCTAAATTTATATAAATTTATTTAAAATGATATCATAATTTAATAAATATTAGATTAAGTTAAATAATATATTAAAGAATATAAAATTAAGATTAAAATTATATAATTAAAGTGTCATAATTAATTAAAAATATAATTTAAATATTAACAGTAATATTTAAAATAATCTATTAAAAGTTATGAAATAAAACAAAAAATTCCTAAATTTGTATAAATTAATTTAAAATAATATCACAATTTAATAATATAATAATGTATAATATAATATAAAATAATAATAACATATAAATATAATTGTAGCTGTCAGAATTAATTAAAAAAATTAAACATTTAAAACAAAACTCAAAATAAATATCTATTTAAAAACATGAAATAAAACAAAAAATATATAAAAAAGCATAGACTCTAAATATATTCAATTAAAATTTTAAAAAAATCCCGTGTTGTTCAAGGACTACACGTTTATTTCATTAAATTGATTTACTACTTAATTATATTTTTGTGTGTATTTTTGCTAGAGGTTTTGTAATTAAATGTAGTTTTCACTTTTTGGTTTCCATGTGTTTAGTCTTTGCTTCCACACTTTGCATACATACGCATGGACGTGGCACTTTGGGAATATTTCACGTGCCTTGTCTCTGCTTCCACATTTTGCATTCATCTCTACTAAGGAAAACAATTCATGAATTGATGTTTTTTTTATCATTTTTAAGAGTATGTGTAGTGTTTCATCCAACAGTCCACACTCTAGCAGAAAGAAGCAAGACCATTGAAAGAATATTAATCATCAAATTTTTGGGCCACTTTACAGGTGTTCACTTTACACTTTAGTGTTTAGTTATCTATGTCATTTAGCTACTTATCCCATCTCGAGTTCGAATAGCCAGGAACTCCATTTTTGTATCTCTACCTCGAGGTCTGATATTTTTGCATTGTCTCTGCTTTTGTTTTGTTTATTTACTTATTCTCCTAATAAAGAAAATACTTAATGATCTTAGTGCCAAATCTTTGCTATTGTTAGTGTCTCTTTACTGCAAAACCCCTCAAAATGTCACAAAAACATAATTTGGACAAGTCAAATTCTACATTGCTTTAGTGTGGAATGCAATCTCCTGGCAAGTTATTCTTCATTGGAGTGTTTGGAGTCATCTTTCTGATGTCTTCTCTGATATATTTCTGCATTGGCATTTTTTTCACCATCAAGCCTGATGTGCTTTCCATGCGTGCGAGTTGTTTCAAATTTGAGCTATTTTCATGTTGTCGCTGGTTCACCACATCTTTTGACTCAAACCAAAACCTCTTTAGAGAAGAGACTACTTCAGAGAAGCATAAGAGTTCAGGGAAAGGGGGATTCTAAAGGCATGCAACAACATGATGATTTGAAGGGCTCTCATGGGAAATCATTGGAGGATTTGAAGAGTTACCGTGCATCTAGGATTTTTTTAAGAGCGGGAGAAAGGCGCCCATTTTACCGCATGAGTTTCGCTATACTACAAATAGGGCATAGTCTGAGGAACTTCGAAAGCATACTTCTTTGCTCTACAGGAAGGGCTTGCTTGGGTGTTTAGGGTTTTCTTCTAAAGGGTATACTACCATGAATGGATTGATTAGGAGCTTGAATACTATTTCTTGATCGAGAAGGGAGAATGCTTGTTGTTTGCTGTACCCGTTGGCTTTTCTAGTCCTGAAATGGAAAATTTATTTTGGCATATTTGATTTTTAATATAATATGCAGATTGGTATCTATTACAGATTCATCAATCAACGTCAAAGCCAAATTGGATACTGTATTTGTCATTTCAAAGGTTGAAGATTACACGACCTATAAAAGAATGGTTACTAAAAGTAGATTTCTCAAAAAATCCTTCAGGAAGATGTTTGAGAATGGACTTTGAAATCCATATGTATTGTATTTGAAAAGCATAAAATATGTTAATGATTCTCTTTATCTGGGTAGAGAGAAAAAATGCAGCTACAGGAAAGATTCTTTTTATGTAATTAGATATATTAATGTACAGAGTGTTGAAGGAAATTTTTTCTCTACACCATTGTTTCCTTAATCTCCTGCTATCATGTATCTCAGAGTTCTAATTTATGGTCTCAACTATCTATTTTTATTTCAATTATCTGGTAGAATCAGGTGACATTATTGGGCGCTTTACTCGTATCGATGAATCGACGATGTGTAAAGTGGGCAGGTACAGCAGGGGCGGGCAGGTGCAGCAGGGATGAATGATTAGATTCTTTGGATGCTCACCAAGATGGATGACCAACAATCTCCCAATGGTAGTCATTGGGCTCTCCACCACTTCCATCCATTGATCATCCAAAACAGGTCGGGGCTTTCCAAAATGGAAACGCCTACGACGTAATTATTAATTAGAAATGGCACCTTAGGGGTCAATGGGTATGCTAAAGAGATGTTGATGGTCAAGTGGGGAGAAAAATTGGTCTATTTTTGGCATATATTTGTGCAACTAATAAGATTGGTTGGTAGATTATTTAGTCAATAATGTTTTCTCAAGATAGCTCTGAATCAAGAAGTGATAGTTATAAAATAACTATTCGTCCATCCAAATATAAATAAATTTAAAAAACCTTTGAATTAGAAGGATAGTCATGCTCCATTACTAATGGGTTGAAAAAGAGGAGAATATGTTGACCATTTTTTTGTAAAACAATAGACCATTTCACAAGTGATGTTATAATCTTTTTGCATACATGCATGGAGCATATGTTGTTTATGAGGTCTTAATGGGGAAGTGATAGTTTGAAATCAACTATGCATCTACTTAGAGAGAGAGGGGAAGGGATAGAGAGAGATATGGATTAAATAAGAGGGTGATAAAGATAGATAGAGAGGGAGAGATGGATATATTGTGAGGGTAATCAATTTTGCACATTGATTTAATTTTTTATTTCTTAATCAAATCATCATTTTATCATTTATTTGATGATATCCTAAAGTTTGACCACTTTATCCTAAACTTTATTTAATTAAAGGAACATGTCCCCTTTAATTAAATAAAATCTCCTTTATCTTATGCATGTACATGAAAAATGAATTTTCTAATTTAAAAAAAGAGAAAAAGACTTTTTGTCTACACATTAAATGCACACTTTCCAAGATGAGTGAAATCTCATTTTGCCTCTTAATCTCTTCATACATCTTTTTTGCCTCTTAACCATGTTCATTGATTTTGCCTCTTGAGAATCTTGTGCACCAAAGTCAAAATGAGGATTATTCTCTTCCCTTTGATTTTTCCTCTTAATCTCTCATCGTTTATTATTCTTTAAAAAGGAGACTCTCCTCACTTTGCATTCCTTACAATCTTTGAAATTCCTAGATTCTTAGATCTCTCATGCTATTGTTATGCTATCATTTTGTTTACTTGCATTCTAGGGCACTTGGAGCACTTTCTTGCATCTTGCATTATAGTTTACTTTATTTTCATCTTTGACTAGTATTTCCTTATTGCATTTAGCTTATATCACATAGCTTAGTTAGGAGGTATTGTAATATTGCTAGATTAGCTTTGCTTTCCTTGTTATTGCATTTGCATCATAGCTTAGTTCTTGTATCTCATCTTAGATTAATTTCATTTGCATTATCATTTGAATATTCCATTCTATGGTGCACCTTGCAAGGGTCTCTCTTTAAGGTTCATTTGAGACCCTCTATTCATACTATCTTTAGATTCTTATATGTCATAGATAGGAAGCTATAAGATGCCTTTTGAGATTTTATTCTTCATGAATCCTCTCAAGTGTAATGGTTTCATTCTTTGTTCACTAATTGATCATGTCTTGAGAGCTGATAGGAGTGAGAAGGGCTTCCAGTGCGGATGGAGTCATCTGGTTATGGATCTTCTATCTTGTCCTCATTGTATGGCATGGGGACCCTCTCTCTTGGAAGAGATGTATTGTGAGATACATGCTATAGTCTACAAGGAGGGGAAGAGTTGGTCAGTAGGGGCCATCTTGACACAGGTATGGAAAAGTACTCACCTCTGAAAAAGAACCTACTGAAAACCTTGTCAGACGGTCTCAGATACTGTTGATTTCTGACAAACAGAATTGAAATTGCGAGATCTACAAAACCCAAAAATATTTTTCTTTTCTAAGCTAGGTCTACCTTGACCTAGATAGCAGGCACAATCTTACCCCCCACTAAAGGTCATCCTTGACCCAAAATAGCTCCGACGGAAATTCTATTCATGGATCCCAGAAGTTCGATGAAAAGGGTATCCAGATCTGCACTTTAATTCATTGTCTTGTACCTGTACCTATATGAAAAATGGTTTTGTTGTTTGGATGAGGGGTTTACCTTAGTCAAACCCCAGTTTGGAATCAACCTTAATAATGGAATTGAAATAGAGAATGCTAGCAAGTATAGAAGTAGATCTAACAATGAAGTTATGATAGTCAATAGATATGCAATTGTATTTCAAATGTAAACAAGTATGTTGATATGAAAACTTGAATATAACATTAACAAATGTAAATCAAAACCTCCATGATTGTATGCTTGATATCCACCTTGAGGGAAGAATGAATAGATCTTGAATATGAACAAAGGATCTTGAAGGAAGATCACACCACCATGATGGCTAGATCTAGGGTTTTGAATGATGAATCTTGAATGTTTGAACCAAATTCCTCCAAAGGCTTGAATGCTTGAATCCTTGATCTTCAATGGAGAACTTGAATAAAGATGATGGCTTGAATGCTTGAATGGAAGATTTCTTGAATGAATTCTTGCTTGATCACCTTGAGAAAACCTTGAGCACTTGATCTCAAAACTTGATGCCTTGATCATGAAAGTGGATATGAATTGCTTGATTGTGGATGGAGAAAATGAGAGAGGAAGGATTCCTTTCATAGTGATCTAGGGCACAAAATTCTAGAGAGGTTGATATTGGAGAATTAAATCCCAATTAATCTTAACCCCTAGAAATGGACCTAGATTAAATTGAATTTAAGGGTTTACCATTCTGAAATCTGAAACAACTGACCTAGAAGTGGGAAAATGAAACTTTCAGAAGCCTAACATCCTGAAACTTCCAGAAACTAAAATTTGGACCTGGGGTCAGGTTCGAGGTTGACTCTAGCCTAAGTAAGAGTTGAGGTTGACCTTGACCTAGGTCAGGGTCAAGGTTGACCTTGACCCATCAAGTCATCTTTGACCCAAAAAGTTAAAGTCTTCAATTTCTTAGAGAAAGTTGCCAAAAAGAGGCTGGAAATAGGGGGAGGGAAGAAGAACAAGGGAAATAGCTAGATCCATGCAAAGACCTAATCAAGGCACTTCACATGACCCCAGACCACTTACTCAGAGGGCTAAACACTCTTAATATGGAAGTGCTTCCATTTTAAGATGATACATTAAGCCCCCACTTTAGCAAGAGTATGGACTCGATGCAAACTCTTGGTAAAGGAGAAGAAGGAAGAGATCCAAGTGGATTCACAATGAGATAGAATAACACTTAGCTAAGGACACAAGCCCCCAGGCTAAAGATTCTAACTCAACATACATGCATGAGGGTGTGAAAACAAAGAAAAACAAAAACAAAGCTAAAAGGCACAAAAAGAGGGGTTAGTACTAAAATAAACCCAAATTAATTAGTAAAGGAAACCTTGCTAAGAAATATTTCCTATACTAATATCATATTTGAAAAGCTATCATAAAAGTATAAATGATTACATAAGAAAGACAAGAGAAACACTATAAATAGCATAACTTCATGATCCAGTCCTACTAGCATGAAAGTGAAAAGATAGAAAAGAGAAAGTGATTACCTCACCCAGTAAGATGCCCACCTTACTATGAATCACCAAGGAGGGAGATCCAAATAGGTGACCAAACCTGATAGTTCACCCATAAACTATGCTTTAAAATTGTAATGCATCTTCTGATAGCTTTTGGAATACCCATAGATCCACCTTCTTGTATCACTATGAATATGAAATGCGTGTCTTCTCAAGATTTAGCAACTTATGTGCATTACCTTCAGAAGATTTAGCATATTGCAAATTGAAAAATGTGTGTCTCTTCAGTATTTAGCAACTTATGTGCATTACCTTCAGAGGATTTATCATATTGAAAATTGAAAAATGTGTGTCTCTTCAGGATTTAGCAACTTAT
Organism: Chamaecyparis obtusa; assembly: GCA_027943335.1. Taxonomy (NCBI): domain Eukaryota; kingdom Viridiplantae; phylum Streptophyta; class Pinopsida; order Cupressales; family Cupressaceae; genus Chamaecyparis; species Chamaecyparis obtusa. The sequence continues at coordinate 183,273 of BSBK01000170.1, forward strand.
GTGTGTTACCTTCCAAGATTTAGCATGTTGAAAATTGGAAAATGTGTGTCTCTTCAGTATTTAGCAACTTATGTGTGTTACCTTCCAAGATTTAGCACATTGAAAATTGAAAAATGCATGTCTCTTCAGGATTTAGCAACTTATGTGTGTTACCTTCTGAGATTTAGCATGTTGAAAATTGAAAAATGCATCTCTTTAGGATTTAGCAACTTATGTGTGTTATCTTCTGAGATTTAACATGTAATTTGAAAAACTATAGTACAAGGGAAACCCTATATATGCCCCCCTCCTTATTGTGGTTGTCTACTAGACATGATAAGGAAGAGAAAGATGATACCTACTTCACAATGTAAGGAGACATCATATTTAACAACAATGTATATTATATTCTTAGCGAAGGGTACTAACCCCTACAACCAAGAGCATAGATAGTCGTGAAAAGGATACGTCAATCATGGAAAAAGAATCCTCAAAGAAATAGATCTTATCAACAAGACCCCTACCATAGAGGAGTACTTTTAGATAAAATATCATCTTTAAAAATGAAATAAAGATTCAATCATCTAGCCACCTGCAATCAAGAGGAAGAGGAATCTTTGGAATGAGGGAAACAACTCTAACACCAAAGCAAGGATAAGAGTTTATAAAGAACATAATTTGCAAAATAAGGAAGAGGTGATGACCTAGGACAACAACCTCTCATATAAAAGGATATCCATGGTCAAAACATTAGTCAATATAATGAAATAGTGTTGCAATATAAACAAATGCCACTAAGCTAAGGAAAGTATACCCCTAGACAAAGAGAAAGAAGGAAGAACCTTACCCCCCAGGGATGAAGACAAGGGATACCTTTGCAAAAAAAATGTCTTAGGAAAGATATCTTGAATAGAATCTATGGATGATTATAAACATAATACAAAACCATAGAGAAATAGGATAGAAAGAATGTTGATTCTAGGATAAAATATGTCAAGAGCCTAATGGATCCTATAAGACTGGATAGAAATACACCTCTTTCCCCCCAATCCAGAGACAAGACAAGAAGAGATCTATATTATATCAAAATGAGGGGTAAAATTATGAAGAAATTATAATACCACACAAGAGTGAGATATAATTCCTAAAGTAGCTCTTTCTATAATATATATCTTGAAATGCACATAATCAACAAGTAAATGTGTATTACTATAGTGAAGAGGATATTTGTACTTGGAGAGAGAATCTTTCAGTATAGGTTTAAAGAATTTCTTCTTAGAATTCATTAACTTAACATTCACCTTCTTAGCCACATCTTGAGAGGTATCATGGTGATCTTGAGAACATGTAAGATAAGATGGAATGATGGATTGAGAAGGTGGTAAAGAAGTAGAAACCACCGGATTAGGTTGAGGGTTATTTCTTGTATGATAGGTGTGAGCTATCAAATCTTGATCATTGAAAGAATCTAAAGACTCTATAGGTTTACCTTTGATAGTAATGCAAGGACAATATTTGATAGTCAACAAAGGTTCTAGATAAACCATGTTAGTTGTCTCAACACTATAAATAGATTCATAAGAGGGAAGAAAAGAAGATATCCTAGGAGGAGATGAGGTAGGATCTTGATTCTCCATAAGATCATCACTAAGAGGTGTTAATATGATTTAGAACAATAGAGGGGGGGGGGGGGGGTGAATCATTTGTTCTCAGGTCTATATGTATAAAACAAACTTTAAAACTCTTCAACAAATCAGATCTAACAACCAACAGCTACTCAGTCATTACTGATTGCATAACAGAAACATATAACATTGCAATCCACTACCCAACTGTATCTAACTTGTAAAACACAAAAATTTTCAAACCAAAACATTCACACAAGTATTGACACTAGGATTTATATTGGAAACCCAATTTGGGAAAAACCACTTTGTAACATGTTACTATTATTTTCACTCTTTTGAAGTGAGCTCGATGAAAAGACAACCCTGTCAAAGGTTACAAACACACTATCAGGTGTGACCCAATTAAAGGATTTAAACCACTTTGTTAAAAGTGCACATTGTTATAGGACTTACATACACTCCATTAGAATGAAACCTTGTTCAAAGGATTTATACATATGACTGTTAGGTCAACCTCTGTTAAAAGGATTTTGACTGATACAATGGTTAGAAAGTAGCAGTAGTATTGATCTAAAAAATATACAACTCACTTTGCAAATATTAGATCCAATTCTGTACACATATGCTAGCTTATTGACTATGAATCTTTACCATCACCATCACTGATCTTCTTAGAACTCTCCTTCAAGCAATCACAACACTTATCCTTCAGCCTTCTCTACTTGTACAGTCAATAACATAAACAAAACTTCCAACATCCTCTACTCTTGTTAACCTCATGCTTAGGTTTCCTTAATACTTCCTCAATTAGGTCAATACATCTTTTGTCGCTTAATCTCCTTCGTAGATCTTAGGGTTAGGTCAGATTCATTGAATCTTTCCTACTTTATGTTCTTTGTCTCCTTTTCTAGAAAAATCTCAAATCTCTTAATAGATTTACAATAAAACATTTTACAGTGCATTAAATGCTTTGATACAATCAATAAATAAAGTCAACACGTTTTACATAGTTTAAGAATTTAATGATGTCGGATGGAAATCTGAATTCTCCCTCAAATGTAAAATACCGACGCTCGGTCAATATAATGTTCAACTCCTCGGTCTTCATTAGAAAGCTCGGTCAATACTAAAACTATTTCCTCAATAATTAACTGATGTCCGATCAACACTGAAATTACTTGGCATATACTAAATCGGTCGACACTAACATCACTTAGCTTAAACTAGATTTCTTCACTTTTGCTCGGTTAAGCCTACCAGTTTAGTCTTCATTCTTACTAAGATAAACAATACATTATCTCATCATTGTGCAACATAATCAAGTACTCATTGAAGTATCAAGATAACTCAACCTTTCCCTAGGTGCTATTGTTACCAACCTTTCTTTTCCCCTTCACAACAATCAAATAGATATAGTACTTTCATAAGTAGCAACAGTCTTACCAGTTAAGGTTTGACATCAATGGCAATACAATAATTTCTTCAATTGTAGTTTCCAACAATCTCCCTCTTTGGCATTGATGGCAACACCATATGAATAACACATGGATTACCAACCAATCCAAAACTTATTTGTCCATCAAAAATATTCATAATATCCTTAGCTTCATTCTGATTCAGAATCAATTAGCCTCGCTTCTGTGACTATCCAAAATTCTCCCTCTTCCCTGATCTTTCATCTCTTTCATGTGTTACTATCATCTCTGTTCATCTCCCTCTTTGACAAAAATGCCAAAGCATCAACTAAAACATACATCCTACAGATGTAGATATCATCTTTTTAGTTCAGTAACAATATTTCTCCCTCTGTCATCTTTGCTTATGGCTGATTCTTGTCTTTGCCATACTTTTCACAACTCTAGGCTGCTCCTAAAGTGTGACCTTCTTCTACATCAATCTGTCAAATATTCTGTTATAACATATTTGATGCAGTGCTCCTAGCTTGACTAGGTAGCCTCAGTTAGGAGAAGGACCCCTAATTGACCTCTCATATATTCATGAGCTTCTTTAGGTAAATCTTTAGTGAATATGTCTGCTAGTTGTTCCTTTGTATTCACATATTCCATTCGGACCTCTTTATCTTGTACCCATTCTCTCAAGTAATGATACTTGATTGCAACATGTTTGGTCTTTGTATGCATTACTGGATTCTTAGAGATGTTGATAGCACTTGTGTTATCATAGAAGATAACAACTAGTTCAGTGATTTCTTCTTTCATGCCTACCAATAATTGCTTTATCCACACTAGGTTTGAATAGTTCACTGCAGCAGCCACATACTCGGCTTCAGTAGTGGATTGGGAAATGCAATTTTTTGTCTTGCTTGTCCAGGAAACTAATCTCTATCCAAGAAAGAAAGCTCCACCACTAGTACTCTTTCTGTCATCCACATTTCTTGCCCAATTAGCATCAGTATATACTTGCAGTTCAAACTTGTCATGCTTCTTGTAATACAACCCATAATTAGCAGTTCCTTTCAAATATCTCATTATTGTTTTGACAACCATCATGTGTGTTTCCTTAGGATTGGCAGAGAATCTAGCCACAATCCCAATAGCTAGTGCAATGTCTAGTCTACTATGTACATCATACTATAGTTTTCCAATCATAGATCTGTACAAAGTCCGGTTTACTTCTGCAGCATCATCATTCTTAGACAACTTTTGTCCAGTACCATAGGAGTACTCACTAGTCTTGAATCTTCCATCCCAAAAGTTTTCAATATCTCATGAACATATTTAGACTGTGTAATGAAAATTTCTTTCTCCATCTGATATACTTGTAAACCAACAAAAAATTTGATCTCACCAAACATACTCATTTCAAATTCAGTTTGCATTTCATTTGAAAATCTCTTACACAAGGCATCTTGTCCACCAAAAATAATATCATCAACAAAAATCTTAGCCAACAAGATTCCTTTACCTTCTTCATCTTTCATGTACAGATTGCTTTTGTCATTTGTCCTTGAGAATCCAATCTGTATTAAGTAGTTGTGCAGTCTTTCATACCATGCTCTGGGAGCTTTCTTTAATCCATACAATGCTTTGTTCAGTTTGCAAACCATGTATCTTTTGTATGGATCAAAAAATCCTTCTGGCTGCTCAATGTATACTTCTTCTTCTAATATACCATTTAAAATGCAGACTTAACATCCATTTGGTATACCTTGAAATCTTTGTAGGCAACATATGCAAGTAGAGTTCTTACTCCTTCCAATCTAGCTACAGGGGTAAATGTCTCCCCTTAATCTATTCCTTCTTCTTGTGCATAGCCTTTGCATACCAGCCTAGCATTGTTTCTTGTGATTTGACCATGCTCATTCAACTTATTTCGAAACACCCACTTTGTTCCAATGACATTTTTATTTTCTGGTCTCGGCACCAAAGTCCAGGTATAATTCTTCTCTATCTGGTCTATCTCTTCATTCATTGCTTGTAACCAATCTTTATTTTCTAATGCCTCCTTTGTTGTCTTAGGCTTGAATTCACATAGTAAACATGTTGGATCTCTTGTCTTGCTTCTGGTCAAAACTCTAGTATGTTTGTCTCCAATTATCTGTTTAGGCTTGTGATGTCTCCTTACATATTTTTCCAAAACAAGTTCTACTCTCGTTTCTTCTAGTTCTTCAGGTTCCCCAACAGGATTGTCAGATTCAGCTTTTGAATGCTCGACAACCTCTTCCTAATACTCAGCAATGTGCTCCTGTCGCTCAACACATTCTTCTTCTCTCTTGACATTGTTTTCTTGATGCTCGGTATTGCTTACTCGAGACTCAACATTAGGTGCAAGTCTATCACTTTCCTCTCCTTCCTCTATATACACAAAAGATTTGTAATCTTTTGGTTCTCTTTGTTAGATTAGGTGAAATACTAATCTCCCAAGAACACCTGCATGCATAACCCTGTCACATGGAAGAAGCAAAGAACAGAAGCAAGAAAAATCTATGGAGGCCAAAAAGCCAGAGACATCTTATGGACATGCAAAGAGCAATTTCTATTATGATCCAATAAGTTAATTAATAAAATACAAAGAGGGAATCCTTATAAAAGGATACCAAAACCCTAAAGGTGAAAACCTTAAAGAATAATGAGATGCCTAAGTCTAACTTAAGTGTAGAGAATAATAGACTAATAATTAAATAAATTAATTATTAGCTATAATATGACAACTCTAACACCCCCCCTTAAGTGTAACTTAGGGAGAAGCTAAACAACTAAGGACTAAAAGATGCATGAAAACAAAAATGCATGAAAGAGCAATGGGTCCTGGCAACAAGGCCTGATCAGGTACCCAAGTACAAGAAATAAACTAGATGAAGGAAACAAAGCCTCCAATCTAGGGAATGTCCCAAAGAAAGGAACAAGAAAGAGAATGAAGCATCTCCAAAGCATGAAGCTGCAAACACTGTCAGAAGAATACTACTGGAACCCCCACTGAAATAGTGCATGACCAGGTAGAGAAGACAAAGTCTGAAGATCTGATCAATCGAAGAGGTAACCTCCAAAAAAGGAATGAACGAGTGTCTATATAGTAGATGATCCATCTCACCGAAATGCATAGGTGCCTAGCCACTGCATCCGCCTAGTACATAGGAACAAAAACTGAATACGTAGATCACTCAACCGAACCAAGGAAGCAATAGAGCCAACAGGTGAACCCCCCCATAATGCTGAACAAGGAGAGGGGTGACAGGAACACTGAAATGCAATGCCAGAAACATCTGCAAGAAGAAGAATCAGGAACACCAACAGTGCAACAGAAGTACATGCACAGGATAAAGGGCGGTGTCATAGACACACAACATGGGCTAATGTCGTGGAAGGTACACTCACTTGACAAAGGTGGATGAGCACAAAAGGCAAAACATCATAACCCCCCATGGCACTTTATAACTAAGTGCGAGTACAAACAAACACAAGGAGTACAAGATCCCAGATATGCAAAAGCAGGCACTTTAGCTCAGTGCATTTACAGAAAAAAGAATGCAACAGTGGAGATATATACAATACTCAAAAGAAGAAGGAAAGAAGAACAGTGAGAACAGAAGCAGAAGTCATCCCAAGAATGGAGATCCGTGGACCTGCAAAAGCCAAGTAGTCCATCTGAGTGCAGAAAAGAAAAACTCAATGGAGGAAGAACCTGGTATAGAATCTGGAAATAAGACCTCTAAAACTGAAAAGTACACTAAACAAGCTTTCCAAAAATACCAAGTTTGCTGAAAACTGAGCCCGGAGGTGAGAGATATAGTGTCCAGAATGCAAAAAGTACCCATGACTTTGACTGGTAGAAAACCCCTGTAAACGGCAAAATCAAACAACTAAATTGAAAAAAATAGAACGGTATCAGAACCAGCTTTCCGTCGATATCTCGTTTGGCAAAAAATGCCATCGTATGCTCAAGTTACGGCAAAAATAGTGACAGGTGCTCTGGCAGGCACCTAAAAAAGAAAACCTCTGAATTCAACAGCCTGGTGCGAAAAATGGAAGAAGAATCTAGAAAAAAGCTATTCATATAAAACGACTGTCTCAGAATCATCTTTCCGATGATGTCTTGTTCGCCCACTAACTCCTCCGTATGAGCAAGTTATGCAAAAAAAAGCATCAGGTGCTCCAGGAAGGCAAAAAAGCAGTCCTGCCTTCGAAGGCATGGTATGAAAAACGAGGCAAAAGACTCGAAAAGAAACCTCCATAATTGCGTTCATCTCGAAAAGAGCTTTCCGATGATATAAAAAATTCCCAAATACGCTTCCAGATGAAGAAGTTATGGCCCTGGAGGCCGAGCTTGCACAGACGGGCTTAAAAAATAAGCCATGCAAAAAAAATTGCCAACATCATCAATTAGCGAGCCTAAAGTTGACGGCCAAATGGCCGTCACGGCTCAAAATGCACCAGGGGCTTGGATCCGGTCGCCCATGTGACCGCGGGCTGGCGGAGCTGGGCGGTGGGGGCCAGCGGAGTGGCCAGAGGGCGGCGATCTTGGTGGGCGGTGGGCCGCAGACTGGGCGGCGCTGTCAGCGCCGCTGAGGGCGGCGGACTGGGCGGTGGCCGCTATCAAGGGCTGCGGTTGGCGGTGGCCGGGGGTGGGTGGCGCCTGGGTGGCCGTCGGTGGCCAAAAAATATATATATATATATTTTAAAATCGCTGACTGTACCTACCTCGGAGTGCGTGCCAGAGCCATACGACCCTAGTATGCAAAAAAAATTGTCTCAGATGGCAAAGATGTCCAAAATGGACAAATTTTATATGGATTTAGGGGTTCTTGGGCCTTCCGGACACAATGGTGGTGTCCGTTTTTGCCCAAGGTGAGCCAAATTTTGGCTCCCCCCCAGATCCACAAAAAAAACTTCTGAAACCCTTGAAAACCTCCTGCTTCTGAAACACTTCAACAAAACACGAACATCGAGCAGCAAGATGGCTCTGATACCATGTTAGATTAGGTGAAATACTAATCTCCCAAGAACACCTGCATGCATAACCCTGTCACATGGAAGAAGCAAAGAACAGAAGCAAGAAAAATCTATGGAGGCCAAAAAGCCAGAGACATCTTATGGACATGCAAAGAGCAATTTCTATTATGATCCAATAAGTTAATTAATAAAATACAAAGAGGGAATCCTTATAAAAGGATACCAAAACCCTAAAGGTGAAAACCCTAAAGAATAATGAGATGCCTAAGTCTAACTTAAGTGTAGAGAATAATAGACTAATCATTAAATAAATTAATTATTAGCTATAATATGACAACTCTAACACTCTTTTACTATCAACTTCATTTCTCTCTGCATACTCATTAACTTTGACATTCACACTTTCCACAATTTTGTTAGTGTTAGAGTTCAAACACTTATAAGCTTTACTTTTTGTGGAATAGCCTAGGAATATACCTTCAGCACTTTTAGCATCAAACTTTCCATTCCTATTGTCCTTTATTATGTAGCATTTACTTCCAAATATTCTAAAATACTTTACATTAGGTGCATACCCATGCCATAACTCATAGGGTGTCAGATTTGTACCTTTTTTTATTTGTACTTGATTAAGAGTATAAACAGCTGTACTTACAGCTTCTTTCTAGTATTTTTGTGCAACATTCTTTTCAATCATCAATGTCTGTGCACAATCCAAGATAGATCTATTCCTTCTTTCTACTATATCATTCTGTGGAGGAGTTCTAGGTGCAGACATCTATCTTTTGATCCCTCTATCATTGCCAAACAAATTAAATTCATTGGATATAAATTCTCCACCTCGGTTAGATCTCAGAAACTTCAGGTTTCTACCTATCTCCTTTTCAACCTTAGCCAAATACCACTTAAAGAATTGAAAAGCATCAGATTTTTCCTTTAAGAACATTCCATGCATCATTTTGGTATAATCATCAACAAATAGGATAAAATATCTAGCACCATAGTAGCTTTATACACCTATTGGTCCACAAAGGTCAGTAATAACCAAATCTAAGGTATTCTTAGAAGTAAAAATTTTTCTCTTGAAACTTGACTTTGTCATCTTTCCTAACTGACATTCTTTGCACATTACATTCTCAGGTTTCTTCAGTCTAGGTAGACCTCTCACTTTCTTCTTTTTACTAATTTCTACTAGATTATCAAAGTTAACATGACACAGCCGCTTATGCCATAACCAAATATCATCAAGTTGTGCAATCATACATGTTTCTTTAGATAGGTCAAGATAAATCAAATTACCTCTTCTCTGCTCCCCACTTCCAATAAATTCACCAGTGGCATCAAATATTTTTGCCTTCCTGTGATGAAATTACACTCGGTAGCTAGTGCTATTAAATTGTGCAACACTCAACAAATTATAGTTAAGACCCTCAACCCAATATGCATTCTCACAAGTGATCTTATCAGTCATCTTAATCAATCCTTTTCCTCTAACAAGACATGGTGCATCATTACCAAATTTCACACTTTACCTTTATAATTATCTAAGGTATCAAACTTACTCTTGTCACCACTCATGTGATGTGAACAATTGTTGTCAATAATCCATTTATCATTCTTGTTCACATAGGAAATCAATGTAGTTTTTTCATCCTCACCAGACTCATCTTTCATTGCAACATAGACTACTTCAATTTCAAAACCATCACTATGAGTGTCAGTCTCATCTTCAGCAATATAGCAAGATTTCTTACCTTTTCCTTTGTAGTCTTTGTACCTTCGGTAACTTCTGTCATCTCTTTTATCTTTATGCTTTTTGTCTCTTTCTTCATCCTTATCATCCCTGTCAGGACACCTAGCAGCTACATGACCAACTTTATTGCATGAAAAACATATAATAGGGAGTTTACCTTTGTACTTTCCTTTTCCCCTTTTTAGTCTTCTAGCCATAAGAGCTTCTAGATCCTCAAGTTCTTTATCAGATGTGTCACTGTCACTTTCACTTTCACTAATGCATCTTTATTTTTCCTTCTTTGACTTACTCAGAAGCATTTGTGACTTACAATTATATTCAACATTACCAATAGTGAAGTTATCATAGTTAGAAAGTTCAAAAGAAGTAAGCTTACCAACCAAACTTTCCAAAGTAAGTGCATTGTTAGGATTACATCTAGATTCCTGAATAGCTAAAATTTTGATAGCATAAATAGGACACAGAGTTCTCAATACTTTTCCAATTACAATTTCATCATCAATAGTTCCATTTGCTCCTCTAATAGCATTTACAACTTTTATTCTACCATAATATTGTGCAATATTCTCAACTTCTTGCATTCTCATTTCATCAAATTTACCTCTAAGGCTCTCAGCTTGAGCTCTCAGTACATTTATATCACCGCCATAGATGCTTGCAAGAGTTTCCCACATTTTCTTAGCATTTGTGCAATCCTTGATGTCCTCAAATTCTGGATAGCTTAGGGCAGATGCAATTTCCAACATTGCCTGATTGTGTTCTTGCTTAGCTCTCATTTCCTTGATAGACAGAGGTGTAACATGTGTGACATAGTCATGCTCAACATAGTACTTTGGAGAATCACCAATACTGGCCAGATGAAGCTTCATCAAGCTTTTCCATGCAGGGAAGTTCTCCTTATTTAGCTTTGGTACCTCCTTCTTATACATCCTGATCATTTGCTTCAAGTACCTTCAAACTTGTTCTCTGTAAGCACCAAAAACTCTGATACCAATTGTTAATATTATTTAGAACAATAGAGAGGGGGGGTGAATCAGTTGTTCTCAGGTCCAAATGTATAAAACAAACTTTAAAATTCTTTAAGAAATTAGATCTAACAACCAACAGCTACTCGGTCATTACTAATTGCATAACAAAAATATATAACATTGCAGTCCACTACCCAACTGTATCTAATTTGTAAAACACAGAAATGTTCAAACGAAAACATTCACACAAGTATTGACACTAGGATTTATAGTGGAAACCCAATTTGGGAAAAACCACTTTGTAACATGTTACTATTATTTTCACTCTTTTGAAGTGAGCTTGGTGAAAAGCCAACCTTGTCAAAGGTTACAAAAACACTGTCAGGTGTGACCCGGTTAAAGGATTTAAACCACTTTGTTAAAAGTGTGCATTGTTATAGGACTTACATACACTCCATTAGAATGCAACCTTGTTCAAAGGATTTATACATATGACTGTTAGGTCAACCTCTGTTAAAAGGATTTTGACTGATACAATGGTTAGAAAGTAGCAGTAGTATTGATTTGAAAAACATACAACTCACTTTGCAAATATCAGATCTAATTCTATACACATGTTCTGGCTTATTGACTGTGAATCTTTACCATCACCATCACTGATTTTCTTGAAACTCCTTCAAGCAATCACAACACTTCTCCTTCAGCCTTCTTTGCTTGTACAATAAATAACATCAACAACACTTCCAACATCCTCTACTCTTGTTAACCTCATGCTTATGTTTCCTTAATACTTCCTCAATTAGGTCAATACATCTTTCACCGCTTAATCTCCTTTGTAGATCTTAGGGTTAGGTCATATTCATTGAATCTTTCTTACTTTATGTTCTTCGTCTCCTTTTCTAGAAACATCTCAAATCTCTTAATAGATTTACAATAAAAATTTTTACAGTGCATTAAATTCTTTCATACAATCAATAAATAAAAGTCAACATGTTTTATATAATCCAAGAATTCAATGATGTTAGCTAGAAATCTGGATTCTCCCTCAAATGTAAAATACTGACTCTCGGTCAATATAGTGTTCAACTCCTCGGTCTTCATTATAAAGCTCGGTCAATACTAAAACTATTTCCTCGGCTAACACTGTCTTCCTCGGTAATTAACTGATGTTCGGTCAACACTGAAATTACTCAACATATACTAACTCGGTCGACACTAACATCACTTAGCTTAAACTAGATTTCTTCACTTTTGCTCGGTTAAGCCTACCGGTTTAGTCTTCATTCTTACTAAGATAAACAATACATTATCTCATCATTGTGCAACATAATCAAGTACTCATTGAAGTATCAAGATAACTCAACCTTTCCCTAGGTGCTATTGTTACCAACCTTTCTTTTCCCCTTCACAACAATCAAATAGATATAGTACTTTCCTAAGTAGCAAAAATCTTACCAGTTAAGGTTTGACATCAATGACATTACAACAATTGCTTCAATTGCAGTTTCCAACAAGAGGAAGAGAATTAAGGGAATTCATATGCTTCTCCGCTAATGCCTCATCACTAGAAGGAATCCCAAATGGAGGTGAAGGATCTATAATGTCATCTTCTTTCACATAAGGGGAGTGTGTTTTAGAGAATATGTCATCTATTAATAAATCACCCTCTTGTATCAAAAATTCTTCACAAGGAGGGGATAAATCAATGTCTTTATCCAAGGGTTCTTCCCAAAAAGTAGAATTATCCACAATGGTTTCATGAGGAATAGAGTAATCAACATCCAAATCCAAAGGTTCATCCCAAATAGGAGGATTATCATCCCTATCCATAAAGCACATTGTAAGAGTGCCATAGGTCACTAAAGCTTGATCCCTAAAGGGGAAAGAAGGTAAATTATATTGTAAAATAGGCTCATAGAAAAGACATATGAGGAGAAGAATGAACATCAATCCCCAAATCATCTTTGTAAAGGTTAATTGAAGAGGTTGTGGAGGAGGGTGAAATAGGAATAGGATCAATGGAGATCTCATTCAAACAATTTTCATCCTTACTGCCATGTACCTCATTAAGGGATCTATCCTCTTTTGCAATAAAAGATTCATCAAAGTATTGAAAACAAAAATCATACATGTTGAACACAAAGTAACACTACAAGCATGAAAAATAGAAATATTTTGTATTTTTAAAGAAATTTTGCAATATTTTTTTTTGTATTTTTGAAATTTAAATGCAAGAGAATAAAAGAAATCTAATGTTAAAACAAAGGATCTAACACCAAAAAGAAAGAGTTGTCTATCATGGGTTCACCAAAATGGAAGATGTGAAGGTGAACACAAAATATACAACAAACACAATAGGGCATCCAATTCCACATAAGAAAAGGGGTAATGGTGCAGGAGCACCTAGGCTAGCTCCTAGACACCTACACCTAAGTTTTGTCTTGTAGTGACTATTGGCCAAGTCACTGTCCTGATGGAATTTTGGTTTGTTTTATGTTTGGTTAGTAAGTTGGAGTCTAGTTTGAAGTCCAACAAGGTCTCTAGATAGGTAGGTTATTCCTAGTGTTGGTCTTGATAGGTTGGTGAAGACCCCAAGCAAATGGCTTGTATGCCATTGGGAAGTGTTAAACAGTCTAAGGTGACTCTTGACTATAATAAGTTATTAAATTATGGATGTTAAGTGTTTTAAGGATCCTAGGAGTCTTAGAATGGTTGAGAGAGTCTAATGAGACCTCATGATTCAACTTTGACAAAGTTGTCTAGAAAGTGTAAAAGTTGTCATGACAACTTTGAAAGTTGTCATGACAACATTTTGGTCTAAACTTGTCTGAGCCTAGGAATTAGTTATAGGGCTCATACCTACCATGAATGAGGACCTAAAACTATTTAAGACTTGTTTTCATTGAGTCCAAAGGTTGGAAATCAATTTTCATGTACTATTTTGGAATTTATATGACTGGCAGACTGTGCCCGCATTTTGATTGAATAGAAAAGCTTGGAATCCAATCTCATGGATTGAACCAGAGCTAGAATCTTGTTTAAGTTCTTGTTTATATTTTATTCTCTAGGTTTAAGCTTTCTTTTGGTTCTTGCATTTGTTTTCAATCTTGTAGTTCTAAATCCTCCTCTAAAGCCAGCTTGCTAGACTGTATAGAGTTGAGGTGCTTAGTATGGCCCTAACTTAGGAATCCATGGCAGGTTCTCTATGACCACTTGGATTATGTTAGGGTATTTTATAAACAATGTAAATATGTATTTTTATGGCATGAAGTGTAGGGGAAGTATTTTTACATGCAGTCCCTAGGCGAGCAAAGATAAGCTCGGTTAGGAAGCTTGAACCGAAGCAGCGTTTGGGAGAGAGATAATGGATTTGAAAACCCAAATCAAGACCTGGAGAGTGTTCTCTAATGTTCATAGATTAAATACTAAAAAGGAGAGATCATGAACAATATGGCAAGGGGTGTAAACAAAAAACCCTCACTATGAACTAGGGAGGGCTAAAGAGGCCTAAAAATAAGGCTAGAAAGTAGGACAGGGCTGTACGGACCTGTTGGAGGAATAAGGGTGTGAGAATCCTTACTAAAATTGAAAAGGGTATCTGGAAGTAAGATTAGTTTGGGCACTTGTGTGGACACTTGTAGAGTTAGGCTCCCATTTGTGTGTTAGGAGACCTACAAGGCCTAGTAGCTTTTTTAGCCCAAAATTTAGAGATCGGGTACTTGGAGAAGAGTACCAGTAGATGAAACACCCCAAATTGATGCAAACATGAACTAAAAGAATCCTCTCCCATACTTGATAGCTGGATACAAGAATATGGAGGTTTAGATGAATTCCTAGTTGAATTCATTTGGAAGTGTTGTGGAGTTAAGGCGACTTGAAGACCTTGGTAGAGAGATCTTGAGGAGTAGAGGAGATTAGGAAGAATCCCTCTAATAGTAAGGTCATAGGAACCCTAAGAAAGGTCAAAGAGAAGACCTAGTGAACTCCTAGAGGAGATAGGACTTGTGGTAGGAAGATCTCCCTATGAGGTAAGCTCGTTGGGTTCACCAAAATGTAAGATGTGAAGGTCAACACACTAGATACAAAAAAAATAATAGGGCATCCAATTCCACAAAAGAAAAGGGGTAAGCTCATCGGGTTCACCAAAATGTAAGATATAAAATATGGTTCAAATAGGGTTTTAGAATAATGCATATGAAAGAGACCCTAAACCCATATTTTATACATACATTTGAATTGTATGGGGATGGAATGTAAATTTGGGAATATAAGTATTGAAATGAAGAAATAAAAGTACTCACCTCCGAAAAAGAACCTACTAAAAACCCTATCAGACAGTCTCAGAAACTATTGATTTTCAAGTTCCTAAACCAAACCTGCGAGATCTACAAAACCTAGAAATATTTTTCTTTTTTGAGCTAGGTCGGCCTTGACCCAGATAGCAGGGCACAATCTTACCCCCCACTAAAGGTCTTCCTTGACCCAAAATAGCTTCGATGGAAATTCTATTCGTGGATCCTGAAAGTTTGGCAAAAAGGGTATCCAAATCTGCACTTTAATTTGTTGTCTTGTACCTATACCTATAAGAAAAATAGTTTTGTTGTTTGGATGAGGAGTTTGCCTTAGTCAAACCTTGGTTTGGAATCAACCTTAATAATGGAATTAAAGTATAGAATGATAGCAAGTAGTAGAAGTAGATCTAACAATGAAGCTATGATAGTCAATAGATATGCAATTGTATTTCAAATGTAAACAAGTATGTTGATATGAAAACTTGAACATAGCATTAACAAATGTAAATCAAAACCTCCATGATTTTATGCTTGGAATCCACCTTGAGGGAAGAATGAATAGATCTTGAAGATGAACAAAGGATCTTGAAGGAAGATCACACCACCATGATGGATAGATCTAGGGTTTTGAATGATGAATCTTGAATGTTTGAACCAAATTCCTCCAAAGGCTTGAACACTTGAATCCTTGATCTTCAATGGAGAGCTTGAATATAGATGATGGCTTGAATTCTTGAATGGAAGATTACTTGAATGAATGCTTGCTTGATGGAATTATTTCTTGATCGCCTTGAGAAAACCTTGAGCACTTGATCTCAAAACTTGATGCCTTGATCATGAAAGTGGATGTGAATTGATTGATTGTGGATGGAGAAAATGAGAGAGGAAGGCTTCCTTTCATAGTGATCTAGGGAAAAAACTTCTAGAGAGGCTGACATTGGAGAATTAAATCCCAATTAATCTTAACCCCTAGAAATGAACCTATATTCAATGCAATTTAAGGGTTTACCATTCTGAAATCTGAAATAGTCGACATAGAAGAGGGAAAATGAAACTTTCCGAAGCCCGACATCCTGAAACTTCCAAAAATCAAAATTTGGACCTAGGGTCAAGGTTGAGGTCGACTCTATCCTAGGTCAGAGTTGAGGTTGACCTTGACCTAGGTCAGGGCCGAGGTTGACCTTGACCCATCAGGTCATCTTTGACCCAGAAAGTCAAAGTCTTCAATTTCTCAGAGAAAGTTGCCAGAAAGAGGCTGGAAATAGGGG
Source organism: Chamaecyparis obtusa (assembly GCA_027943335.1). Classification (NCBI taxonomy): domain Eukaryota; kingdom Viridiplantae; phylum Streptophyta; class Pinopsida; order Cupressales; family Cupressaceae; genus Chamaecyparis; species Chamaecyparis obtusa. Next base: position 199,571 of record BSBK01000170.1, read on the forward strand.
GAGAGAAGCAAAACAGGAGGAAACAACTAGATCTATGCAAAGACCTAATCAAGGTGCTTGACATGACCCCAGACCACTTACTTGGAGAGCTAAATTCTCTTAACATGGAAGTGCTTCCATTTTAAGACGATACACTTAGTTCTTGCATCTCATCTTAGATTACTTTCATTTCCATTATCATTTGAATCTTCCATTCTATGGTGCACCTTGCAAGGGTATCTCTTTAAGGTTCATTTGAGAGCCACTATTCATACTATCTTTATATTCTTACATGTCATAGATAGGAAGCTATAAGCCATTTTTTGAGATTTCCATCTTCATAGATCCTCTCAAGTGTAATGGTTTATAAAACTGTGTCACATTTTCATCACACATTTTTTGGCACCCACCGTGGGTTGTATTCTAGGGTTTAGCTCCATTTCTTGCATTTCTTACATTTTTCATCATTTTGTTGTCACAAGTTCATAACTCTATTTTGCAAGCCAGTAAAATTGTATGACACTCCAAAGTATAGCGAGACAATATTTCATCATACTACCAAATGACCTTTGTCATTTTTTGGAATATCATCTATGTTCATTATACTTTATCATCTTGTCTTGTAATATCATCTAGTTTTTATAGGTATATCATACAATTTCCTGATAGACTGAGAAACTATTGCCCAGATTTGATTTCTTGCACAGTTAGAGTCTTTTAGCCTAGTTTTCTTGCATTTTCCCTGCATTTCAAGTTTTCTAATTTCCTAATAGCACCTAACAAGTGGTTTTGTAGGTGTATTGATTTCAATTGCATACTTTTGTGCCCTAACTTGTGGTTGTTGGCATAATGGTCAATGATCCCCTCAAGATTCGTGACATGGCTTAACCGCCTCATGTATCTTCTATAAGTCTAGTGGTTGTATCAGGCATTAACAAGTCAATCTTTTGGTGCAACGACAACTACTACTTGTAACAAGTGGTATCAGAGCTTGGTCACAAGGTCGAATCCCCTTGGGTAATGCTGATGGGGAGATTATTAGCATAATGGTCAGTGCTCCCCTCGGGATTCATGACATGGCTTAACCACCTCTTGTGTCTTCTATAAGTCTAGTGGTTGTATCGGGCATTAACATGTCAATCTTTTGGTGCAATGACAACAACTACTTGTAGCAGTGGTTTTGTAGGAATCATTTTCCAAAAGAATTGCATTGCTAAAGCTACTAACATTGTGGTTTTGTAGGTTGCCTTGGAGATACAAATAAATATTATGCTTTCATAGATCTGATCTTCTAGGAACCTAACTTAATTAGTTATCTTTTGGTAAATGAGAATGTTATTGATGTGTTTGGGAGACACTATGGAGTAGGAGAGTATGCTCTTTTCCCTTGTGGAAAATCAAAAATCTAGACCTCCATTAGCGATCCATTTACTTTCTTTCATTTACCTTTAGAGGGCCTGCCAAGAAAGAAATCTTTTGAGAACGACCCAAGTGGAGAATAAGTGAACCCAACTAACTCAATCCTAGTATAATCAAAATATTCCTTCAATCTAAAGAAATGGAAGACTTGACTATTTTCTACTTCTAATGCTTCTTCATGTGTAGGGCCTAGTTGCCTCAACCTTGCTAAGAAAGACTACACTTGACTAGGCGCTTGTAGGGCTTTCATGGTCTCAATCTTATTTATAAGACTACAAGGGGAGTACATTCAACTTGTAGAGAGTCAAAATGTCTCAATCTTTCTTGAGAAACTATATATTTTGAGTACTTTTAGGGTTATAGGCCTCAATTTCACTTGTGAAACTACAAGGTGTAGTCATGAATGAAGACCCTTACTAAATATCTTAGGACTTAGAGGCTAACTATTTTAGCTATGTGACTTCCTTTATGTAAGGATTGATCCAAGTGGACTTACTCAGATCACCCCAAGATACTCACCATATGTGTTCCCTTGGATGCTAAAGCTTGAATATGGTAATGGTTTATTTGAATCGCTCTTCTATAAAATCTTTGAGGCTAATCTCTTGAATCTTTTGAGGCAATCACCATTTCCTCTTTTGCATCATCATTTCATCACTTTTCTTCTTGCTTTGACCTAATGCTAATGTTATACCTTTGTAGTCAACCTTATTCAAACTGGGGCAAAATTTCCATCACTTAGTGGTCAAAATTGGTCTTGTGCGCTTATTAATCATCTTGAACCTTATCTTATCCTGATTTGATCAAATCTATCTCATTTCTACATCTCCTCTACCTCATTTCAATTTTGATCCCGAGGGGGCAAGAATAACCTATCTTTCAAAACTACAAATTGATTCTACTATCTTATCTATTTTCCCTTTGGACATATCAATTTTCATTGCATAAATCAGTTCTGATATTGTCTTATCTTTAAATCTATGTTTCAGTGTTCAGTTTAGCTTCAATTGTGCATTAGAATCTTGCTATCTTTGATAGTTCTCATTCGATCAAATTCAGGATTAGTTGTCTATTTGTGCTTCATTTGATCAATTTTGGAGTCAGATCTCTATTAGTTACCTTGACATCATCATTCTTTGACTCAGCGTGTTCCTAGATCTCTCACACATTAGTCAAAGAGGGGCAAATGCAATCACCCAAAAATGGTCTAGTAAACTATAAGCCTCTTGCTAACATTAAGATTTAAATACTAGACTACATCTTGTGCTTAATCAATTGTGCACATTGATTTAATCTCTTATTTTTTAATCAAATTATCATTTTATCATTTATTCGATGATATCCTAAAGTTTGACCACTTTATCCTAAGCTTTATTTAATTAAAAGAACATGTCCTCTTTAATTAAATAAAATCCCTTTTATCCTATGTGTGCACATGAAAAAAGAATTTCCTAATTTAAAAAAATAGAAAAAGATTTGTGTTTACACATTAAATGCACATTTTTCAAGATGAGTGGAATATCCTTTTTCATCTAATCTCTTCCATGCATCTTTTTTGCCTCTTAACCATGTCCATTGATTTTGCCTCTTGACAATCTTTTCCACCAAAGTCAAAATGAGGATTATTCTCTACCCTTTGATTTTTCCTCTTAATCTCTTACCGCCCCTTTCTCTTTAAAAAGGAGACTCTCTCCTCACTTTGAATTCCTTACAATCTTTGTCATTCCTAGATTCTTAGATATCTCATGCTATTGTTATGCTATCATTTTTTTACTTGCATTCTAGAGCACTTGGAGCACTTTCTTGCATCTTGCATTCTAGTTTACTTTATTTGCATCTTAGCCTAGTATTTCCTTATTTCATTTAGCTTAGATCACATAGCTTAATTAGGAGGTATTATAATCTTGATAGATTAGCTTTGATTTCCTTGTTTTTGAATTTGCATCATAGCTTAGTTCTTACATCTCATCTTAGATTACTTTCATTTGCATTATCATTTGAATCTTCTATTCTATGGTGCACCTTGCAAGAGTCTCTCTTTAAGGTTAATTTGAGAGCCACAATTCATACTATTCTTAAATTATTACACCTCATAGAGAAGAAACTATAAGGTGCTTCTTGAGATTTCCTTCTTCATGGATCCTCTCAAGTATAATGGTTTATAGAAGTGTGTCACATTTTCATCACACAAGAGTGAATACAATAAATTTGGAGATAATGAGAAATGATTTGTGAGGGTGAGGGTGAGATTTGGAGAGAGAGAGAGAGAGAGAGAGAGAGAGAGAGAGAGAGAGAACCTTGACGTGCAAAATACAATAGTGGTAGGGATACTACAAATGCAGGTCACTTGACATTGATCATACAAAGACCACCTATAAGTCATGGGATATTTATAGCGATGGGTAGATTGAGAATGCAAAGTTCTCCACTAAGAAAAATTGTTGCACTTTGTGCTTCTTATTTTTCTTGTCTAGAGGCTCGTAATAGATCATCGAAAAACACATTAGCACAATAATTTTTTCACAACTTTAGCGAACTCATGCATGGTTTTTATGGGCCATGAATTAGAATGAATAAATATTTGAAAGGCCCAATTTTTTTAGTTAACTATGTTGATAAGCAATTGAATTTTTACTTTGTTAAGAAGGGAGACAACAAAACATGTAGTGCAAAATTGGATACAACATATGGACACTATCATGTCAATGGCTTGTTGGCTAAGTCAATTGATAGGTCATTCAAACAAATGATTTTTTTTTTGTGATACAAAGGTATTAGTCTAGAAGTGAGAGCTTTATACCAAGTATACTAAAATTAGGAATAATAAAGTTTGATTAGGAAGGTTTTTAGGGAAGTTTGTGATCTACTTTTTTGATACATGTGTAGAGTATATGTTTTTTATCCAACAAAGGTCTTAATGAAGAAGTGACATCTAGAGAGAGAGGAAGGTGGAAATATAGATAGATGAAAAGCATAACTATTATAGAAAGAGATAGAGAGATATGGATTGAATAATAGGGAGCTAAAGATATATAGAAAGAGGGAGAGATGAAGTTATATTAATAGATTAAGATATAGAGCGGGAAGAAGAGATAGGGGATAGAGGTGGGGGATACAAGGGGAGGGAGGGAGGGAGAGATAACTCAATATATAAAGAAGTGGCATATATAGATAGAGGATGATATAGAGAGATAAAAAGGGATAGATAAAATAATAGGGAGAGAGATAAAGAGTGATAGGGAAAATGATGAGGAGAGAGACATAGAGATAAGGAGATATAAGAAGACCATGATAGGAATAGAAAGAGATATGGAGATTGAGTAAATTACAAATATCTCAATAGATAGAGAGATAGAGATAGAGAGATGGAGTGTGTTGGTGTTTCCAACTGATGTTTGAGGTTAACTTGAGGATTTTTCCTTCTCCTATGTTTAGTTATCTCAAACTCTTGGCCAACTTCTTGAGGCCCCTTAGAGATAAGATATACTTCCTTCACTTTGGGTTCTGTACAAGCCAAATTGGTTAACCTTAGATATATTTAGATTATCTTTGTACTTTGTTAATCATTTTTCTATTAATAGAAAGACTCTCAAATAGATCAATTAAAATAATGATTATTGTATACCTGAATTGGCTCTATTCTAGCATATTCTTTATTGCATTTATTTTGTGATAAATGATACCAAACTAATTCCTAAAATAAGTGAACCAACTTTAAAATATTGAAATGATAAAAACCTTTCAGATTTTTGGTTATTACGACTTAGTTAGAAGTTAGGCCAATGCTTTATCCATTGGGTCACAGAGCCTAATATTTAGCCAATCTAAACAAGTTTGCATATATATCATGAATACTAAACCCTAACCTAATCATTCAATAGATCACACCATCAGTTGAATACTTCATATGTATCACTATCACTCTTGAATTATTCCTATGATCTACAACAAGTATTTAATTCCTTCCTTGAAGGAAACCTTTAGTCACAAACCATACATTCAAAGTAAATCCTATGAAGATGAATTAATTTGTTATAGATAGAAGAATTCATGAAATAACAAGAGAAGACAATAAGAGACAACTCATAATGAGATTTTTATTAATTTTTAGCAATTGTAAAACTTAAAAAAGTTCAAACACAGACTCCATTAATACCAGTCCATAACTATTTCTATTACTATATGAGAACTAAGTACAAAACTCTTCAAAGTTTAGAACCCTTAGTCAAACAACCATGATCCCCTTTATAGAAATAGGGAGATAAAACAAGCTATCAGCTGTCGAAACTTATATAAAAATAATTATTTTACAATAGAAGATTCCCTAAGGCATTCTTTCAAAACCTTAACAAATTGAAAATACTCTACTACGTCTGCAGAATGATTCTACATAGAAAAATATGTTACATCACGTTGAAGCACACTTGTAGAAAAAAAAAGTAGTGGAGTGACTGATCAAAGAGTTATTGTAGAAGGAAACACAGAAGAGAAAATCAAGGAGAACACCAAGCAAGTCATACATATTTCTAATTGCCAACATATCCTTATTTAAAATAGGTGACTCATAACTTCACCTTTACACCTTGCAATTAGGATCAACACTATCCTATTGGCCTCTTTCTTCCCATGAAAAATAGGCTTGCCTCATCTTGCTGGTAATACTTTTCAAACCATGAGTTGAGTGCAAGTCTTGTTGGCCAAACAGATTCCTTTATGTTGGCTACCCTCTCACTGGACTATTTACACTTTCCATTAACAATTACTCAATTACTCTTTTGACCATTCATTGAAGTCTTCTAGTGCAAACTCCTTGTTGAGAATAGAGGGAATTGTCTAGTGCTTTAACTCTTTAAATACCTTGATCTTCTCCCTCATCATCCCTATTTTTCCTTGCAAATATTGCACTTCAGACATCAGCATGTCATATTTCTTACACAAATCCTTGATTTTCTTAGGAATGTTAAATGTGAAATTGATTGCAGTCTTGAGACCATAAATATGCTCTTGCACTAGCCCCATAGCTTGACTTATTTCTCCAACGTCTCCCAAATATTTTTTACATTTATCAACACTTTAAAAAATTGTTGAAAAAGACAAATAAGCATCAGGGAGATTACTAACAATAACTTTTAGTAGATGGAAGAGGGTTCCCTTGACCATGGGCTTAACTTTATCTCTAGCCAGAAGCCTTTCTTGTGCCAACTCCACTTCTTTCTGCTCTAGCTTTTGTAGTAGTTTCCTCTAATTTTGATTTTATGTTTTCTTGTTCCTTATTGAGAGATGATGATTATCCTTATGTTATTGCACTCTTAGCAACACTAGATTGTATCTTTTCAAAATGCAACTATCAATTTAGCATTATGGACCAATACCTTTGTGTTATTAGCATTCATTTCAATCCTCTCCTCAATATACTTTTGTAGCTACCTCTATTGAAGTTTAATTGAATCCCTAGTAAGAATGGAAGCATGCATTGTGTAGGTAGTTACCTCCATAGTAGCAGTATCTCTCAGGGTTATGATTATAGCACCATCACCTCCAGTCTCTTCTAAACCAACTAGTAAAAAAGGCATCTTTGTACTAGGTGCCCTTACCTATTGAGCCAATACCTTCAATGTTAGGTTGTAACTTGAACTAGTAAACTTCCCATCCTTTTCAAACTCTATAGTGAACATAGGGGCTAGTTGTTTCCTAATCTTATCCAAAAAGAAAGTCTCCTCTAGATTCCACCTCGAGATTAACAACACCTAACTTTCTTTTACAAATTTCTTGACCTCATCCAGGCTTAGATGACTCAGGTCATTGTCATCTAATGTTGCATTCTTAGGTACACCTACAGATGGGTCTTTCACCTTTAGCCATAAATTCTTTAATTCAAGCTTGTTCACAATATTGTCATCACTCATGAAAAGTAGAGTAGCTATGGCCCTTTCATATTTCTCTTCCTCCCCAAAGTGGTCATCTTCATAATTCTCTTCATCCAATTTATCATTGGAGTCCTCATTGGCAGTCCACTCTCTTGGAGGTGAATCCAAAAGATGCTCCACCTCATTCTCATTTATGTTAAACTTGACCAAAGTATTGGCCATTTGATTCTCTTCATTGCCTATTTGAAGTGCATTACTAGAAACTATCTACTAACCTAAGACATCACCACCCTCTGGTGCACCTTGAGGAGCCTTTATTTCAGTCTTGGTTTTCCCCTAAAAGATATCTTCAAAATTATCCATCACCAACTCAAATATTTTGACTAAGTTTTACTCATTTGAGAAATAGGTGGTGCAACTTGGGTATCTTCTCCTCATTTCATTTTCAGTCCTTACTAGGATTTCCCACATCTTCCTTAATTTGGTAACTGTTAGCTTGTGGTGACTGATTAGGAAAGTATTGTACACTTTTACTCCAACATGTTGTAACTCATTCTAACCCTAAAGCAGCAAAATATTGTATAATATGGATTAGGGTTAGGGATTTCATAATGTATGGTTTTAGTACTTGCGATGGAATTGAGCTGTAAGGGGATTACAGATTGTAATCATTGGATAATAAAATATTAGACTCACTATTGGTGGACATAGCCCAAGGATTGGGTGAACCATGTTAAATCTTTGTGTCTTATGTTCTTTTCTATGTGGTTTATTATTTTTTGATATTGGTTATATTTGCACATAATTGTTATTTATGTCTTGTTAATCCTAACAAGTGGTATTAGAGCAAGGTTATTTTTAAATTATCCTCTACAAAAAGATCTCATGGTTGAGTGGGAGCAATGGCAGACAAGGGTAGGCTGAAGGTTGACACATTTAATGGGTAGAACTTTCAGTTATGGAAAATGAAAATGGAGGACTATCTCTATCAGAAGGATCTATGGCAGTCATTGGAAGGAAAAGCCAAGAAATCGGCAAGCATTTCTGATGAGGACTGGGCAATTCTTGATAGAAAGGCTCTTGGTAGTATTTGATTATGCCTGGCACAATCAATGGCATTTAATATTACACAAGCAATGATGATTGAAGATTTGATGAAAACCCTAGCGAAGTTGTATGAAAATCCCTCCGCTTCAAATAAGGTATTTCTCATGAAGCGTTTGTTTAATATGAAAATGGTGGAAGGAGGGTCAGTTGCTAATCATTTAAATGAGTTTAATACAGTTACCAATCAATTAATTTCTATCAATGTTATTTTTGATGAAGAAGTTAGGGCTCTCTTGATTTTGTGTTGTTTGTTTGAAAGCAGGAATGGCTTGGTAGTGGATGTTAGTAACTCTGTTTCTAGCTCTAACACCCTAAAATTTGATGATGTTATTGGTGTTATTCCAAGTGAGGAAATTCATAGGAAAAGCTCAGGTGGATCCACATTAGGTAGTGTCTTAAATGCAAAAAGTAGAGGTAGAACCAATGAGAGAGGAAAAAACTCTGGAAATCATGGGAAATCAAGAGGAAAATCAAAGGGAAAGAGGTCTGAATCCAAAGGGCCAAACAATTGCTGGTATTGTGGAAAACCATGAGGTCATAAGAAGAAAGATTGTTGGTCTCGGAAGAATAAAGGAGACAAACAAGAAGGTAACAAGGAGGCAAATGTGGTAAGTAATAAACCCGAAGAGGATGTCTTGCTTCTTTCTTTAGAAAGTATTGATGATTCATGGGTTTTAGATTCTAGGGCTTCATTTCATGCTACACCCCATAGAGCTTACTTTCTCGATTATGTCCAAGGGGATTTTGGGCAAGTTTATTTGGGTGATAATGAACCCTGTCAGATAGTTGGAAAGGAAAAAATTAAGATTAAGTTGCAGAATGGGAATCATTGGCTACTACAAGAGGTAAGACATGTACCAAGGCTGAGTAGGAATTTAATTTCAGCGGGGCAACTAGGTGATGAGGGTTGCACAGTTGCTTTTAATGATAGAAATTGGAAGGTTTCAAAAGGTTCCTTAGTAGTAGAAAAAGGTGTGAAAGTAGGCACCTTATATCTTTGTACATGACATATTATTCCTTCCACTTTAATTGTTTCAGAAGATGATGAATGCTTAGGAACAGTGGCTGTAGTTGAGCAGGAAGAACATCAAACTGTTGTTGTAGCTTTTGACACAACACTCTGGCACAACAGACTCGGGCACATGAGTGAAAAAAGTATGAAATTACTTCATTCAAAGAAAGTTTTACCTGGTTTGAAATGTGTCAATATGGATTTCTGTGAAAGTTGTGTTTATGGAAAATAAACGAGAGTTAGTTTTGTAAAGAGTGGGAAGGAAAAGCAAAATGAGAGATTAGAGCTTGTGCATATGGATGTATGGGGACCAACTTAGGTATCTTCCCTTGTTGGCTCTCTATATTATGTTACATTTATAGATTATGCAACAAGAAAAGTATGGATTTATTTTCTTAAACAAAAATATGATGTATTTCAAACTTTTAAGAAATGGAAATGCTTGGTTGAGAATGAAACTAGTAAAAAGATTAAATGTCTCAGATTTGATACTGGTGGTGAGTATTGCAGCATAGAATTTGAAGATTATTGTTCCTCTAATGGTATTTGTAGACAAAAAATTGTACCAAGGACTCCATAAGAAAACAGAGTGGTTGAACGCATGAACATGACAATAATGGAGCATGCAAGGAGTATGAGGTTGCATGCTAGGCTTCCCTTAAACATGTGGATAGAGGTTGTAAACACTATTGTTTATTTAATCAATAAAGACCCCTCTACTCCTTTGGACTGTGGTATTCCAGAGGAAGAATGGAGTGGTAAGAAGGTGAGTTATTCTTTTCTCAAAACCTTCAGTTGTGAAGCTTTTGCACATATAGATTCTCAAAATAGAACCAAGCTAGAAGCTAAGTCAAAGAAATGTGTATTTGTTGGATATGGCATTGATGAATTTGGTTATAGGCTTTGGGATTTTGAAAATCATAAAATTGTAAGAAGCAGGAATGTCATATTCAATGAGAAAGTGTTGTACAAAGATCTATTGTAGCAACATGAAAAGAAAGAAAATGATTATGTAGTACTGGATGATACTCCTAAAGATGATGTTCCAGTAGTACCTTATGCTCTATAACAACATCAACAACAAATACCACACACCCCAGTAAATGTTAGATGGTCAACAAGGCTAAGTAGACCTCTAGAAAGATTATATCCCTCTTTGTATTCTATTTTGTTAATAGATGCTGGTGAACCTGAATGTTATAATGAAGCTATGCAGGTGGATACAAAGATTCAGTGGGAGTCTGCAATGATAGAAGAAATGGAATCTTTGCTAAAAAATCAAACTTGGGATTTATGCAAGTTACTTGCAGGTAAATGGGCTTTACAAAACAAATGGGATTATAGGTTGAAAGAAGAGGATGGAGGTAAGAAAAGATTTAAAGTCAGGTTAGTTGTAAAAGGATTTGCACAGAAAAAGGGCATTGATTTTGATGAGATATTTTCTCTAGTTGTTAAAATGACTTCTATTCGTATTGTTTTAAGTATTGTGGCTTCTGAAGATTTGCATTTAGAGTAACTTGATGTTAAAATAGTTTTTCTTCATGGTGATTTGGATGAAGAAATATATATGGTACAACCACAAGGATTTCAGGTCAAGGGTAAGGAGAATTTGGTGTGCAGATTGCAGAAAATTTTATATGGCTTGAAGCAAGCACCTCGGCAATGGTATATTAAATTTGACACTTTTATGAATGAGCATGGATACACTCAGTGTCATTCTAACCACTGTGTTTACTTTAAGAGGTTGGATGATGATAGCTACATTATTTTATGCTTATATGTTGATGATATGCTTGTAGCTGGGTCTAACATGAATCACATTAAGGGATTGAAAAAACAATTAGCACATTCTTTTGATATGAAGGATTTGTGGGCAACAAAACAAATCCTTGGTATGAAAATTTGTAGAGATAGGAAAAATAGGAAGTTGACTTTATCTTAGGCTGATTATATTGAGAAAGTGTTGCAATGTTTCTCTATGGAGAATGCCAAAGCTGTCAGCACACCTTTGCCTAGTCATTTGAAATTGACTAAGGAGATGTGTCCTAAGACATCAGACGAGGAGGCTAAAATGTCTAAGGTACCTTATGCTTCAACTTTAGAGAGCTTAATGTATGCTATGTTATGTACTAGGCTAGATATTGCACACGCAGTGGGAGTCATTAGCAGATGTATGAGTCACCCTGGTATTGAGCATTGGAATGCAGTCAAATAGATTCTCAGATATTAGAGACGTACATCCAGTAAGTGTTTATACTTTGGGGGATCTACTACTACTTTACAAGGCTATGTTGACTCATATTTGGTAGGAGATATAGATAGAAGATGGAGTACTATAGGCTATGTATTTACTGTTGATGAAACAACAATGAGTTGGATTTCTTGACTACAAAAGGTGGTTGCTTTATCCAATACAAAGGCAGAGTATGTCGCTACTATAGAGGCATCCAAGGAGATGATAGGGCTTAAATTCTTCATGGAAGAATTGGAACATCCACAGATGGATAATTTTTTGCATACAGATAGCCAAAGTTCCATTCATCTTGCGAAGAATTCTGCTTTGCACTCAAAGACTAAACACATACAGTTGCAGTACCATTTCATTCGGTCTATTTTGGATGATGGGAAGTTAAAGCTAGAAAAGATATATACAAATGATAATCCAATAGATATGTTTAAAAAGGTAGTAATAAGGGAGAAGTTGAACTCATCTTCAGCTTCAGTTAGTCTCCTAGACTGAACAGAATAAAGGAACAGTTGATTCCAGGGTGGTTCAATCCAGTGGGAGCCTCATATTGTAGTAGTATTGCTACAGGATCAGTCTCCAAGTGGGAGGTTTTTTTAGTGTGGATATTGATCAATCACCAAGTGGGAGATTGTTAGCTTGTGGTGAGTGATCAGGAAAGTACTGTACACTTTTCCTCCTACCCTCGCCAGGGTTCGGGGCCAACATATTTTTGGCTATTTTTGGGCCGACATGTTGTAACTCATTATAACCCTAAAGTGGAAAAATATTGTATAATATGGTTTAGGGTTAGGGATTTAATAATGTATGGTTTTAGTACTTGTGGTGAAATTGAGTTGTAAGGGGATTATAGATTGTAATCAGGTTGTAATCATTGGATAATTAAATATTGGACTCACTGTTCGTGGACATAGCCCAGGGATTGGGTGAACCATGTTAAATATTTGTGTCTTCTATTCTTTTCTATGTGGTTTATTGTTTTTTGATATTGGTTATATTTGCATATAATTGTTATTTCTATCTTGTTAATCCTAACAGTAACTACAACATAATCAATGCAATTCATAATGACATCTAAATTAAGATCTAGTTCATGCACATAAGGTCCTCACTTGAGATGATAAACCTTTAACCAATGCATGAAACCTTCTAGGTAATAGTTACTCTCCATTCCAAACTTCAAGGCATACCTAGAAATGAGGAATTTTTGTACCTCCTATAGGGAATAATTTCCAATGCTAAAATCCCAACACTTGATGAGTTTTGGAAGGAAATATCCCTTCCTCTTCTTCTTCAAATAAAACTCTTGCATCTATAAGAATTTTTGGTATAAATTCAAGAATAGAAAGCTTAGGAGGCACATGACATGGAAGCTAGTGAGGGGCCCGTGGGAATCTATACACTCTAATTATAGTATAATCTAAGAAGGAAAACCAATCAACATAATTTAATCTTCCAATTTCATTAAGCCTCAATTCCTTAGGCCTCATTACCTCGATAAGCTTGTGAGATAATTTGTCCATTGAAACTCCCATCCAACCATAAATATTCATGACAAAGGACTTATGAAAAATAACATAGTCAGCCATAGGACTAGTCCTATCCCACGGGTAACAACATCTCTGCACAAGGAGTGATCTTCCTCTGCTATCCATAAACCTCAATCCCAATTCCCTCGACCATTCAAACCTATGCTAAAAAAACATCAAGTGACAAAGCATAGATGGATACATGAATTTTACCTCTAGGATCTTATTCTTGACTTCAATAAGGCCCTCATTAATCTTATTGGAAATGTAAGAGGCAAAAATATATTCAACATTGATAAACTTGTGTTGGATTCTCATTGCCATCAATATAATCCATATAGGAATCCTATCTTCTACACCCACCCCCAAAATTTGGCACAATGCATAATAGGTAAATCTAAAGTAATACTCAAACTTTTTCAACTCAAAGGGCTCCTCAAATTATGGGGAAGGAAATTGCTTCAAATTTATAGCCTTACACCCGAAGAAGGGAAAATCTCTCAAGCTATATGTTGCTTTAGTTTTCTCATAGTCTTCTTCAAATCTCTTCTGAGATATTTCCATCAATGTAGGTCTATTCAAATCAAAACATTCATGAATAACCTATGTACTCACATCTAGAAGCACATCATTTGAAGTGGTATGTGATCACTTTTTATTAAGGTTTAGAAACTAGGCATAATCTGAAACTCAAGGATTGGACATTTGGCCGAGCAGTTTATCCTCATAAAAATTTATTTAATATGTCAATCTGGGGATGTGTTAGTTGAAATGGGCCAACAAGATATATGCACCAAGTACCACTCAACCACCCATTCTATAGTTGTTGTAGGAAATAAATGCTTGGAAGGAAACTATTTTATGTTTGCAAGAAGCAAATACTGGAATGGAAATTAAAATATGGCTGCAAAAAATAAAGTAATGGAATGGAAATTACAAAAGTGAAGTTACTAACAAAACATAAAGACTCTTGCAAAATAAGCTATAATGCTTCAGCTTCTTTGCCTCTTTGGCTGCAGGAAGCGTTAGCTAGCCTGTGGCTTTGGCTGCAGGAACAGTTTAATACTTAATACTAAAATAACAAAAATGAAGGAAAAAGAGTTTAACTAGAATGAATCTAACTAACTATGGATTTCTCACCAAGTGGGCCCCCTTGGATGAGTATCCCAGACACTTAATTATGAAAAGTTAAATCTCAATACTTCATTTTCTCATTGATTGAATAACTGAGTACAAAGATACATGAAAACTAGTAAATAGTAAAATGAAATTGTATTGCAACTAAAACTGAGAATGCCCTTTTTTTTCTCATGCAGGAGAGGGTCTTTATTTAAAATGAAAACTTCTAACAACTAACTAATCATGCCACAAAAATAGGTGGATATTTTATTACAACACTACCAATAGAAAATAAGAAAGCTATAAAGCTAGTAACAAATTAGACCTAAAAAAGAGGAAAGAGTTGTTGCGACAGAAAATCTAACTTCCCACTCTCTCCTAGATTTCCTCAGAGAATTCATCACGTTGTCTTAGTCTTTGTTTGGAAACTGCCACCTTGATCATCCAAAAACCTTTTTTTGGTGTTGTGTTAATGTTTCTCTATTGGGGTCTGCTAAAAGACTGGGTTGAGCATCTAATGTATGTGTGTGCTTCACCTGGTCAAGATGACAGTTGCTATATTGATGCACTACACTTTAGATGTTAGGATAAAGATATTCATGGTAATAAACACCAAAATACGCATGCATTATTTATGTTCAAATAACTATTTTACTTATAAAGACATAATCATAACTTCAAAGTAAGTAATATACTATATTCATCCAAGTGTAGCATATTAAGTAAGTTTAAACCATAGCATTTGTCTAGTGGCAACATGCCACATAATAACAAAACTGAGTATAAAAGTCTTTGAGAAAATATAACAGAACAAGGAAAAAGACCTAGCAGAGACTATCCTAGGATGTCTAAAGCATGGCATTAATATGCCTCATCAATATGCATAGTTCTGGATGGAGAATCATATGTCATTTCTAAGAGCCTAATCAAATTAACTTAAAAAAAAATCTCTAGGATCACCTGCTTAGCCATATCTAGCGAACAAGGTTTGCACATAGGGATAGATTTCTCCCTATTCTTATAAAAGTAAGTGAATATGTTCCACCCCCTTTCATGTATCTTTGTATCTCTATATTATGCGCACACATTTGCAAACAAATTTTCATCATTTTTTCTCATGGATGAACCATAGAGGGAATTTAGGAAGTTGCCTTGGAATGATAGCTTAATAGGGGTTGGGGTAGGGGCCTCAACATTCACTTCTGGGACCTAGGCATTCTTGGGAAGTTCCTCAGAGACTACTATGTGCTCAACATTCATGGGTTATGTTGTAGGCTCATTTTACTTCTTCTTCCTTGGTACCCTATACTTCTATTCCTTGGATGCAAAAGGCTCTACAACATTCACTTTCCTCTTTCATTTCACCTTGGGCTTGGTAGAAATCTTCCCAGTGACAACTTATTTCTCAACCTGAGCCTTTGGTTGCTTCTGTTGCTACAATTATGAGGCTTATGAGGCTTCTACAGGCTAGGAAGATTCTTTGGGTTTTGAAACCTCTGCAACTCCTTCCTCTACAATAACTTGAGGCGGGTCATTGGAATTCTTACCCCTAAAAGAGTGCCTACCCCTTTTTGTTTCCTTTCCTTGAGGAACCTTCATTCAAGATTTCCTTCCTTGGCATATTGATATTACAACTACCACTTTGCTATAAAACCCTAAGGCCTAGCAACTTCTACTTATGCAAAAAATAAATTTTAATGACCTTATGCAAATGCAATTAATTCTTGTTATTTTAGAGAACAAAGAGGAAATTTGCAAAACTTACTAGTGATTGTTGTGCCTGAAATCAATGGGATGTATCTGCAACCCAAGAATTCACCAAAATCTCATCTCCAACACTTTCTTCTTGTAAATTCATGAGTAGAATGAATTAATGGCTCCTCAGAAAAAACTTATGTTTGCATGCTTCCATCTTACTAGTATGATTGGCATATTCATGGTAATTTTCCTTAAGAAGTTAGTTGTTAAATATTTGAATATCAATCACCGATAATTATGCTTTGATAGTGATTGAACAATGTGACCAAACTTGACCTCCACCGTGGCATTCATATGACCCAAACATGACACCCCACACATCTACACTATTGTTGTATTAAATTGATTTATCCTCATGAAAACATGGGGTGTATATATTTCCCACCTTTCATTATTCCTTGGAATCACCCCACAACTCTTTTGCCAAACACTTCTCTTATGCCTTTGACCTACAGAGGCCTAGGATGCCAATTTATGCTTCAGAAAAAATCACCCTGCAACTTTTTTGTAAGGATGTTGGAACTTTGAAACAATACATGGGAACATGGGAAACTCTTTTCCGTTAGCATTTTGCATTACCCCAATATTATGTGCAAATAACAATCTTTGACAGCACTATCAAGTGAAACCCTAGGGTACACCCTCTTTTGTTAAACAATTTCACTTTTTCTCCTTTCACCCCACACTTGCAAGGTGATAACATTTGGGTATTCCTTATATTTGATGAAACATGGGGTAACTCTATTACTTCATTTTCTTGATAACCTTTTGCTTCAACTGCAATACTTTACTTGGTTCACTTTACCTTATAGACTAGCAAGATAAGACAATATATCGCTTAGAAAGAACAACCTCATTGTTCTATTGCAAGACTTGACATTGACTAAAGTACGACATGGGAACACAACGTAACATTGGATATCATTTCAATCAGTAAACCAATGACTACCTAGGGAAATGGAGTCAATTTTCTAATGAGATTAGAACCTCATTTAGTGATTTTTATCAACTAAAATCATCAACAACAAGATAGAATGAGGCATGCCAAAGGAAACCAAGGGTATCTACACTTAGCATAATTTTAGATTCAGAGGTACCACTACAACCCACAAAATGACCCTATGTTTATCAAAAAAATTGTGGTCCTAACGATGGCTCTAGTTAGGGATGACTAGTTACAGACTAGTACGAGGGCTCAAAACTCTAGAGCGCAGACCAAAAGCACACACAAAGAAAACACACATATTTAGACTAACCTACTATGCATGGAAGAGATAAAAATAAAAAATAAATTTGAGGAACCGTATGTGCACTAGTAGTTCTAGAATTTCTCCATTAATTAACCGTAGATAATATGAATCCTCACTGTTATTTTCCATTACTACATAAGGACCTAGCCATAGTGATTAAAATTTTCTGTGTTTCTTATTTTTATGGTTCCTTGCATTTCACATTAAGACCCAATATCCTTTGAATTTCCTTAGTGTAGCTATTTTATCAAATAAGTATTTAACTTGTTGTTGCATCTTATTATTTTTCTTTTGTGCTTCACTACTTACTTCATCTAACTCAACCAGCTATATGATCCTATCATTCATTGGTTCTAAGAGCTCATCAACTTCATCAAGGATAAATTGATATACAGGTAACAAGTTATTCAATGGTAATCTTGCTTCTTCTCCATAAACTAGTTCAAATGGGGATTTTCCAGTTGCCCCTTTGATTGTTACAATATCTACCCACAGTGCCAACTTCAACTTGGAATCCCAATCTCGCGTGTTCTTCTCCAACATCCTTTTGATTATCTTCATGATACTCTTGTTACTTGACTTAGCATGTCCATTAGCTTGGGGATGATATGGAGATGAATATGACATTATTATTCCATACTTCTTGCAAAAGTCTGTAAACTCTTCTAATCTGAAACACATTGCATTATCTTTTATCATCTTGAAAGGAACACCAAATCCAATTAAAATTGTTGAGATTATGCAAATATAAGTACTGAGAGGGGAGGGGTGAATTAGTACCTTCAAAACTTTTCAAGACTAAAACTTTTCAAGTATATATAGCATTTAACCGACTAAATCCATTGTATGAAACATGCATTCAAATGCAATTGAAAATTTAATTTTCATGTAATCTAATCAATAAACCATTCATGAAAATTCATACTCATAACACAGATATTTTGGTATCACAGAAACCCTTGTAAGAAGGTAAAAACTGGGGTGGGGATGACACCCACAAATCTTCACTACTGCAATAACAAAGTATGTCGGTTAAGGCTACAAAATGTGATCACTTGTGATGATCTTACCTTGTTGGGAGTAATAATTAGATTGACTAGATCTACCTGGTTAGAGGATTTTAATAACACAATACATGTGTGTACTCGGTTAAGAGATTTAGCTAAGAATGGTTAAATTCACTCTGTTAGGAGATTTTGAGTATGCTATAATGGTTAAATGGTAACAATAAATGTATCTGTAATTACCAAGTCTATCTTACCTGATTCAGATCTATAATATACCATAAAAGATATCACGTTGTAGTGATGCATGTGTCCTTCTATTCTTCTTGGTAGCCTTGTGTATGTTTTGAAAAACTGAATGCTTCTTTCAAACCTTCTATCAAAAACCCTTTGTCTGATCTCCTAATGTCCTTAGTGTGGCTACTCCTTCATGATACATTCCTAATGACATCTTTACATTTTTATATAAAAATAACTCGAACTAATTAGGGTTTACAATATCTTAGAATACCTAAGGTCAACGGTGTAACAAAATAACCTAGATCTAACATTACATAGGAATCATCAATAATTTAATGGTTACATCCATATTTAATTATATCTCGATCTTGGTAAACTATTTTATGATCGGTGTGAACCATTTGCATTAATGTTTGTGCCATTTCAAATTACTATATCATTTCCTATTTTACTCAGTGTTTACAACATTCTTCATTTGGTAATTAACTGGTGCTCGATTCATGTGAATTATCAGTGATTTCTATGCTCGGTACTCGGTAATCATCTATCTCAGTGAGAGTACTCAGTCAAAGTCATGTTTTGTAAGCTTAGAGAGCTACCTTGTATCCTACTCAGTGTATAGGCTTTATGAGTTTGACTAACTTTCCTATTTATCTCCTTTACTGATTGAATAATTGATTGATACTAATGGGAACCATTAATGCTCAAATAGGAGTAACTTTCTCCCCCTTTGGCATTAGTATCAAAACTTTATGTATATGTACTGATTGCCAAAAATATATATATACAAACTCCAAAATATACTAACTCCCCCTTTGTGCGTGCTCTCGGTGTGAAGTACATACTGGCATATATATATATATATATATAGACTTTCCCCCTTTTTGAAATTAATGCCAAAAGAAAATGTACTTACAACTTGTCATAAATATGTTGATGGGTTTTCTTTAGTGAAACCAAGAGCAATGTGCTCTAAACCGGTTTGTGCATGCATGTCAAAAAAAATTTCTAGCACTAAAATTTTTGGGGTCGCAACTAAATTCTTTGCCTTATTGACATGTCTCTCCATTATTTTAAGATGGGGAAGAAACTTAGCCTGAAGCTCAGTTATTTGGTCTGATTACATCTTCTTGCTTCCTCAAATCAATTCTTAATCGCTGAAGTTCTTGAACCTTTGAAAAATTCTTAAGAAATGCATTGGGCTCAGTTAAAGAATTATTTGCACTGACCTATATCTCTTCATCAAGTTTCTTGATCTTTTCACTAAGCTTGGTAGTGAAGTGGTCTATAGTGCATAACTTATAAAAAATTTGTATTATCTGTTGAATGATGGTTTCAAGCTCAATAACAACCTCTGAGAGCTTAACCTTATTGATTTCCACTTCCTGTCTTATTTTCTCTACTAATTGTGATTGAATCTTTCCTTCTGCATGTTCTTCCATTCTTTTCTCAGCATCTACATCACGAGCATTGATGTGTCCAGTTAGAGTAGCAAGTTGATCAATGATGGGAGTTTCCTCATCAACATTAATGTCAGGAACTACTTGCATTAGGATATCTCTAACTTCCTCCAAAATTTGTTTCCTTTTACTCTCCTTTTTCATTTTCTTCTGTGCAGCCTTCCTTGTGCACAATTCTCCATATCTTCTCAATGCTTCGGGGTCTAATGTCCTAGGGTCATGTTTAGGAATTTCAATACCTTCATCAAGTGTGTAAGAACCCTTACCATGTTTCTTCTTCTTCTTATTCTCTGGTGTAGGATTTTTGGTGTAAGGCACTAGAGATTTTATCTCTGAATTTGTCTTTTCTAACTCGGTAGACACACTTTCTTCCTTTGCTTGCCCGATGACTGGTGTCTCAAAGGCTTGGCCTTGGGCATCTATTGTGGTGTCTACTATAGTTAATTCTATAGGTGTATTCTCTTTTGGTGCTTGTGTTTTTGTCTCTTTATTGTTAGGCTCATTTGAAGTTTTTTGCTCTATTGTACCCTATCCCTCAGGTATATCCTTTTGTTGCTCGGATGAAGAGCCTTCAGGTTCCTTTTGTGAAAAAATTTCAATTTCTTGAACCAATATGGGTAAGTCACCCAATATATCACATGTTGTTGCCTCACTAGGTGCATTCTCCTCGGTGGTTTCTGCAATAATGTTAATATTCTCATCATCATTTATATAATTAGGATCTTCATTTATGATGTCCTCAATCAAAACATCATCTGTCCCTGGGGGTTTCTAACTATTTAGGAGCATCTTGTCTATGTTCTTCACTATATCTAGTCAAGTAAAAGTCAATAGCAATAGTGTCATCTTCTACCTTGGTATCAGATATGTGGATTAGGTCCTTGGGGGCTAAGTCTGCATCATCCAAGTGAGCTCCTTTACCTTTCTTTGTGTTCTTATTCTTGAGAATTATAGCCAACGCCAGTTGATCAACTTTTGCTCTAGCTTTCAAAATTGTGGTCCATAGAAGCTTATTGTTTTCATCAACTCCCTCAAGTTTTCCTGCCAATATCACGGGCTCTACTCTTCATCAAGAAGCGTTTGGAATATTCCTTCATCAATTCATCGATCTCGGTAACAATTAGAGTAGGCATGGCCAAAATTAATGAGTGTTCCCTTATTTTATTCTTAGTGTGCAGGGCATATGTCCACCGAGCTGCCACTTTCTCATACAATTCTTTGGGAACATATCTAGAAAATTCAATAGGTTCTCTTTTAAACTTGATCATCATTTGTATAATAGCTTCCTCTATTTTCTCCTGATCCTTGGTGCCCATATATACATACCGATTTAACTTAGGGTGTGAAATACTCCCTGTCTCTTTTATACTATTTTCTAATTCATCTACCGATTGATTCTTATTTACAACAACTTTAAATTTACCTTGATCTTGTTCTTCATCATCTTCTTCATCAATATCATCTTTTTCTCTTATTAATCTTGTCCTCTTTTTAGGTTTCTCAGAGGTGACTTGGGAACCTCTCTTTTTCTTTTGATATGTTTTGGTGGGAGTTGGCCTTGATATTTTTACAATTCCTTTCTTCAGGGGTAGAGAAGAAGCTATTGAGGACCTTGTCCTTGCTCTTGTAGGTGCTTCTGCTTATTTTCTCTACCTTGTGGCCTTCACCAGTGTAACTTGGTGTACGGGATAAAAAGGGAGTTGTATGAGAAATGTGATATGTTGAATATGTGAGGGGAATATAGGATCTATCCCTAATCCAAATTCCCAAAAGAGAGATCCAAATTGATTAATCACAAAGAAGTGATCAATGCACAAATGAATCAAACCATGGAGAATATGAAGAAAGGATAAAATCCTATAATTTTCTATAGAAACTATGTGCTTGAAATCTTAAATGAATAGAAGACAAATACTAACCTCAAAATAGAGTAAATTTGGAAAAGACTATTTTCTGATGTCTATGCACAGTTTCGGCGAATTTTGCAACCTACTTCAGACTAGAAATGCCGAGATAGAGAAAACCCAGAAAAATTTTCTCTCGGAGTCAAGTCGACCTTCACCTCAGAATTGGGGTGCAATCTTACCCTAGGGCACAATCTTACCCCCCAATGAAGGTCAACTTTGACCTGAAATAGCTTCGACGATATTTTTGTTTGTAGATCTCGAAAGTTCACCGAAAAGGGTATCCAAATCTGAACTGCAATTCACTATCCTGTGCCTGTACTTGCAAGAAAAATAGTTTTTTGTTGTTTGGATGGGGGGTTTACCTTGGTCAAACCCCAATTTGGAATCAACCTTGAAATGTAATTGAAATTTCAATATATAAACAAAGTAAATGAAACTATTCACCTTGCTTATGTTGAAATCCTTGTGGAGGATTCAAATCCTTGAATCCACAAGTATGGATGCTCGAAATGAATGTTAAAATGTATGTAGGATGTCTCACATCAATGGAATTAGATCTTAAACACCAATCTTGAATGGATCTTGGAATAGGAAGAGGCTTGGATGAATGTGGATGGAGAAATCTTCAAGAGGGCTCCAAAGAGATTGAATCCTTCAATGGCTAACAATGGATCTCCTTGATGAATTGGATCTTGAATACTTGAATGCTTTCCTTCTCCTTCTTTTTTTCTTCTTGATTGCTTTATTTTTATTTCTTGAGTGCTTGAGAGATTATGAAGATGAGAGATAGATAGAGAAAATGAGAGAGGAAGACTTCCTTTATAGTGATCTATGACACAAACTTCTAGAGAGGCCGACATTGGAGAATTAAATCCCAATTAACCTTAACCCCTAGAAATGGACCTAGATTAAATGAAATTTAATATTTTACCATTCCAAAATCTTAAAAAACTGACCCGAATGCGGGAAAATAAAACTTTTCGAAGCTCGATATCCTGAAACCTCAAGAACTTGAAAATTGGACCCTGGGTCAGGGTTTAGGTCGAGTCTGCCCTAGGTTAGGGTCTAGGTCAACTCTGTCCTAGATCAGGGTCAAGGTCAACCTTGACCTAGGAGGTCGACCTTGACCCTAAGGTCACGGATCTCAAATTCTCTGGACTAGCTACCAGAAAAAGGCTGGAAATAGGTGGAGAGAGAAGTAGAATAGGGGGAAAAATCCAAATCCATGCAAATACCTATTCAAGGCACTTGACATGACCCAAACCACTTACTTGAAGGGCTAAACATTCTTAACATGGAAGTGCTTCCATTTTAAGATGATACATTAAGCCCCCACTTTAGCAAGAGTATGGGCTCGATGCAAACTCTTGGTAAAGGAGATCATAATGAAAAGATAATCTTATTAAAATCAAAGGGA
The DNA here is from genome assembly GCA_027943335.1 of Chamaecyparis obtusa. Lineage (NCBI taxonomy): Eukaryota > Viridiplantae > Streptophyta > Pinopsida > Cupressales > Cupressaceae > Chamaecyparis > Chamaecyparis obtusa. The sequence goes on from BSBK01000170.1 coordinate 222,884, forward strand.
CAAAGGAAATCTCAAGCCCCCAGGGACTCAAGTCTTCGTCAACTCCAATATTACAATAAGAGAAACATCTCTAAAAGAAGAGAGAGAAGAGGGTGTGATTATCTTTCCCAATGAGAACTTATGTCCCATTGTGAATGTAGTACCCCACTTGTAGTTTCTTTTAGTTTGCTTTATGTATCAGTTGTTTGACCGAATTCTTTTAGGTCACTTTTCATGTGATCGATTATCATTTCATTAAATGATGATTATGGATTATTATTATATGTTTATCATGTGTGTGCATAGATTAGATGATGATGTTTCATGATGTTAGATTACATGTTTTATATTGATTATGGTGTACTTACCCCATACTTGCATGTGTATGGTTATCATGTGTTTGTATCTGTTTGACGTGTTTGTGTGGTAGAGGACGGAGGTGTAGTTACTTGCATAGTCGAGATCCACATGTCTGACTGTACCCTATCATTGTCTGCTATATATTGTATGTACATGCTTCATCTTGTGATGACAGGTTTGCAGGTACAGGGCATCGTCTTCCCTAAATTGGCAGGAGTGAGCGTGCCCATAAACATTCATCTCAATGGTAAAGAGGGGAGATAATACACATACCCAAAACCCTAACCTAAACCTAATTGTCCTAGGATTGGACAAGTGTTTGTTTGACTACCTTACTCGAATTCGTCTGGTTAGCATGAATTTGTGGATCTCATTCTTGAGTGTGTGCTTGGTTTTAGTTTTCTTGATTTTATTGTGCTTGGTTTAGTTGATTTATGTTTATTTAGGTGATTTTATATGATTATTAATGTTAGGATTATAGTTGTATTTAATGATTAATTATGTTCCTATGTTTAATTGAGAAAATTAATCTAAAGTCAAATGTTTGATTATTTGGAATTATTTGAACATTTAATTGTAATTAGATTTAATTTATGTTTGCATACTTTATTAAATAATTAAATATTTGATTTGCATGACTTTAGGATGCATTAAGTATTTAATATATTTAATACATATTTTAATTATGACATGTGCACCAATATTAATTTAAAATTAAATTATTCTCAAAAGTAATCAACTTGTTTCAAAAAGTTAAAGTTGAGTTGTACATTAAAAAGTGTTTTTAATTTATTAATTGGTTTTTCCCTCAATTTTTGATTTGGAGTTGAAGTGTGAGTTAACTTTTGAGTTGTCTTTAGGGTTGCATGAAATGGGGAATTGAATTCTTATTAGGAAAAAAATTGCATTCATTTGAGATTAGACAGGTTTTGGAGGAAATTTGTGTGGAGAGGGTTTGGAATTGGGATCTGGAGATTCTTTTGGCTATTTGGATTTATGTAATTTTTGTTTGTGCTTTTGGATCGGGTACCTGTTTGCTACATAGATTTCAAATCTATAGACTAGGTTGATTTTGGGGGGAATTTTGTTTTAGATCTACAAGGGTTTTCATTTTCAGTTTCTGGCATTGGATTTGAGGTAGGCATTGAATTTTGCCTGTTAAATCTGTTTTCACATTTATTTGTCTTTTTGTGTTGTATAGATTTCTATGCTTTTTATTAGGTAGATCTGTGTTTATCTTATATTTGGGTATTTAGAAAACCCTAGTATAGTTGATTCTTATATTTTATTACAATTTGGTATTGTAGCGTTATGCTAGCAAAATTTCGTTAAATAATTCTTCATAGTTTTCCTAGAAATCAATAAATTAGATCTGACCTATAGTTTAACTATAAGATTTGAATTAAATAAATTCCTTATTAGAAGAATCAATTTGTTATTAAAAAATCCAATTTTGGTAGAAATATTCATAGTGGAAAATATATCACCCTTTGTTTAAAAAAAATAGATAAAAGAAAGATTCCAATTCTGGTAAAATGATCCCGTTGGTTTAAAAAAAAAGAACAGACAAATCTGAAGGAAAAAGACATTATAGTATGTAAAGTCTTGATGAAATATTGTTAATTTCCTTTTCTGGAAAAAAACTTAGACCTTACAATTTTCATTTTCGAAAACCCCTTTCTTTTTTTAAAAAAAATAATAAAATATATTCTTTGACAAAATGTGTGCATTGGTTTTATAAAATATTATAAGTCAAAAAAAATATAAAATTTAGATTGTAAAGTGACTGTATGTTTTGTTATATGTTAAAGATAATATATAAAAAAGTTTAAATTGTAAAGGGGTGGGCGGGGGCCACCTGTCCCCCCTACCCACCCTCGGCTACCGTAACAGGCTCTGCACGGCAGGGCAGAGCCTATTGACGGTACCCAAGGGTACCGTGCGGTAGATCTCTGTCGGCCGACGACGCTTAGGGTCATGCAACACAGGGGTGTGGGGCCCAGACCCCCTCCCCCAAAAAAAAAAAAAAAAAGATTTTGGTTTTTTTTAAAAAAAAATTATTTATTTTTATTAATTTGTTTTATAATAATTTAAAAATGTTAGTTAATATTATTTTATTTTTATAATTTAGTTTTTTATTTATTTAGATTAATTTAGTTTATTTAAATCATGTTTATTAATTTATATTAATTTGATTTATATAAATTATAATTAATATTTCAGATTAATTCAGTTTAGTTTATTCGTTTATTATATAGTTTAATTAAATTGGAATCTATATGTTTTAGATTTTTATTTGATAAACTTCTAATAAATTTTTGTTTTAATAACTGGGCTATTTTATATAGGTCTTTGCATATAATTTTGTATGTTGAGGTATTTTTCAATGTAATTTGATTTTTAATTTTAGAATTTGAATCCAATTAGACCTATTGTGATTTATAACTCAAGTGTGACACATATACAAATATGCTTAGGTTGATTAGGATACACATCTTATGCGTATTGTAACGTATTTAATTGTAATTCATATTGATGGTATGAACTTAATAAATGTTATGTTTCCACTGAAATTGGGCTTTTCATTCTATTAGATCCATAGGATATCATGAGGGAATGTTCTTTATTTATGATATTGTTATATTGATTATGTTTAGATTCTCCTAGTGGGTCTAATCATTTTATTCTACATTCAATTATGTTCATTTTGGAATTTGAATGATTATGGCTCAGTTTTCATTTCTTTATGATGTGAGTGTTGTATTCTTCATGTCTTCTTGTGCAAATTGTGACATCGGGTATTAGAAGACCTAGGGGAACAGAGGCTGGGAATGTTGTCATTTGTGCTTGTTTCAGTATCATGATTGATGTGTGTGTTAATTATGATTATACCCTATTTTGATCTCTAGGCTCTTGTTGCTTTGCAATCTGTTTATGGTATCCTGGTAATCTTTTCGATTTCTTATGTGTGAAACTAGATCTGGGTTTACCTGATGGTATACCTATTATGACATTTATGAGATTATGAGCCTAGGGGAGTGGCTTACAATAGGGGTTGGGACCCAAAGTGGTCAGTACTTGGGTAACCTATCGTAAGTTATGTAATTAAGTGATAATTTAGTAATTAAAAACTTATAGAGTTCATTTAAAAAGATAATTTAGAGTATGGTTATGATTATAATTCCTCATTTCCATGAGAGAGTATTCTAATCCCACATGGATTATATTGAGGGTTCGGGGCCCAAAGTGGCCAGTCCAGGGTAACTCAATGCTTGAGAGTCCGGGGTCCACTTTGACCAGTCCAGGGTATCTCAAGTAAATAGACATGTGATGACACTCCCATAGCATGTAGCCTAAGTCTCCTCCTTAGTTTTCTGTATATGCCTCTAGATTAGTGAGTCTTACCTTTCTCTTTATTTTATAAACCTTGAGTAGAGAGCTTTCAGGATTCCTTGCTCAGTGGTTTTACCCTTGTTTAGTTTTGGTTATCTGATTGGGGTTTGTTGTTATCTCCTTAGCATGGTGGAGTAGACCTTTGTGGTGCTACACAGATGGGTGGTAGTGATTCTTTACCATTTGAGATTCGATGTCCTAGTACCGGTGCTGATGATACTTCTGCAGTTGGATGCCTTTATGATTCTTCTTTGATTCCTCATTGTTGGTTTCTTATCATATCTTCATTATTGTTGTCATGTATTATAGTATTGCATGTGATACCTAATCTGGTCATTGTACTACTATGTTAGAGTAATTATTACATACCCTGCAACATGTGCAGTGGATGTCAGTTTATTTAGTTATCATGGATGTCCATGAGGATTGTATTTATTGATGTAAGTTGTAATTGTAACATTTATGTTATGGAATCTTTTGTTATCTTTCTTTAGTTGTATTTTTGTTCTTAAGTAGTTGTACGTCATGGAACCCTCTAGTTTTGTAATCTATTTTGGTTGATGGTTTAAAGTGAGTAAATGGTAATTGCTTCTGCACTATTGTTTATCTTGTATGTTAACTTTTAAAAAAAAATTATTCACCAAACTTAGTAGCATGTTTTAGGTTAAATTCTATTGGGTTCCCTGGTGGGGTGTTATAGTGAACCACACAAGGAAACAATGCAACTAGAAAGATGGAATTGAATCACCTAGTGAATGTGGCTACTCACTACTCAACCCATCAAGGATTCACCCTTACGAATATTCTATTCCACAAGAGTAAAACCAAAAACAAAAGAGATCTAGTCTTAAGGACACCTTCGACCTTAAGGGATCAAAAAATTTTGAAACTAGAGGGATCAAGAGATCTTGAATAAAAATCCATGCTTTAAGGATTAGTCACTAATCCATAAAGGGAGAAAAGTATCTTGAAAAATAATATATGTATATCGAAAAGTGCATGTGTGAAATAGGTGAGCAGAGTGTATGCCCCCACGTTAAAGTCATTGCTAACACTTTAACAAGAGCAATGGCTTTAACAGAAACATAAACAACTCCACTGATTACGTTTCCACTATGAGATGCCCCCAAGTGAAGACAAATCAAGGGAAATACCACATAAACATATAGAGAACACATAAGGGATTTACCTGCCATGAGGTCAGTATGATCATAAGATAATATATATATGATATTATTACAAATGAATTGACATTATTCCCCAAAGAAAGTAGAACTACAATCATAATGGAGGAAAGATCACATAAGAGATATGAAGAAGAATCTTTTTGGACCATGACATGGAAACCAAAAAGAATCAGTGCTACCAAGTCACGAATCCAAGCAGATTGCACAAGGAAACATTTATGAATAATAGCATAGATACAACATAACATGAAACAACATATGGAAGAATAGAGATACATATAGAGGAATTGTACAATAGGTTTGATTCCTTTATCACCTTGTACCAACAAAGTAACAAGGTTCATATAAAATAATCTAACAAACATTTAGCAAACACATTATGAGAGAACCACAATACTACAGGAAAATATAGAACAAAGGCTACCATGAAGGACAATCCAATCAAGCATGTCGCCTACACTCCCCATCTCATTCTATATCATTTAGGGAAAGTGGGTAACTCACAAGAGGGACTATATCCAATATAGTAGGAATGATAGCCAGTTCCAAACAAGGATCCTCTTGAGAATCATAATGTTTGATACTAGGTGTAAGTGTCAATTGTGATGAAAGCATATTAGGTAAATCAATATCAATGTCAATAGTTTCATATTCATCATTAACATCGTCAAGAGTATCTTCTTCATCTAGATTAATCAAAATAGGATCTAAGATATGAATAGGATCATCATAATCTTGCATTTTAACATCATTATTAGTAGTAACTTCCTCTAACACATCATGCATAGGCTTGTCAAAAAAAGATAAAGACTTTTGAAGAATAGAATTACGAGCTTTATCTTGAGTACGATGCTTCTTATGATGTTCATTAGTAGATCGATTACATTTTAACTTATTTGAAATATGTTGAGAACTAGGAGGAACAATTATCGGATCCTTCACAAGTTCTATAGGAGGATTAGTAGGTTTCTTAGTATACTGACAAGCAACACTAGGAGCTTGATTAACAGAACTAGAAGCCATAGATAAAAGAGGTATGGAAGGTGTAGGAAAAACACCATGATTAAGATCCATCAGAGGCATGTTTAATTCAAGAATCTTATGATTCTTATAGGCTTGATATGAGCAGAAAATATTATCAGGCTGAGAAGGACATGAATTAGGAAATGAAGGCCAAAAGAAGTCAAGGGTAGCACAATCCCTGGGCCTAGAAGGTTGGTATAAAATATGATTAAACATCTTCACTTCTTCATCATGAATGAATTTAAGACATTTATGGATAGGTGAAGAAACAACATGCATGGATTTTAACCATGGAAAACTAAGCTTAACTTGAAATTGATCAGAAGTAGGAACAACAACAAAGGTAGTGTTCACAATTTTACCACAAAGTTCAACTGGAAAGTTAATAGAACCAAATGATGGATAAAGAAAACCATTACAAGTTTGAATCCACACATCAAATGTATCATAAGAATCACGTTGCAAGTTTTTTATAAAAATATTTTCTTCAGTAATAACATTGACTAAGGATGTAGGATCAACAAGACAAACACGTGTAGGTATCTAAGAAATCCTAGCATAAATGTAAAGGGGACCATCAGGAGCCTTAATAGTCTCAGAATCATCAAAGGTAATCAAAAGTTCCCGAGGTCTTTTATTCTTAGGTTGCTTTCAAGGTTTAAGTTGAGTTTTCAATTTAGGCTACAACTTTGGTTGAGGTTGAGATGGAACTTGAGATTGAAGCTAAGGTTGAGGCTGAGGTGGAGGTGGAGATATAGTTTGAAAAACATGCTCCACTTGATTAACAATGTGATTAAGATCATCCATCTTTGAATCATAAACAATATCCATAGAAGATGGCTGAGAAATGGTATTAGTATCATGTGTAGGTAAAGGATTTATATAGATTTGAAGGTTTTGATTAGGAGGAGAGATAGATTTGTTCCTGCTACCATCAAGATTATCAATAGATAAGGCATTAGAATCAATCAAATCTTGAACCTTATGTTTTAAAGAATAACATTTCTTAGTATCATGAATATTCTGATGATGATATTGATAAAAAGCTTTAGGATCAAAAGATTTGGATGCTATTGTAGTAGGTAAAAGAGGTCAAATAGGAGGTAAAGTAATCATATTAGCAGTTAAAAACTTATTCATAATAGAATTTAAAGATTCAAAAAGAGGAGTAAATGTACGATTTAATAAAAAAGAAGTGGACGCAGAAGTGGCATTGTGAAATGCAACAATTTGATCAACAACTACATTCGCTTGTTTGTTTGTCGTGACATAGTTGTTGAATTTTTGAAATTTATTTGGATTAGAAGCAGCATCACTCTTATCAACTGCAACATGAGCCGTTAGAGTGTTGCTCTCAAATTGACTCACTTGTAATTGATAATGATGAAGTGCTGCACAAAGTTGTTGAAAAGAGGTAAATTCAGTAAGCAAAATCTTATCTCTAATATCCTTTTGCAAATTTGAAATAAACATACGTTAAATATCAATATCAAGAACATGATAGGAAATCTTAGCATGTAAATGCTTAAATCTACCAATAAATTCAGTCAATTTTTCCTTAGCACTTTGTTTATAATGCATCAAATCAGTCAAAGACACTTGCACACCAATGTTATTTTAAAATTATTGAATAAAAGCATTAGCAAGTTTTGGAAATGAGTCAATAGAATAAGGAGGCAAGGAACAATACCATTGTAAGTCCTTGTCATGAAAATTTCTAGTAAAAAACTTGGCTAAAATCCTATGGTTGTGAGTATAATCACTACAAAGGATTTGAAATGTTTTAACATGATGAACAGGGTCTCCTTTTCCGTTGTAATTCTCAAGACAAGGCATATCAACTTGCTGAGGAACTGGAGTACAAATAATGTCTAGGGAAAAAGGACTTCCCATGTCACATGTAGGAATGCTAAACTTGTTTTGAGTCAAGGATGCAAGTTGTTGTTGTTAGGATGACACAGTTTGAGCCAAACTGATGATTGTTGAATCATTAGAGGAAATAGGAGGAATAGAAACATTAGAAACACTAGGTAAAGTGTATGAAGCTATAGGAATAGAAGACACAACTGGAGGAACACTTGGAACTACAGTTGGAAGAGTATTGGAATAAGTAAAAGGAACATTATGATAAGAAGGTTATGATTTAGGAAGGGACACAAGAGGAACACTCATAGGAAAAAAGGGAACCGTTGTAGTCACCAAAGAAGGAGTATAGGTAGGAATAATAGATAAAGGAATAGAAGAAGGTTCTATACTAGTAACCAAAGGAATCAACCCTAAATCTTGAGCAAAAGGTTTAACATTTGAATGCACAAGATGAGTAATACCACACAAGAGATTAACACCTTGATCACTATCACGGAGGACTTTCTTAAGAGCCTCTATAGCTTGAATAAAATCTTGATTATGGTTTTCTTGAATAAGCCAATTACCCATTTTATCAAGTTCAGTTGAAAGTTTTTGGAGTTGTTCAGGAGGAACTCTTAAAGAATCATCCTCATCATGAGATGAGTGAGAAGATTTTTTCTCCATAATAGGATTGGAATCATGAATAATCAAATTTTCATCTGGGATCCTAAGGAAAGGAGAGGAAGATTTAGGATCAAAGGCACCCATAAGTCTACAACTTCATCTAACTAAAATATTATAAGTAGGCCTAGAGGTAGTAAAAATCATATACCAATGCAATGCAAATGAACTAAATTAAGAAAACATGAACAAATGAATATATTTGTACTTTAAAGAGATTTTGCAATTTTTTTGTATTTTTGAAATATAAATGCATGCAATGTAAATCTAACACCACAAACACAATAGGGCATCTAATTCCACAAAAGAAAAGGGGTAAGCGTGTCAAGTTCACCAAAAATGTGTGGGATAAAAAGGGAGTTGTATGAGAAATGTGATATATTGAATATGTGAGGGGAATATAGGATCTATCCCTAATCCAAATTCTCAAAAGAGAGATCCAAATTGATTAATCACAAAGAAGTGATCAATGCACAAATGAATCAAACCATGGCGAATATGAAGAAAGGATAAAATCTTATAATTCACTATAGAAACTATGTGCTTGAAATCTTAAATGAATAGAAGACAAATACTAACCTCAAAATAGAGTAAATCTAGAAAAGACTATTTTTTGATGTCTATGCACAGTTTCAGAGAATTCTACACCCTGCTCCAGACTGGAAATGCCGAGACAGAGAAAACCCAAAAAAAATTTGTCTCTCGGAGTCAAATCAACCTTCACCTCAGAATTGGGGCACAATTTTACCTCAGGGCACAATCTTACCCCCCATTGAAGGTCGAACTTGACCTGAAACAACTCTGACAAAAATTATGTTTGCAGATCTCAGAAGTTTGCCAAAAAGGGTATCCAGATTTGAACTGTTATTCGTTGTCCTCTACATGTACCTGCAAGAAAAATAGTTTTTTTTATTTTTTGGATGTGGGGTTTTCCTTGGTCAAACCCCAGATTGGAATCAACCTTGAAATGTAATTGAAATTGCAATATATAAACAAAGTAAATGAAACTATTAACCTTGGTTATGTTGAAATCCTTGTGAAGGATTCAAATCCTTGAATCCACAAGTATGGATGCTCCAAATGAATGTAGAAATGTATGTAGGATGTATCAAATCAATGGAATTAGATCTTCAACACCAATCTTGAATTGATCTTGGAATAGGAAGAGGCTTGGATGAATGTGGATGGAGAAATCTTCAAGAGGGCTCCAAAGAGATTGAATCCTTCAATGGCTAACAATGGATCTCCTTGATGAATTGGATCTTGAATGCTTGAATTCTTAAAGATGAATGAATGCTTGAATGTTTTTCTTCTCCTTCTTTCTTTCTTCTTGATTGCTTGATTTTTCTTTCTTGAGTGCTTGAGAGATTATGAAGATGAGAGATAGATAGAGAAAATGAGAGAGGAAGGCTTCCTTTTTATACTGATCTAGGGCACAAACTTCTAGAGAGGTCAACATTGGAGAATTAAATCCCAATTAACCTTAACCCCTAGAAATGGGCCTATATTAAATACAATTTAAGATTTTACCATTCTAAAATATGAAACAACCAAGTCGAAAGTGGGAAAATAAAACTTTATCAAACCCGATATCTCAAAACCTCCGAAACTTGAAAATTGGACCTAGTGTCAGGGTCTAGGTCAAATCTTCCCTAGGTTAGGGTTGAGGTTGACTTTTCCCTAGGTTAGGGTCAAGGTTGACCTTGACCCAGGAGGTTGACCTTGACCTTGAGGTCACAGATCTCAAATTCTCAAGACTAGGTGCCATAAAAAGGCAAAAAATAGGTGGAGAGAGAAATAGAATAGGGGGGAAAAGCTAGATCCATGAAAAGACCTATTCAAGGCACTTGACATGACCCCAAACCACTTACTCAGAGGGATAAACATTCTTAACATGGAAGTGCTTCCATTTTAAGAAGATACACGTGGATATCTTTATTTGACTCGGTCTCCTCATCATTTTCATTGTTTCCTATTAGTAATTGTTCATCGGTTGCTTCTTCAATTAGATTAGTTTTTGATGCCTCATTTTCTTCTGCTTCATCTCCAAACTATTTTACCAAAGTATCCATCATCTGCTTGGATTTTGTACTTACTTTTACTCTGACTAGATCCATCTCTATTCTTAATTTGGCCTCTTCATAGGTACTAAACCTTGTAGCCTTTGGATCATTGGGCTCGGCCAGCAATGCATGTATTGACTTAGAATTTTGGTCAATATATAGTTCATATCCCATTGGGGGTAACCAAATAGTCCTAGGTTCAACTGCCTTGATTAATGTGGTGTTGGTGTCCACTAGGAAACATATATCACCTTTATGTTTTTCTACCAGCTATCTTGGTATTCTGCTCCTTTGATGCATTCTCTCCTTGAATTGTTCAAAATAAACATCCATAACACTAATAAAATTATGTCCTATACTTTGAATAAATTCACTAATTTTCATAATAGTTGGTCGGTCGACATCCCAGTTAACATTACCGACTGAGGCAATGAAGTTTTGCACGTAGAAAAATATACAAACCAGTAGGGAACCAAACTTACAAGTGCTTGTCTTTCCTATCCTAATGGTTCTCATATTCTCATCCAATTGTTTTAGTAGAATCTTGGCGAGGTCAAATTGGAAGCCTTTCTTTACATTCTTGTAGGCGATGTCTACAGCTCCACATGGTACACTATTCAGTCTTCTTGATTAAAATATCTTGTAATCAACAACATAATCTTTGAACCTTATCTCAAGATCAACAATTGTGTTGACTCTCATACCTCTTCCACCCCATTCTGCTCTAGTAAGCTTCTCAATTTCATTCCTCTGTGCACTCCTTATGGATTTCACTTTATCGGTAATAGGGTAATCCATGATCGCATGTATAATGTCCTTTGTGATTTTGACTAGTTCATCTAGCCATAACTTCCCTTCATGCACTTGACTCTAAACAACCCTAATCCACTCTTTCTTGAACTCTCTTAGGAAATATAGGGTATTCATTAATCCCTTCACCTCCAGGTGTTTATGCTCATCCTTGAGCTTTCCATCCACACTTAGCTCTTGGTAAGTGGATTGAAGCTTGAAATCTCCTATTTCACCGATCTTGCAGTGGATGTAAGCATGAATGTATTGAACCAACAAAACCCTAGGTGGAATACTTGAAAACACATTATTTTGGTCAATTTGAGATGCAATCTCAGGGTGTAATTTATATTTCAATTCATCATAGGTTGCAAACTTGATTAATGTGACCTTCTTGTCACTCCTAGACTTGGATTTCATGACCTTGGATGAGGATTTTATCACTTCTAAATTTTAGGGCTTCACAAATATTACTGTAAAATAACTTGGTGACTAATAAATTTACTTTAGATCATGATAAACTTTCTCAAGATCTCTTTCAATCTTTGATAAAAGCTATAGAAATTCTTCGCTCAAATATTCTCAATTCGTTCTAGTTCTCGTGATCATTGTGTGAAAAAAATGACTAAGTCCATCGTGCATTTATACCAAAAAATTATTTTCCCACTCAAACTTTTACATTTAATGCTTTACTTACCACATCTTGGTAGACATAGTTGCACTCGGTTTACACTTTAAAGACCTTAGCTCAGTTAACACTTAGATATTACTTGGTTGATACCATGACTCGGTTAACCTTGCCAATATTTACCGACTAGAAAACATTTACTCGGTCATGCTTTTACCGACTGTACACAGTTTAAGTTCTAATATGTAATCCCATAGTGCATCTTATTTCATGCTAATTTGGTGTGCATTCACTAGATATAAGTAAATGTTTTTAAAATATAACCAATTTGAAATTAATTTCCATCCATACCTTCATTGATTAGGTGGAGGTGGTGATATCACCTAATTCGATGGATGAGGTGTCACCGACTGCAGTGCTTGATCCAACATTGTCATTTGATGCTTTTATCCACATTTGTTTTCTTATCCTCATGATTTCTTCAATTGTATTTGTATGTATCTCTGATGCTTGGTCTCTCCAATTCTTTCTTAGGTGACTGAACTTGTGACAGTGCAAACATGCCATACTAGTACTTGTCTAATTACGAGATCTTCCTCTCCAATTCTTTCTCATGGAATTTGTTGCTACATGTCCATACCTACCACATGTTGTGAAATTAACCCAAGTATTGTAATCCCAAGTATATGTGATGCAGGTTAGGGATGGAGGATCCAACAATGGATAGTCCAAATCTACACTAGCAACTATAACAACAACAACCACAACAGAATACAACAATATAATGCTTCAAAACATAATTTCATTCAACATGCCCAACTATGAGGCCTTCCGGGTTTCGGCCTTATACAATAAAATTACAAAAGTATTTCAGCAATCTCCTAGCTAGTCTAGCTCTGAAACACATCAGCAACTGATGGAAACACTAAGGTAGATCTAAACTTGAGCTTGCAAGCCTCTAAGAAATCTCCTTGATTCCAAGCATGCAAACCACTAGCTCTGCTATTACAATATCAGATAAATGAATTGATTTTCAAGATCTCATAGGATCTAATTATGATTCTACTCTCAAACTAATCCCATATTACTCATCTAATACTCCTCCTCTACTCCCTCTACTTCAACCAAGGCTCGCAATATATAACCAACTAAGCCACAAGTCGGCTAGTCAGGTATTAATTACATTATAGGTCCAGCTTAAGGAGAGATGCCAAAACTAAAGACATAAAAAAAAAAACATGATGTGAAGATAGATTTAGGTCCACACATGATCCAAGAACAAATCCCCAACCATGCAAGCTCCAATTTCCCTGGACGGAACCGCGCAAGGCGAAATACCACATGTTTCATGCAAAACTGGCATAAAATTGATGGCTGAGGAAAATGAAGATAACTCCCAAATCCAAATGAATTAGGACTTGCACCCTTAGGAGAATGCTCAATATTAGGTCCACTATACTGCATTAACTTTGCAAGGCAAGAAACCAATAGCAGTAACAAATACTAAACAAACAACAGACAGGTACAGGGATAGAAAATATTTTTGGTGATGCAAGATTGCTCAAGACCCAAGATGCTCCTGCATCAGACACCCCAGGTAAATAAAATAATGTTCTCATGAATATCTTAAGGGAATTGGGACATGTATACCATATCTTTTCTTAACCCATATCTCCTCTTGTCCTTCATTCCATGCTATCTTTACTTTATCCATTGTTACACCTAGCAAATCATCTTGTCCTACACTTTTCTCATCTTTCCTTTCTGCAACTGATAGAAACTAACTCTGACCATCTTTTCCACTGTTGATTACACTAGCACTTCAGTGAATCATGTCTTCTCTAGACTTACTACTCATATTGACATCATCTTCACTCCTCTATGTCACTAGTGTCATTGTTTGTTGCACTAACTTTGTCAAAAAGTCCATCTACCTCTTAATCTCTATAATTTCCTCAGCCATAGGAATAGGTTCATCAACTCTCTTCTCCTGATGTTTGTCACTATCACATGGACAACACTTGATAACTCCACATCCCCTAGTCCCTACTTCCTGCAAAGGTAATAACATATGCTTGGATCCACCATGCATTACCACATATGTATTTGCATGACCATCAAACATAACATGTCTATCAAATTGCCAAGGTCTCTCGAGAAACATATGACAAGCATCAATAGGCAATACATCATATAATATTTCATCATGATAAGATCCAATCTGAAAATTAACCAAGCATTTCTCTTCAATCCTAACCTTAGACACATCTTGTATCCAACTAATCTAATAAGGATTAGGGTGTTTCTTTCTTTCCAAGTTCAATTTACTAACCATCTCTTCTGAAACAAAGTTTTCAAAGCTGCTACCATCAACTATAACATTACATACCTTATTCTTGCACTTACATCTGGTTCTAACAAATTTCTTCTTTGCTCTGGTTCCTTAGCACATGTAGCCAACCTCCTAGTGATAAGAAATTCACCTTTTTCTACAACATTCTCTATGTCTTCTTTCATAGTTAGTACAACTCTTTTTCTAGGACATTGAAAACTTCTATGACCCTCTTCACCACACTGAAAACAAGTACCAGTGAACTCATTTTTCCATCTCCCTCTCTGTCAATTATTGTATTTCTTAGTGACTTGACCACTACTAGATCCTTCATCAGTCTTCTTAGGATTCTCTATCACATTACCTCCAACAATTGTTTCACCAGTCTTACCACCTTGGTTCTTATTATTTTGTCTTCCTTCAAACCTCTTGTTCAACTTATCCTCAATCTTTTATGACATCTGATAAGAAAATCCTATAGTTTTCATCCATATAGTAAGTAACTCTTCTTGAATACTAAGTCTAAAGCCATAAATATACCTAGCAACCTTTTCTTTATCAGCTTCAGAATGACCAGTCCTAATCAAGATTCTATAAAATTCCTCAGTATACTCCTGCATTGATTTGTTGGTCTGCTTCAAGGCTTGCATCTTCTTGAACATCTCTAACTCATAGTCCACTAGAATGAATTGCTTCTTCAACTTGTCAACCATTTGGTTCCATCTAGTGATCTTTTCTTTTCCTCTCCTACTTCTTTCCAATTGAACTTCTCTCCACCAAATATTTGCATGACCCTTCAACTTAGTCTTTTCAAATTGAACTCTATCAAGATCTTCTATTTCTTCATACTCAAATTATTCATCTATCTCATTAATCCAATCAATCAACTCTTCTAGCCTAAGGCTTCCAAAAAATGTAGAAACTTTGATCTTAGGTCTTTTCCCAATTTTAGACATAGCCTTTAGGATTCTATTCTCCTCTGGATCCGTGGCTTCTTCTATAGCTTCTTCAAAGTGATATTCCTTAGACTAATCATCACTGTCATCCTTCAATGTATTCTTCTTTCTCAATTCCTCTTGTAGATCTTGCACTTGTTTCTGCAAAGCCCTAAAATCATCAAGATTGAATTCCCTGATAGGTTCTTCCTCTGAGATCTCATGAGATCTCCTCAGAGGCATGTTCAATTGAAGGTCCTGGTGCAAACTACCTCACCTTCAGTGATTTGTCCACACACTTAGAATCTTCAAGCTCTAATACCACTTGAAACAAGGTAGGGATGGAGGATCCAACAATGGATAGTCCAAACCTACACTAGCAACTATAACAACAACAACCACAGCAGAATACAACAATATAATGCTTCAAAATAGAATTTCATTCAACATGCCCAGCTATGAAGCCTTTCAAGTTTCGGCCTTATACAATGAAATTACAAAAGTATTTCAACAATCTCCTAGGTAGTCCAACTTTGAAACACATTAGTAACTGAT
The DNA here is from genome assembly GCA_027943335.1 of Chamaecyparis obtusa. NCBI lineage: Eukaryota > Viridiplantae > Streptophyta > Pinopsida > Cupressales > Cupressaceae > Chamaecyparis > Chamaecyparis obtusa. Next base: position 238,657 of record BSBK01000170.1, read on the forward strand.
GGAAACACTAAGGCAGATCTAAACTTGAGCTCACAAGCCTCCAAGCAATCTCCTTGTCTCCAAGCATGCAAACCACTAGCTCTGCTATTACAATATCAGATAAACCACCCGATTTTCAAGATCTCATAGGATCTAATTATGATTCTACTCTCATACTAATCCCATGTTACTCATCTAATACTCCTTTACTCCCTCTACATCAACCAAGGCTCTCAATATATAACCAGCTAAGCCACAAGTCGGCCAGTCAGATATTAATTACATTATAGGTCCAACCTAAGGAGAGATACCAAAACTAAAGATAGAAATAAAAAAGCATGATGTGAAGATAGATTTAGGTCCACACATGATCCAAAAACAAATCCCCAACTGCACAAGCTCCAATTTCCCTACATAGAACCATGCAAGGCAAAATACCACACGTTTCATGCAAAACTGGCAAAAAATTGATGCCTAAGGAAAATGAAGATAACTCCTAGATCCAAATGAATTAGGATGTGTGCCCTTAGGAGAATGCTCAATATTTGGTCCACTACACTGCATTAACTTAGCAAGGCAAGAAACCAATAGCAGCAATGAAAACTAAACAAACAACAGACAGGTACAGGGATAGAAAATGTTTTTGGTGATGAAAGATTTCTCAAGACCCAAGATGTTTCTGCATCAATATGGATTACCTTTCCTTCTCGATTGATATGATTTATTCTGTTCTTTCAGTGTCTAGACTTGCTTCATTTTTATCCTGCATTCTTGTGATATGTGTCAATGCATGTTGCAAGTGTGACAATATTTATCCATATAAGGTTTATTGGGTGTCCTATTCAACTTTGATCTGCACTCATGTGCCTGATGCCCATACTTATTACATTTTATATCAATATCCATTAAATTTAGGAATAGATTTAGGAATACCTTTTGCTTTAATTATACAAATTTGATGTGTGGTCTAGTTTTCCATAATGATAACATGATAGCTTATTTAACATGATAGCTTATTTGGCCTTGGATTAGCATAGGCATTCTTCTATTTAGCTTGTATTGATGACTCTCCCTACTTGGTATAGCCTAAACTAGTTGTGCGATCAAGTCTTTTATGACTTATCAGAAATTCATCCATTCTTTTAGTACTATCTTCATCTTTCTTGATCATCTCATTATATTGTTGTTGCATTTTTACCTCATTCTTCAATCTTTCATTTTCCTGTCTTAATTCACTAATGTCTTCTAGTTTCCTTGTAAGCTCATTGTTTACTTGGTTGACTTCTTGACTTATGACAACCATCTAATTATAGATTTCAAAGTGATGCTTGGTGACTCTTAGTATCTCAGATTCCTTCTCTTACAAATTATCAGTCATTTGTCTCCTATCTTCAATAGCCAAATTTATTTCTTGTTCAACATGCCTTGCATTGTTCATGACATCAATCATTCTGACCATTTGTGTCTCTTGACTGATTTTTAATGCTTTCACTTGTTCATTAAGATGTAGATTCTTTTCAAATAGATCTGATATGGTTCCTTCAGATGCATCAGATATACTACCAGATCCAGATCCAAATACCTCAAATGGATCATCTATTTCTTCTTCATGATAATCTATCTCACTATACTGAATTTCCATATCGTTCCTCTTGATCAGTAACTTCTTTAGTTCTTCTTTGGCTTCTTTGAATTTCTCAATAAATATTTGCATCTGTAATATTTGATTCTCAATAGTTTTATCTAGCTTATATCTTTCCATCCTTAGATCTTTCCTCTTTTGTGATTAGACTTCCTTAACAAGAGATCTAGCTCTGATACCAATTTTTTGGATTATGGAAAGATAAGTATTGAGAGGGGAGGGGTTAATCAGTACCTTCAAAGCTTTTCAAGACTAAAAATTTACAAGTATAGATAGCATTTAACTGGTTAAATCCATTGTATGAAACATACATTCAAATGTAATTTTCATGTAATCTAATCAATAAACCATTCATGAAAATTCATACTCATAACACATATATTTTGGTATCGTAGAAACCCTTGTAAGAAGGTAAAAACTATGGTGGGGATGACACCCACAAATCTTCACTACTACAATAACAAAGTATGTCAGTTAAGGCTACAAAATGTGATCACTTCTGATGATCTTACCCTATTAGGAGTAACAAATAGATTGACTAGATCTACCTAGTTAGATGATTTTAACAATACAATACATGTGTGTACTCGGTTAAGATATTTAGCTAAGAATGGTTAAGTTCACTCTGTTAGGATATTTTGATTCTGCTACAATGGTTAAACGATAATAGTAAATGTATCTGTAATTAGAAACTCCATCTTGCCTAATTTAGATATGTAATATACCATAAAAGATATCATCTTGTAGTGATGTATGCATCCTTCTATTCTACTTGGTAGCCTTGTGTATGTTCTGAAAAACTAAATGCTTCTTTCAAACCTTCTTTCAAAAACCCTTTGTCTAATCTCTTGATGTTGTTAGTGCGGCTACTCCTTCATGATACATTCCTAATGACATCTTTACATTTTTATATGAAACTACGTTGACCTAATCAGGGTTTACAATATCTTAAGAAACCTAAGATCAAAGGTGTAACAAAATAACCTAGATCTAACATTACATAGGAATCATCAACAATTTAATGATTACATCCATATTTAATTATGTCTTGATCTTGGTAAATCTTTTTTGATCTATGTGAACCATTTGCATTGATGTTTATGTCATTTCAAATTACTATGTTATTTCCTATTTTACTCGGTGTTCACTGCATTCTTCATTTGGTAATTAACTAGTGCTTGGTTCATGTGAATTCTTGGTGATTTCTATGCTTTGTACTCGGTAATCATCTCTCTCAGTGAGAGTACTTGATCAAAGCAACGTTCGGTAAGCTTAGAGAGTTGCCTTGTATCTTTCTTAGTATATAGGCTTTATGAGTTTGACCGACTGTCTTGTTTATCTCCTTGACTAAATGAATAATTGATTGATACTAATGAAAACCATTAATGCTCAATAGGAGTAACAAAAATATTATCCATCAAGAAATTTATCACCACCTTCCTAGTGGCTTGTCTTGTGGGTATGGTTTTTATCCATTCAGTGAAATAATTTATTGCCACAAGTATCCATCTATGGCCTTCACTTAACTTATTAGTGATCTCTCCAATAACATATATTCCCCATTGATAAAAGGGGCCTTGATTTTCATTGGTTTGAGAGGAAGAGCTCCTGAATATTTTAGATTGCCTAAGAACTTCTTACAAGACTCACACTCAAAAAAAACCTATGGGTGTCTACAAAAATGTGAGGCCAATAATAAATAGCTTTGAGTATTTTCTGTGTTGTCATTTTCACTATGAAATGTCACCCACACACACCTTAATCCATCTCTTGCAATACCTTTTCAAATTGATCATCCAGACATAATAATAGTACACCATATCTATTCTTCCAGAATAAATATCCTTCTATAAGAACATACCTCTGAGTTTGTAATTTTAATTTTCTCTTATTGATTGTCACTCATCTCTTTAGGCCATTTCATGTGCCTCAATAAATTCACTTTACTAGTGTACCGGGGTTGTCTCTCAATACTTGTGACCATTTGTAGGTCAATCTGAACATTGTTCACTTCGGCCACATCCAAGTTTATATCAACCATCAATTTATCTAGTCCCAATCCTTTGAAAAGCTTAGTAATTTGGATTTCAATATTGAACTCTTAATCTTATTGATCCATCTACATCTACAGATAGTTACCTCAGTCTGAGAGAAAATATCTTTTACAATAGTGTTTGGCACATATGCAACCACTTTATCTCCCACTAGGTAGGGCCTGAAGTTTGTCATTACTTTCACTAGGGTGTATGCTTGTTTTTTAGTGATACCATATTTTAATTTAGTTGCCTGAAGGTTTTTTCTAAAAAAATCTATTGGGTTCTCATAACCATCATTATTCTTTTGTAACAAAACAACTTCTATTGTGTGAAAAGAAAAAAAATAAAATAATTGGAAAGGCTTACTATAATCAGGAGACTTCAGCACAGGAGCCTCCTTAGTAGATTTCTTGATATCTAAAAAATCTTCTAATGCTTCAATTTTCCACTCCACCTTGGCTCCTTTCTTCAACATCTTGGCAATGGGATTAACTATCTCAGTAAATTTTTATATGAACCTTTGATGCAGGGGCATCTTGGGTCTTTGAGCAATCTTGCATCAACCAAAAACATTTCCTGATTTCTGTACCTACTTTCTATTGTTTGCATTATAATATTTGCATTTGATGGTTTCATGTTGTGCTAAGCTTACATTATGTTGAGGACCTATTTGGTAACCTTCTCCTATGAGCACATAAAGATTGGATGGACTATTTCAAAGCTACAGTTGTTTTCCTTGCCATCGGAGCTGTATTTTCCTACAGTTTTGGTGCTGATTGTGCATAGTGGAGATGTTGATCCATAAGGAATCAGCCTTTGTGTTCTTAAGTACTTTTAGAGGACATAAATTAATATCATTTCCCAAGAGCGCAAGTCCTAATTAATTATGAGTAAAAAGTTATTCCCATTTTTCTCAGGGACCTATTTTCTGCCAGTTTTCGGATGAAACGTGTAGTGTTTCTTCTTGCACACTTATGTGTGATCAAATGGGGCCTTGCACAATTAAAGGAATTTTCTTAGGTCATTTGAGGACCTAAATCCAAAGGTGCATCAATTGGTGATCATTCTTTCATTAGTTTTTAATTAAATCTTCCAGACTGGACCTATAATGTAATTAAATGCCTGACTGGCCAACTTGTGGCTTAGCTGGCTACATAAGGAGTCTAGATTGATGTAGTAGGGAAAGGAAGAAGGTAATTAGAAGGATGATTGATTAGATACATCATTGGAGAAAGATAGGATGCAAGCTATAATTTTGAATTCATAATTCTCATTGTATAAGGCCGAAACCCAGAAGGCCTCACAGCCGGGCATGTTGAAAGAAATAATATAAATTATCTATTGTTGCTGCCAGTTGATTGCCTCATATCCATTGTTGATTGTCTCATATCCATTGTGATTTCATTGATTTCATATGGTTTTATATTGCTTCCATTATGTAACTTTGAGAAGGGCTTTTTGTTGATTCAGGTGGACTCAATTCTACTTGATTATGTTTGTATCTACCCTGACCCTGTGCCAAGTGGTATCAGTGAAAGTTCTTTCTTGTGGATTGAATTGTGGAGAACCTTATTGGATTGGTTTTAGGGTGGCAGATCTGAGATCTAACCTATAACTTGTAGAAGGTTATGATCTTGTTGGAACCTAATTGTCAAGATGGTTTGTGGTAGAGGAAATGATAATGCTATCATGGATATGTTGAGGTAGATTGCAACTAGGCTTGAAGCTATAGAGATAGCCCAGAGAAGAGGCACACATCTTGAAGATTCTAGTGATGAAGAAGAAGAAGTAGCACCTAATCCTGAACCTAAAGTTGAATAGGATGAGGAAAGACTTTTAAGAGTTTTGTCTAAGGCTAACTCCAAACCTGCAGTTGAAGTTGCTTGCTATGATGGAAGACTTGAGACCGATACACTTTTGGATTAGATATCTAAGATGGATAAATAATTTGAGTATGAAGGTACTCCTGATAATAAGAAGGTTAAGATAGCAGTCACAAAGTTGAAAGGGCATGCATCTCTTTGGTGGGATCATTTGCAAATTGAGAGATAGAAGAGAGGAAAAGAAAAGATCAAGACATGGATGAAGATGCTTGCAAAGATGAAGAAGAAGTTTCTTCTAGCTGACTACCAAGTTAGTTTGATGAGAAAAATTCAAAATCTGAGACAAAAGGACATGAGTGTGAAAGAATATACTAAGGAATTTTACAAATTGGATATCAGATCTGGACATGTGGATGATGAAGTTGAGAAGCTGGTTAGATATCTTAATGGCCTAAGGACATCTATTCAAGATGAGATCAGTTATGTGAAGATAGAAAGTGTGGAAGAAGCATATCAATTTTCTTTGAAGGTAGAAGAGAGATTGACAAAAAGACATGATCAAAGACAAAGAGGAAGAGGTGGCAGATTTTAGAGAAGTAGAGGTAGATCTTATGGAGAAAGTAGTAGATCTAACAATACAACACAAGATAAAGGATGGAAATATGAACCTGCTAAAAGAGGTAACTACTCTAGAGGTATCTATACTAGTTACTCTAGGAATAAAAATAATGGGAAAAGAGAAGAGAAGTCTTGGTTTAAATGTACTTGTTACAAATGTGGTGAAGGACATAGAGCTTTTGAATGTACTAACTCTGGAAAGAAGACTAGAGGTAATGAGAGAAATAATTTGGCTTGTGAAGAAGTTGAGGAAATGTCTAATGAACCTAAACATGGTGAGAACTTGATGCTAAGAAGGATCTTGTGGAATGAAGAAGCTGATGAGGAACCTATTCTGAGAAAAATTTTGTTTAGAACTAGATGTAAGATCACTGATAAATGTTGCAAGGTAATCATTGATAGTGGAAGTTCTGATAATTTGGCATCTGAAGAGCTGGTTAACAAATTGTAGTTGCAAAGATTGAAACATCCTAAGCCTTACCATATTGCTTGGATCCAGAAGGAGCATAAACTACTTGTAAGTGAACAATGCCTTGTTAAATTCAAAATTGGGAATTATCATGATGAAGTCTTGTGTGATATTATGCCTATGGATTGTTGTCATATTCTTTTGGGTAGACCTTGGCAATATGATAGGAAAGCTTTGCATGATGGTAGATTGAAACAATATACTATTTGGATGGATGGAAAGAAACAAGTGTTATTTCCTTTGGTAGAGAAGTTTGATGAAGGTCATTGTACTACAGTTAGAGTATGCTTGGTTGATGGTAAAAAGTTTGCAAGAGAAATGAAAGAATAGAATGTTTTCTTTGCTTTAATTCCAAGAAAGATTGAGAAACAAGATGAGTTAGAACATGCACCTGAGGTTAAACCTTTGTTGAATGAATTTCATGACATCATTTCTGATAATGTACCTGATGGTTTACCACCTATGAGAAGTATAAGTCACTGTATGGATTTGATACCTAGAGCTAGGTTGCCTAATAAAGCACCACATAGGTTGACACCTGATGAAAAGACTGAATTGAATAGATAAGTGCAAGAATTGCTTGAGAGAGGTTTGATTAGGGAAAGTTTGAGTCCTTGTGCAATACCTATTGTATTAGCACACTGATTCTAGAGCTATAAATAAGATAATAGTAAAGTATAGATTTCCTTTGCCTAGGATGGATGACATAATGGATAGTTTGAGTGGAGCAAAGTATTTCACAAAGATTGATTTGAAAAATGGATATCATTAGATTAGGATCAGAGAAGGGGATGAATGGAAAACTTCTTTTAAGACTAATGAAGGTTTGTATGAATGGTTGGTTATGCCTTTTGGTTTGACTAATGCACTGAGTACTTTCATGAGGTTGATGAATGAAGTTTTGAAAAGATTCTTGGGTAAGTTTGTTATTGTATATCTTGATGACATTTTGATATTCAGTAAGAGCAAGGAGGAACATCTTGAACATATCAGACAAGTATTGGAGAGACTGAAGGAAGAAAAGTTGCTGATTAATTTGAAGAAATGTTCATTTATGAAAAAGGAGATTGTATACCTTGGTTTTGTAATTTCAACTGATGGATTGAAGATGGATCGTAAGAAAGTGAGAGCTATACTTGATTGGCCTACACCTGAGAATGTTGGAGAGGTAAGATCATTTCATGGATTGGCAAGTTTTTATAGGAAGTTCATCAGAAATTCTAGTTCTATTTGTAATGCTATGACTGAAACTATGAGAGGAGATAAAAAGGATTTCAAATGGACACATGGAGCACAAAAGAGTTTTGAAACATTGAAACAAAGAATTGTAGAGTTTTCCACACTTGCTTTGCCTGATTTTAGTAAAGTTTTTCAAGTTGAATGTGATGCTAGTGGTAGTGCAATTGGAGCTGTTTTGAGTCAAGAAGGAAAACCTATAGCTTTCTTTAGTGAGACATTGAATGATGCTAAGAGAAAATATTTAGTTTATGACCAAGAATTCTATGCTATTATTCAAGCTTTGAAGAAATGGAGAAATTATTTGATGCCTAAAGATTTTGTGTTGAATACTGACCATAAAGCTTTGCAGTATTTGGGAAGTCAAAATAAGTTGAATCAGAGACATATGAAGTGGGTTGAGTTCTTGCAAAATTTTTCCTTTTCATTGAAGCATAAAAGTGGATAGTCAAATAAGGTTGTTGATGCCTTAAGCCCAAGAAGAAGTTTGCTGACAGAAATGAGAGTTGAGGTACTTGGTTTTGATGATTTGAAGTGTTTTTATGAGACTGATATTGATTTTGCAGAGCCTTCGAAATCTTGTAAGGAACACATAGTGAGTGATAAGTGGACTGATTATTTCATTCAAGAGGACATGTTCTTTAAAGGAGTTCAGTTGTGCATACCTAAAGGATCTATGAGAGAACATAATGAAGGAGAGACATAGTGGTGGACTTGCTGGACATTTTGGGATTGATAAGACTATATGTTTGATTTCAGAAAGATACTTTTGGCCACAAATTTATAGAGATGTACAAAGAATGGTTAGAGGTTACAAAATTTTCCAAACAGCAAAAGGAACTAGTCAGAATTCAGGATTGTATACACCTTTGCCTGTACCTGATAGACCTTGGGAAGATGTGAGTATGGACATTGTTCTTGGATTGCCTAGAACTCGGAGAGGTAAAGATTCTATTTTGGTAGTGGTTGATAGATTTTCTAAGATGGCTCATTTCATACCTTGTAAGAAGACATCTGATGCATTGCATGTAGCTGAATTATTCTTCAAGGAAGTGGTAAGATTGCATGGTTTTCCTAAGTCTATTGTTTCAGATAGAGATAAAAAGTTTACTGGTTATTTTTGGAGAACACTTTGGAAGAAGATGAATATAGAGTTGAAGTTTAGTTCTACACTTCACCCTTAGACAGATGGACAGACTAAAGCTGTGAACAGAAGTTTGGGAAACTTGTTGAGATGTTTAGTTGGAGATAAGCCTGCTAATTGGGATTTGATTTTGGCCCAAGCGGAGTTTGCATATAATAATTCTCTGAATAGAAGCACTAAGAGGACACCATTTGAGATTGTTACTAGATTTCATCCTAAGGGAACCACAGAGTTGAGAGATTTACCTACTGAGACAAGAAGAAGTGTTGAAGCTAATCATTTTGTAGAATACATGAGAACTTTACATGATGAAGTTAAAAAGAATTTGGAGGACAATAATCTGAAATATGAATAGAGAGTGGACAAGAGAAGGAAACATAAATATTTTGAAGTTGGAGATGAGGTTATGATTCATTTGAAAAAGAATAGATTTCTAGTTGGTACCTACAACAAGCTGAAAATGAAGAAGTTTGGACCTTGTAAGATTCTGAAGAAGTTTGACAATGGAAATGCTTATGAAGTCGAATTGCCAGAGGACATGGATATATCACCTATATTCAACATTGCTAATATATTTGAGTACTTTGAATCAAATGATGAGATAGAAGATGATCTAGATTATCCTAAGAAACATAAAGACATCATTGAGAAGATCTTGAATAGCAGAGTGAGCAAGAGTACAATAGGAAAAGACTACATGGAATATCTAGTTCAGTGGAAGAACAAGCCAGTTGAAGATAGTTCATGGATTACACAAGATGAGTTGGATCTTTATGATTCAGGTCAGAATATGAGTAGTTCCTAATGTGAAAATCAATTTTTTATTTACCCCAAGTGTCTGATGCAGGAGCATCTTGGTCTTTGAGCAATCTTGCATCAACCAAAAACATTTCCTAATTTTTGTACCTATTTTCTATTGTTTGCATTATAATCTTTGCATTTGATGGTTTCATGTTGTGAAAATATTACATGATTTTTAGGACCTATTTGGTAACCTTCTCCTATGAGCACATAAATATTGGATAGACTGTTTCAAAGCTACAGTTGTTTTCCTTGCCGTCGGAGCTGTATTTTCCTACAGTTTTGGTGCTGATTGTGCATAGTGGCGATGTTGATCCATAAGGAATCAGCATTTTCTATCTTAATGAATTTTAGAGGACCTAAATTAATATCATTTCCCAAGATCACATGTCCTAATTCATTATGAGTAAAAAGTTATGTCTATTTTTCTAGGGGACCTATTTTTTGCCAGTTTTCAGATGAAACGTGTAGTTTTTCTTCTTGCACACTTACGTGTGATCAAATGGGGCCTTGAACAGTTAAAGGAATGTTCTTGGGTAATGTGAGGACCTAAATATAAAGGAACATCAATTGGTGATCACTCTTTCATTAGTTTTTAATTAAATCTTCCAGACTGGACCTATAATGTAATTAAATGCCTGATTGGCTGACTTGTGGCTTAGCTGGCTATATAAGGAGTCTAGATTGATGTAGTAGGGAAAGGAAGAAGGTAATTAGAAGGATTATTGATGAGATACATCATTGGAGAAATAAATGATGAAAGCTATAATTTTGAATTCATAATTCTCATTGTATAAGGCCAAAACCCGGAAGGCCTCACAGCCGAGCATGTTGAAAGAAATAATATAAATTCTTTGTTGTTTCTGCCAGTTGATTGCCTCATATCCATTTTTTATTGTCTCATATCCATTTTGATTTCATTTATTTCATATGGTTTTATATTTCTTCCATTGTGTAACTTTGAGCAGGGCTTGTTGTTGATTCAAGTGGACTCAATTCTGCTTGATTCTGCTTGTATCTACCCTGACCCTGTGCCAACCTGCATTAAAAAATTATTTGACCAAAGAATGATTGGATTGACTTCATATTATTTGGAATAAATATTTTATTAATATTTTCCACTCTTTCAAGATCAATAAGGACTCCCTCCTTTGAGAGAATAAGGCCTAACAATCTTCCTTTTGTAACAACAAAATTATACTTTTTTGGATTAAGTGAAATTCCATACTCCAAGGCTTTCAAAAATATTTTCACTAAATGTATGCAATGATCCTTAGATTTTTTGGAATATGTAGTTAAATCAACTTGGTAAACCACCATGATTACATTGATCGGGTATGAAAAATCCACCTCCATGAATATTTGTAAAGTTGCACCAACATTTGTGAGCCTGAATGACATTCTTACATAAATTTAAGTACTCTAAGGAGTTATGAATGTTGTCTTGTATTTCTTAGATTCCTTGACTTTCACCTGGTTATACCTTGATAAATTTCCATTATAGACAAAATTTAACAATCATTTACTCTCTACAACATATCTTCCTTGTTTGGAACCGAGTAGTTATCTTTTAATGAAAAAATGTTTAAATTTCTGAAGTCTACATAGAGTCCAATGTCCCCATTCTTATTTCTAACTAATACTAGGTTTGAAACCCAACAAGAATGTCTTCTAGGTTTAATGATGTCTCCCTCTCTCATCTTCATCAATTCTTGTTGCATCTTTGGTGCCAACGTAGGATTTATAAGTCTTTGTTTTTGCCTGAATGGTTTAGCCTTTGGCTTCAAAGGAATTTCATGTTGAAACAAATCCTCTTTATATGCCTTCAGATTCTCATATGACCAAGAAAAAACATGCTTGTATTTTCTTAGTAGGCCAATTAATGTCTTCCTCACATGAGGAGTCAAACTCTTACCAATATAAACCTTCTTTGGGGACATCTCAATTCCTACATTTTTTTCTTCTAAATCTTCCCTTTGAGCTAAATATGACTTGGTAGCATAATTGTCAGTTCCATAAAAAACTAGATCACCAACACTATCAATCCTCTAGGAATATTATTTGTATTCAACTTCACTACTTCACTTCCAAATATTATATCTTTTCCATTAAAAACGTCTACAAAAGCATTAAAATCAATCTATTTGGATTAATACTTATCCATATGTTGAATAAAATTGATGATATGTTCATCATTGTCAAAACTTTCCAATTTCAAACATTATCAATTATGGAGGGTCTTGACTTGATTTCAATTTGAGACATCCCTACCAAAGTTACATCATCTCATTTTAAGGCAACATTTGCCAATAAATTTCCCATTATGTTGTTGGATATTTCTACCCAATCAATTGGAAAAGCATCAAAAAACTCAATAGAATCTGATACTGCATGTTTAAATTTTTTGAGTCTTTTATTCTTTGAAGCATACTTAGACCTAACCTAAGATACAACTAATTATGAATCACCAAAAACTCCTAGCATCTTAATTCCATGCTCAATAGCAACTTACAAAACCATCAACAACGCTTCATATTCAATAGTATTATTGGTACACTCAAAATCTAGTAAAAAGGAGTATTTGAAAGTCTTACCGATTGAAGAAACAAATAAAACACCAGCACTAGAATCTTCTTTAGAATGGGCACCATCAAAAAACATATTCCATACTTCATCGTTCTCCTTTTGTATCTCATTAACAATAGGGTATGTACTCCTCAACAATGTCTCAACTTTTTCTACTGTGAAAATTCCTAAATCCACATCATAGAAACATGTTTTATTGGGGTTTACCAATTCAAAAACTATGGGTGCTCTTATCTCTCTGAATAGTTTCACCTCTTTTCCATTCACTAGATAGTAATATAAGAGAGATCTAGTTGCACATTTCCTCCCACTATTTTTCTCCATTTCCTAGACAATAAAACTCCATACTGGGGTAAAATATCTACCACAAAAATATTTATGTTATATACTTCTTCAAGGAATGCAACAAATTTCACTTCAACATCTCTCATTGTTCCAACAACAGGGACTTCTCTATTATCCATTGTATAACACTTTCCATATAAATTGTCTACCCACATCCCTAATTTATGCATTACTCCCAAAGGCATAACATTTTTAGTAGCCCAAGAATTTATCATACAATTTCTAATGAGTATATTATTCACAAATAATGTAAGATAGAAAGGATCTACCTGAGATGGCTCCTTTATTATTATTTTTCCTACATACACTTTAGGGATTTTTATTTCTTCATTCTTGGTAGTACTACTTGTGCCATTATTACTCCCTCATGACCTGGGTAAGACATTTGGAAACAATGAAAACATTTCATTCTTGTGTTCTTCTATCTTAAGCATTTCTATTAATGGGATAAAAACCTTCATTTGTGTCAAGGTTTGAACTATATCAAATGCTAGTACACTTGGCATATTTTGGTAATTTCCCCTTTGTGCATCATTTTTCATAAACTTATCTTTCTCATTGGAAGCTAGAGGCTTAGCAGTGCTATCAATCTTTTGTGTCTTCTCTCTTGAATTTTCATTTGTATGTTTGTTTGTCACATCAAACTGTACCTTCTACATTTTAATTACTTTACCTTTGTCTTCATCTCTATTACTTGACTTAGAATTTGTTAGAGCATTCACTAGCTGTTTTACAAACCATGTGCTAGGTTTGCCTTGGTTTGTCCCAAATATCCTATTTCTCATGTTATAGTTTCTTTTTTCTTGGCTAACAATAACAATAGTGAGGTACATGGCCTATTCTTCAATGGGTTTCCTTAATCTTACATTTTCTTTAGGTTTGTGTACAACATTTATTTTCACACATACTTCACTGTTAAAGTCTGAAAGAACTTGTTGATTGTATTGTTACTACTCCACCCTTTGGTGATCTACATTGTATTCATTCCCCTCCTCATCACAACTATTTTATTCTCTATGATCATATATCTTAATAGAAAACTGTATGTGTTGAAAACCTACCTATTTGGATCAAGCTCAAACATGCAAATGTTAGGGATAAAAAACATATTCAATATTAACCTAACACTTTTATAAGCTTACAAAACCAAAACAAAAGGCCTCCACCACAAATTTTGATGACCATGCACCCAAGAATTGCTTCATTTAAGCTCTTATAGATGGTTGTGGGTGTGATCTTCCAACACAATATGTTAAATCCCACTTTGATTGAAAATTTGATAAATGAAAGACACTAAATGCAAACTAAGTGAAGATGAAATTGAATGAACTCAAGAAGTAGTTATAAAGAACTATCCTTAAGCATTCAATGTGAATACAAGAAGTATAAATAAATTAAATGCAAACCATCTACTACTAATGAATGCAAGAAACTATCAAAAAAAGTTAGTAAAAATCACTAAATGAAATGAAATAACTACAAGAAATAAACTAGCATGATAACTCTAAAATGTAAATGATGGATGAATTACTCTTGGCAAGGCTCCTATTTATATGATTTTAGAGGGTTGGAGTGAGGTGGATCACATGTGGCATCCACATAGGTGCCACATGAGAGACACACAAGCCATGCAAGAGTCCAAGTTTTCTCACACATGTGTGAGCAACTTGAGATGTGATGGGTTGATGTGTACTTCAAGTATACATGTAAGAGATGTGTCATAGTTTTCATAGGTTTTTTCCAATGAAACACATTTGGCAATTGTAAGAAAATGTCATCAAGGTTGTAAGAAACCTCATTTTACACATTTTTAGAATTCTTTTGAAAAGTCAAATTTTAAAAATTTGCTCACACATGTGTGAGAAAATAATTAGGACTAATGGGTGTAGGAATCCAAAAATTATCCTAATTAAACTTAGTTAATTAGTAAGTAGGTCTTTTGTTGAGAGTGATGTGAGTAGGGTAGGATCTAGGTCTAGATTTAGGATTAATCTAATTAAAAATTTAGACTAATCATGGTTGTAATCACCTGAAAATGGAAAAAGACAATTAAGTAATAAATCAAAGAAAATCAAGGCAAATAGAGGACAAGATCAAAGTAATTGAATCAAAATTAACATTTAGCCAATCAAAATTAAAATCAAGTCTTAATTCAAGATAATCAAAATCAAGAGCATTTTAATCAAGTGAAATCAAATCAAAGTGCAATTAATTCTATTAATTGTATAGTTTTGGATTAAATCAAATTCAACCCATTCAAGGGGTACATGGCTAAATAAATCAATTAAATCAATTAATAAATCTTAATTACTCTCAACAACCCAAAGGAGAGGAAATTTAATCAACCAATGAGATTTAAGGAAAGGCATTCACATGGATCAAGCCAAATTCAATCTCAATCACTCAAAGTGAAAGAGAATCTTGTGCATTGATCTTGTCTACTTGTCCCAAGCTTTGAGGACACAAACTTTGCATTGTCTTCAAAGGGTGGAACCAAAGACTCAACCAAGGCTTAATCATGATCAACACAACTACACCCCCTACCATTGCATAAATCTATAAAAGGAAGACCAAATTCCTCATAATTCATAACCACACATCTGAGAATTGCATAAAACCTCTTGCATTTTATAGCTAGAAAGGAATTTTAAGAGCTTAATTAGCATTCAATTTGAACTAATTGTTAGCTTTAGCTTAATCTTTATCATTTCTCATTCTAGGACTGTCATTAATGGTAGCTTGTTGAGAGCTTCTATTAACACTCTTAGATAGAGAGCCATAGGATGCTTAATTGATCTTTAAGTTTCTCAATAGTTGCTATATTGTGGTTTATTTAGTTTCTATTTCATTTATTGTCAATACTAATTCTATGAAGGTACATTTCCTTGTACACAAATGCTCGGATTTATTTCATTTTTATCAAATTTGTGCATGTTTAACTCTCAAGTTTTTTAGGAAACAACACTTTTGAGAGCTCAAACGATGCTTCTGCATGGTTAAACAATGCTTCTGAGCACTGTATCAGTGCTTCTGTGACAAAGTTGTGTGCCTTTGCACTGATCGACGATGCTTTCAATCCTTCTATTATTTGTTTATCATTCTTACAATGCCTTTGCACGGATCTATAGTGCCTATTCCCTGACTACTGAGCACTTCTGCTAATTTACTGAGCACTTTTGCTTCATTTTTACCGCCTTTGATAAATTATGTAGTGCCTATATTAATTATTTGTGTGCTTTTGAGTTTACTGATAGAGTTGAAATAGCGATTTTAATCATACTAGCAACGCTTTTAAGTAGTTAAATAACACTTTTAAGCATTACAAAAGTGATTTTGCATAAACTACTAATTTTCATTATTTGATTGTGGTAAAATAATTTGTATAACTCTACAGGATGTCTGATCACAGAAAAGAGAAGAAACTAGAGAGCAAATTCAACCAAGAAGGGAAGGATTTGACTAAGAAAATCAAGAAGGAGAACTTTACTCACATCAAATCAGTTCTTGAGGATTCACAAAAGGAGGAAAATCAGGTTTATGAGAACTACCTTAAAATTGTAGAAGCTTATAAAACTAATTTTGTATCACTTAATTGGATTTTCTCACCTTAATTCAATTTTTTCTTAAAATTTGCAAATAAGGCCTTAGATTCAATTCAAACTTTGCTTCTTCAATTTCATTTTTGGTTTCCTTCATTGTGGTTGTTGTTGTTGACTAACTTTGTTGGAGGAAAGCACATTGGAAAGGAACTATAGCCAAGGTAAGCTTAAAATGGAAAAATCACTCAAAAATGCCCCTAGCTTATGCTAGCTACAAGGAAAGGTAAGCCTCAAACTAGTGAATATTTTCTCTTAAATTGTGGCATTGGTGCATTTGAAAATCTAGTAATTACGAAACAGCCTATCTTTTTTTGGAAAGCTTAGCATTTAGGCCTATGCTCTTCACTTCTTCTAGTGAATCAAAATGCCAAAGGTGTTGAAATTTTTAATTAAGAAGAAAGGTTGAGGAAATCAAGCACATAAAATCAAAGCCCCTTGTTTGTAGAAGAGAGTAGAAATACTCAATTCTCTTTATTTAGTGGGCTAGTAATTGAACTGTGTTTATTGTGTTTGGGAAATTAAGGAAAAGTAGGGATATGCTCTTCACCTTTTTTGGTGAACCAAATTCCCAAAAATTGATTCTTAACTCCATTTCCTTTCTTTTCATGAACATGCTAGAACATTAGTGGGCTCGCCTCCCAAGAATTTTCCTTAATGAGGCCAGTGTGAGGGATAGCCCAAAGTGGGATATGCTTTCTTTTCATGTGAGAATCTAACCCACTATAAAACAAAATGCATACATCCTTAATGGGGTGTGTGACAAAAGGATTTTAAATTTTCAAACTTCCTCAAGTAGTCCTCATGGATTGTGCAAAACCCTGACATACCAGTGGTGGGAAGCCTCTTAACATACTTAGGGGATGAAAGTTTAAGATCCATTTTGAACCGAATCCATATTAAATCCTTGATAAAATAGCAAGGCCACCTTTTAGAGCCATGTTTACGAGCCAAATCTTGAGCTAGGTAGGTGCTTGAATTGTTTTCTTGTGAAATACCAATGATAACGTTCTTCAAATACAAACATATCTTTGTTTAAAAGGGTTAAAAAGAGACAAGTGAATGTGTGATTGTGGTGTTTTAAATACATAAACAAGTGAGAGAGATATCCATTGAAAGTTGATCTTACATTTTTAATCTCTTTAATTTAAAATCAACAATTATTGAATCAAAGATCATTTCAAACCAAACCCTTGTTGAATGTCAGTTTCCACATGATCCAACAAATTTAGGGCATCTTTACAAGGAGATAGCACTTGTGTTGCAAACGAAGGTCAAGAATTTGAGTGCCAAAGTCTTTTCAAAGATCCTAATTAAGAGGAAATTTTTCCAAACTTATTTGAAGAAAGACTTGGAGAAATGGATAGAAACTCTGCATATCATAATTACCAACAAGGAGGAAACAACCATAACACCAACAATGCCAATCAAGATCCTAAAGAAACACTTGAAGAAAATATTGAGAAAGCAACCCAAGATCAGGAATTTGTTGAGGTTATGGAAAAATTAATAGATAGGGATAGGGAGAAATTTTTCCTAAACCTAGCTCAAGCAGGGGTAAAACTTCCCCATGATTATGATATAGAACAACTTAAGAAAGATCAAGAGCAAGATAACCCCATGAATGCTATGACTAGACAAATGAAATCCTTCCAAGATTAAATTGATACCATGAAAAAGGAGGCCAAACCTAAGGCCTTTTCTATTGAAGCTTTGTGTCCTTTTTCATTTGACAAAAGCTTAGTTATGGTATCCTTTCCTTTCAATACCATTTTTCCTAAATATGATAAGCATATGGGTAAAATAGACCCACAGGATCAGCTAAGGGAGTTTTGTGCCCTAAGCATTGAGTTCATGCACAATGATACATACCTAATGAGACTCTTTCCTAGGAGCTTAGGAGGTCCCGCCATGGAGTGGTTTTCAAAGTTACCCCAAGGAATAAAAACTTTTGAGGAATTGGCCTCCAAATTTGTAACCCACTACTCTTATAACATTGAGCACAAAATCATGATGCTCAAATTATGTGATACCAAATAGAAAGATGGATAGTCCTTCTTAGGATTCCTACAAAGGTGGAGGACCATTTTTGCAAGGTATCCACGAAGTATCCACAAGAAAGAGAAGATGGAAATATTCACAAATAATTTGACCACGGAAATGAATTATGGATTACAACTCCAATGTCCCCCAACATTTGAAAAACTCATAAAAAATGGGATCAAGATTGAGGATGTATTGGTCAAAAGAGGTGAAATAAATTGTTTAAAGATAACAAATCCAATAACAACAACAACAACAACAACAACAACAATAATAATAATAATAATAATAATGTGCCTAAATATGTCAATAATCAAGGGTCCAATAATCACAATGATAAGCAGAAGTCATGGATTAAGAATAATAACAAAAAGGTTGTGAATGATGGAGTTGTGGAGGCTCACAACTTGAAGGAAACCTCGTTTACCTTACCATATGGAGCTAATTCTTCAAATAATGTTAATCAAACAAATAAAGCTCCCAACAATTCCAATAATTCCAATAACAATTCCAACAATAATGATAATGGGAATAAGTCCAAACCCTTTTACTCCACTTTTAACAAAAGAAAATTCACCTATCTAGGTGAACCTTTGGAGAATGCATTAAGGACCTTGGTTACTAAAAAAATCATCACATTGCCCAATGTAAGAGATTATGAACCTAAAGTTAAACCTAATTGGTGGAAAGATGCTCACCAATGCGAATATCATCGAAATAGAGGCAATCCAACAAATGAATGCATGAGGTTAAAACACTTAGTTCAAGATCTAATTGATAATGGAACCATCAAAATTGAAGGACCTCAAAACAATGAGGATCATACGGCCTTCAAGAACCCATTTTTGAACCATAAAAAGGGTGAGTCATCTAATGCTAATCAAAATAAAAAAATGGCAATGAGAAAGTGAACTTTTCTTATACTTATGATAACACGATAAATACTCTAAGAGAAGAGGATAATACCATAAATGTTATCATAGTAAAGGAGAATTTAAGAGAAGCATCATCAAATGTTGTCACTAGGGGGAAAGCATAAAAAATTATTCTACCTACCAATGCTCCTAAAATTGTGTTATCAAACCAAGCTTCAACCTCATCATCAAAACAATACAACTTGGTTGATCAACTACAAAGAACTCCCGCTCAAATCTCTATTCTTGAGTTACTCAAATTGTCACCAACTCATAAGGATATTTTGGAGAAAGCTCTATTGAAAACTAATGTGCCTCTAAATTTGGAGGTAGAAAAATTTCAAAATATGGTGGGACACCTCATTGCACCCCATTTCTTATCATTTTATGAGCAGGATGACATGTCCCTTAACCACCCTCAAAATCTGCCTGTGCACATAGAAGTCTTGATTCATAAGCATAGGGTGAAAAGAGTCCTTATAGATGGAGGAGCCGGCCTAAACATTTGTACTCTTAGCTTAGTAAAAGCCCTAGGATTTTCTAAGGAGGCTATTGATCCTAAGAATAAAATAACCATTAAAGCCTACGATGATGAAGAAAGAGCTTCAAAAGGATTCATAGTGTTACCCATAAGAGTTGGTCCCATGCAAAAAGAGACCATATGCCAAGTGTTAGATCTAAAGTTGAATTAAAATATCTTGTTAGGAAGGTCATGGATCTGTGAAATGCAAGCCGTTCCTTCTACTTATCATCAATGCCTAAAGTTTCCTTATCTAGGGTAGGAGATAATGGTAAGTGGGGACCTAAACCCCTTCCAATATTGTAACAACATCAAGCCTATCAATGACTCATTAGTCCCACACAATGCAGAAGGGTCTATATCTAACCAAATGGAGCAAGGGAAAAGTTCTAAATACATCCCATTATTGAAGGGAAAAGAAAAGATAGAAGAGGAAATTTTTATTAAAGACACGCCAAAACTCACTAACCTAACTACATCAACTAAAGGAAAAGAGAAGGTTAGTGAGGAAAATATTGTTAAAGAATCAAAAGAAGACCATACCAAAGCTATCCAAGTACACACTAAAGAGTCCCATTATTAGAAAATGGACCAAATGATGAAGAATTTTGATAAGAAATGCAAGATCAAGCAGAAAGGAATAGGTGAATACTCCTTATCTATGATGGACTTACCCTTATCACCCAAATCCTATGGAATAACCTCAAATCTACCTCATAGATATAATGATAATTTTTTGAGGGCAAGTACATCATCTACCATGGATGAAAAAGATAATGAGATCCTAAACTAGTTATATAAACATGAAGAATCAAGTGCACATGTCAAACATATTCAAAATATAACCATTCCCACACATCAATATTGGAAAGGGTTTCAAATCATGCAAAAGATGGGGTAAAAAGGTCAAGGACCTTTGGGCACAAAGAATGAAGGGCTCATTGAACCCATAGAAACAATATGGCGAGATTCCAAGGAGAAAACAAGATTAGGGTATCTTGAAGAAGGATATACTCAAAAACATTACCCCAAACTCCATGGTCAAATATTGTAATTGGAATCTCATAGTGATGAGGATTCTAATAAATGGGAATGGGAGACTTTATCAGATGATTCATGCCATGATAAGGGTATTGATGTTCTTCAAACCTATACTTCTACCAAGGATAAAGGACCAATAGAAGAATCAAGTCTTAATCAAGTGTCTACTTCTAACCAAGTGGTTCTAAATGGTGTGCCAAGCATAGGAATAGAGATAAATCAATGGGTAGGTGAACCCTACGTACCTTCATGGAGACCTACTATGGAGGAATCAAATGTTAGGTATAATCCTCACAACTTTTATCCCATAGAAACTTTCAAGGAATCTAGCGAGGGGGACTTTGACCCTACTTCTTTAGAAAATTTAGAAGAATCCCATGTCATAGACTTGCATGATACAATGTATGAACCATCTAATAATGAGATATACACCTTAAAATCCATTGAATCAAACCCAAGTATTGACCCATTGACTCTCATACACCTGAAACTAATTGAATGGAATTCCATCGAACCAACTACCCTTCCACTATT
The DNA here is from genome assembly GCA_027943335.1 of Chamaecyparis obtusa. Classification (NCBI taxonomy): domain Eukaryota; kingdom Viridiplantae; phylum Streptophyta; class Pinopsida; order Cupressales; family Cupressaceae; genus Chamaecyparis; species Chamaecyparis obtusa. The sequence goes on from BSBK01000170.1 coordinate 259,984, forward strand.
TTTGAATGACAACATGGTGTCCCAATACCTTAACGTGGTTAAACCCTCTTCTATCATGGAATATCAGGAAGAAATGATCAAGGGGAGCATCCAAACTTTCAATCTGAGAAAAAATGAAAAAAATAAAAAAAGGAAAAAGGAAAAGAATCAAGTGTTGAAAACCATGTTGTGGCAACATTAGATCCAAAACAAAGAAATAAAGAAATAAAGGATGTTTCCAAAGGTGAAAACCCAACTAAGGCACCTAAGGAAGGGAGTTTGAATGTTCTACTTGAACATTATGAAGAAAGATCTCCAATCTTAATTAAGCCCAAAAAATAATAATTTTGGGTCAAAAACTGAGCCGAAGATCATCCACCTAGTGACATCTCTATCTAGCAAAGAGAGGATATAATTCATCAAGTTCTTTAAGGAAAAATAAGTTAACTTTGCATGGTCTTATGATGATATTCTGGGATTAGATCCAAATCTGATAATGCATCATCTAAATATCAAGGAAGGAGCCAAACCTGTTAAGAAAAAGCTAAGGAAGATGCATCCACATATAGCACTACTTGTCAAAGTGGAATTAAAAAAATTGTTGAAAGTGGGATTTATAAGGGCCATTGATTATGCATAATGGATCTCAAATATAGTGCCAATATCAAAAGTAGATAAATCCGTCAGAATCTGCATGGATTTCAGAGACTTAAACTTGGCATGTCCTAAAGATGACTTCCCACTCCCAAGTATAGATGTAATTGTGGACCTAACAGCGAGACACTCTATGTTCTCATTCATGGATGGATTTAGCAGATATAACTAGATAAAGATAGCACCTGAAGACCAAGATAAAACAGCTTTTACATGTACATGGGGTAATTTTTGTTGGAATGTCATGCCTTTTGGTTTGAACAATGCCGGAGCAACCTATCAACGAGCGATGACCATAATATTTCATGATATGATGCATAAGTTCATGGAGGATTATGTGGATGACATATTAGCTAAATCTCACTCAAGAAAAGAGCACTTACCTATTTTGGCAAATTTTTTTGAAAGGTTAGAGCAATTCAAAGTAAGGCTTAATCCAAAAAAATGTGCATTTGGAGTCCAATCCGACAAACTATTGGGCTATATTGTATCTGCAAAGGGAATAGAGGTGGACCCCACTAAAGTCAAGGCCATTATGGAAATGGAAGCACCTAAAAACATTAGCCAGATGAGATCTCTATAGGGAAGGATACAATCCATCAGGAGATTTATCTCCCAATTAGCTGAAAAGTGCCATAATTTCACCCAACTTTTGCATAAAGATACAACTTTCAAATGGGATGAAAAGTGTGAAGAAGCCTTTAATCTATTGAAGAAATACCTCATGAACCTACCAATCTTGATGCCACCTATTAGAGGCAAGCCCTTAATCCTATATACATCAGCAATGGACAATTCATTAGGGGCACTTTTAGCACAAGAGGATGAAATAGGCAAAGAAAAGGCAATTTACTACATAAGCAGAACCTTGGTCAAATACAAGTTGAATTACACATTCATGGAAAGGGCATGCTTGGCTGTAGTTTTTGCTTCACAAAAATTACGCCATTATATGTTATCCCACAAGATAAGGCTCATCACCAAAATTGATCCTTTGAAATATCTACTTAGCAAAACAACATTAAATGGAAGTCTAGCAAAGTGGGTTATGGTGTTAAGTGAATTCAACATTGAATATGTTGATAGAAAATCAGTCAAAGGGAAAGTTATTGCTGACCAGTTAATAGAAGCACCACTTCAAGATGATCATCCCATTCATGTGGAATTCCTAGATTCAGAGATTGTAAATGTTGAGGCAAAAACATGGCAATTATATTTTGATGGCTCGTACACTCAACATGGGTCAAGAGCAGGAATACTTCTAATCACTCCATAAGGCTCTACTATTCCTAAGTCTTATGAATTACTATTTCCATGCACCAAAAATATAGCATAATATGAAGCCTTGGTTATTAGAATCAAGTTGGCATTAGAATGGAAAGTGACAGAACTCAAGGTCTACGAAGATTCACAATTAATCATTAATCACGTTAATGAAGAATATTAGACAAAAGATGACAAATTGGTACCTTAAAAAAACATGGTGGAAAGTCTTAAGAAGTACTTCATACTTATTACATTTGAGAAAGTGCCAAGAGAAAATAACAAAGCAGCAGATGCAATGCAAACTTTGGCTTTGCTTCTACAAATGAATGATCAAAGTGCTAGATATGAATTCCTGGTAGAAGAAGTGGATCAACCCGCGTTTGACCCTACCCACCCTTATACCATTTTCTTGCTAACTATACATGAATCACCTTGGTATGGACCTATTTACACTTACTTAAAAGATCAAATCCTTCCCATAGACCAAACCAGGAATCAAAAGAAAAGCTTCACTCACCAAGTCGCCCGATACACCATAATTTCTAAAACCTTGTATCGCAAGAGTCTAGATGGAATGCTCCTTAGATGTTTAAAAGAAGAGGAATCAAACATAGCCTTGTGAGAAATCCATGAAGGAATCTGTGGGTCACACTCGATTAGATTAACCCTAGCTAAGAAACTTCTTAGGATAGGATATTTTTGGCCTATGATGGAGAAAGACACTTGTAACTTTTCCAAAACTTGTAGAAAGTGTCAATTCCATGGAAACTTGATACATGTGCCCACACAAGAGCTTCATCTGATGACAACACCTTGGCTATTCTATCAATGGGGTCTAGATTTAATAGGCATGATTTATCCACCATCCTTGAATGGTCATAAATTCATCATCATGACAATAGAGTACTTTACCAAGTGGGTGGAAGTTGTACCCTTTTTAACTACAACAGAAAAGGAGATATCTTTGTTTATCCTAAATCACATCATTTGTAGATATGGCATACCTCATGCTATCATAATAGATAATGCAAAGCATTTCAAAAACAAAGACCTAAAGGAATTATGCACCAAGTTTCACATGATTCATCAATCTATTACCCCCAAGGTAATGGACAAGCTGAGCCAACAAATAAAAACATCTTGAAGATATTGAAGAGGATGGTGGATAATTCAAGTAGAGATTGGCACATCAAAATAAACCCGACCTTGTGGGCTTATAGAACAAGCATAAGAATGCCAACAGGAGCTACACCTTTTTCCTTAGTCTTTGGAATAGAAGCAATTTTGCCTTTAGAGGTAGAACTTCCGTCCTTAAGGGTATCTTTTCATGGTTTGATAAGTGAGGAAGACTATAGAGTTGCTAGGCTGCAAGAACTAGAACTCCTAGATGAGAAATAGAAACAAGCATTTGATCATTTGAAGGTATACCAAGATAGAATGTCAAGGACTTATAACAAGCACATCAAGTCAAGAAAATTTCAAATAGGTGACCTAGTTTTGCGAGAGAATCCCAAAAATCAAGTAGAAAGAGAAAAGAAGGGAAAATGGGAGGCAAACTAGTTAGGACCATTTATCATCATTGAAAATTGTGGGACCGGCACCACAAATTAGCAGATTGTGATGGAGAAGAGCTATATGAACCTATCAATAGCATACATCTAAAGAGGTTCTATACATGAGATAGATGAAAGAGTATAAAGAGTATCATAAATTAGATGGAAAGCATCATATTTATTCTACATAGTCAAAAGAGATCTTGAAAAGACCAAAAACATTTGAAAAATAGAAAAGATCAAAAATAATGGAAAATTGAGCATGAAGGAATACCAAAAACATTCATATATTATCCTCAAAAAGATGTTGTCTTGGTAAAAACCTAGAAAATAGGTGCCCTGATGATATAGAAAAAAAAAATTGGAAAAAAGAAAAATACAAAAAAAAATCAAAAAAGAGAGAAAAATGCCTTGGTGAAAACCTAGCAAATAGGTGCCTTGGTAGAAAAAAAAGAGAAAAGCTTTAAAAATAGAAAAAAGAGCAAGATCCATTCAATCGGTGAAAACCTATTAAACAAGCGCCTTTGAAAGTCCAAGTCAGTCGCATACCTAGAAGCTCACCTTGTAAATATTGCATTCACCAGCATTTGTATATATTGCATAATAAAACCCCACATTTGCATTTGCAAGTACCTCAAGATTTTGGTCAGCTAATCTACAAACTGTCCTAATTCCCACAAATGAAATCATATCAAACTGGGGGCAATCTACTTAAAAGGAGGAAGGATTTATCAAAGAACGCTTTATTCAATCATGGAATCAATTCATCAAATTCAAAAGAGGAACACTTATCAAATCTACATTCTAATCCAATTTGAACCAAATGAGAAATTTGATCCAAGACCTTACATGACCTTATCTTTATCAGGATTAAAAGTATGAAATGGATGGAACTACACTTGAAATATGGATTTGAAAAACATTGCAAAAAAATTTCTAAGTGTTGATTAAATTTATGAAATCATGTCTTTCTAGCGAATCAATGAAAGTTTTAGACTAGACAAGCTATGATGAAAGGATGATATTTTTGTTAATTTATAAATGATTGTCTTAACATCAAAGTTTTAAATCATGTATTATTTTTCTAAAGACTTGATCATCAAAGAATCATCGAGAAATTGTACATAGGATAAAACTAAGATTTCTACTTGTTTACGCAAAAGGATACCTTGGCTATTTTGATCTTCAATATCATAATACCAAAATCCACTTGCAACATAGAATCTGAAAAAATTGGTATTCACACTCTCATGATTGGCTTCAATTAGTGACAGTTGTACCAGATAAGAGATGGGAAAGCAAAGAAAGAGGTGCAAAAAAGTATTCATATCATCATAGTTGAACTAGTGATGATTGTACTAAGGCGGGATCCCAAAAATGCTCAATGATGATTATAAGCTCCAAATTTTGAATAATGACAGTTAGTTGCATCCATCTTAGATTAAGTGCATTTTATAATATTTTTCCTTTCTTAGCTTAAATTGCAAGAGGAAAAGAAAAAGGGGGTGTATCCAAATCAAAAATCAAAGGATTGGCAAAAACAACTATATAGGATCGAGTGTGTTGGAAATAAAAAACAAATTAAAACAAATTAAAAAAAAGTGCATTTCATTAAATCGATTACATTGGTTAGGTTGCATTAAGTCATCTTCATTAAAGCTTGCATACATTTAAATGGGTCCAACATTTGAATCTTTAAGTTAAATACATTAAAGTTGCATTATCATTAGATTGCATTCATCTCATTTAAGGTGCATTCTTAAGTATCAATCCTTTAAGCGCATTACATTAGTTAGTTAATCATTCATTGCATCCATTAAGATCATTCATCCTTAAAGGCACATCATCCATTCATATTACATGTGACATATATCATTAATCATTAAAATCTCATGGTCATGGCATCATTACATAGATTCATCACATTTGCATCCATTAGATTCATTACTCATTAATCAGCTAACATCCTACATATATCTATTGCATACACACAATAACATTAATCATTAAAGTAACATGACATTCATCTATTCTATGTCATACATAAGACAATCATCTAAGCATCATTAGAACATATGCATACATTTGGAAAATTGCATTCTGAAAAGAATAAAAATAAAGCATATAGGAGATAGAATCATCTAGATCTACATATCATGCACAACATCTGAAAAAGAGATCCAACACATAATGACATCGTATATGGTGAAATATATCAAAGAGAGTATCAGATTCCATGGTACCATCATCATGAAATAAGAAAGATATCAGAGTCTATAACATCATCATCATAAAAGCAATGTCCATCAAAATATCAAAGTATCAACATAAACAAACTTCAACCAATCAAAATGATATAACAAGAGTCCAATGTCTCGATAGCAACAAGGATGAGAAAGATCATGTATATCAAATCATAGATATCTCATGGAATATATCAACTGATAGGGTCACTAGCACCATTAGTACCATCAGGACCAGGAGCACTATTCGGAGGCTGACTCGAACTCGCCTGTAAACCTTGTTGACTCATAGCAGCCATGAAAGTCTGCATCATCGAGCTCAACTGAGAAACCTATTGTTGCACTAGTAAAATCTGAGTCTGTAGAGATACAACATTTGATGTTGAGGCTGGGACAGGAGTCTGTGCTATAGAAGACTGTGGAGGAGGAATAGAAGAAGATTCCATCGACGAAGATGGATCACCCAAAGATGGAACGAAATGAGAAGATGATGGATGTGAAGAAGATGAAGGCATCAAAGCATAAGCATGTGCCTAAGATAAGATGGCCTGTGGAACAACCAGAGGAATAACCTACTGAGCAGGAGCACCCTGTGCCTGATCAAGTAATACTTATGCAATATCTGGCACTCATGGTATAACTGGGCCAAAACACAAGAACCCTAGTTGAAGTGATGAGGATGAGCCATCAAATCCTTGAGAAGGGGACCCCAACTAGCAGAAAACCCATGCCCACGTCTATCAGGAAGAAGGAACCCTCCAATCAAAGTACCCAGAACAACTAGCAATACAGGAAAGGAAATGAACTGAGCCCACTGAATGTGTGCATCACCAATAGTATGATCACCAAATACTCATCAACATGATGCTCCATCATACAAAGAGTGGTAATAAACTAGCTCACCATGAGTAGGTAAGCAGAGGATCTGATAAACATCCTCGGGAGTGATAGTCATCTCCCCTAATGGAAAATGGAAGGTATTATGGTCTGAGTGCCAACACTCAGCCATAGCAGTAAGAAGACCTCGATACACTCAGAATCATGGAAGATGGAGAAGGAAAGACAAGCCATAGAGACTGATATGGCAATGATCTGCTGCACTGAGATCAGGAATCATGCTCCATGATAGAGGGTAAGAACCACGAACACGCAAGGACCCAAGGATATCCTACAAAAGAAAGTTCAACCACATCAAAATTGAAATCGATTATTACTTGGATTATTCGAAATCAATTAAAAAATTTCAAAATATAAAACCACAATCAGTTTTCATGTTCTTAGATAGAATAGAAAATTTATCATCACCCACCATCAGAATCTAGATTGACAAAAAAATATTCAAATGATAATTGACTCATAATGACATATTACAACTTGCTAAAAATATCAAGTTTGGGAACTTCACCTATGAACTGATTGATGACGTCAAAAAAATCGCAAAGTGGACTTAATAGAATTGAAAACTTTTTTTGAGTGAAAGCGCTATTTCAGGTTGTAAAAGCACATAAACACAAAAGCATTATTTTAAGTATGTAAAAGCATTGTGTTGGTTCTTGAAAATATTTTACACTCCATGAGACACCAATATACCTAAGACTGATATTAAGGAGGGGTTAGTTCCAAATGTGAGAAATCTGTAGGTAATTGGACCAACTATAGGGACAAGACTTCCCTCTTCACTTCTGGCTCTACAAAACCAAGGAAGGTACACCTGATCCAATAAGTATAATTCTATTCCTGACTTGGTACTGGATCTAACAACAGATATCAGTGAGAAAGTACTAAATAACAACCTATTATTCATTGACTCTCCATCACTGGGTGGGACAACTATTTTAAAGTAAATGAAAATTAAATGATTGGTTTTGATTATATGTTTCTAATTATAATGATTTCAATCATTCCCCATAAAATAAAGATAGGTTTACACAGGCCAGTGCCTTATCCATTGGGCAAATAACACCAAAAAATAGAGTAAATACAAAGATCCTTGAAGAAACTGGTCTATGAACATAAATACAAATACTCCAACCCTTTCCTACTTGCAAATAATCCTCATGTAAATCAAATGAACATATATCCCACTTTGAGCAATAGTTAATCTAACCCTAGATCAGAACTCAAAGCAAAAATACATACACATAAGTCTTTGATAGACTTTAGCAAATTCACAAATTTAACACGAAGGATAGGTAAATACTTAAGATTTATATTAAGTATAACCTTTGATCATTTACATATAATATGTGCTGAATAGCAAGCCTGCAAGATAATAGTAGCAACTTGTGCTTCTTCTCTATTACTTAACAAGAAATGATACAAAATAAATACAATCCTTGACTGAGGGTTAGGGTTTCAGAATTTCTATCTTTTTAACACCTAAGACTCTCAATGCCTAATATGATCATGGAAAATCCTTTTTATATACAAGGAAATGCAACAAGCTACCGATCATATTAGGGTTTACAAAACTTTATCCTAAAACTTTACAACAACCCTACTGGGTTTACAATAAATGCCTCGATCAGATTTGGATAGATATTTTACAAATGACCTGCCTTACTTTATGTCTTCAATATTTTCCTTGGTCTCTTCAAATAGATCTGATCACCACTTCCTCGTAGTTATTCCTGCAATAAATACATCTTATATCTCAACCACTTTCAAGACCTAAAAGGTCATAATCTTTGTTTGGCTCAAGAATTAGGTGGAATATCTTCTTTTTCTGCATGGGGAATGTACTGATACGTCCACCTATTGTACACCTCCTCACTTGGGAATTCAAAATTGGTAAATTCAGCCCTCCTACTAGAAAATTGCTCCCACTTGCCCTCCATTTGCTTGACCTCCTGTTGAATATATTCAAACTTTGATTTGGCAGTCATTAATAATTTCATGGTGTGGATAAAGGAAGAAGTGCTTTCAAGTACACTTGTCATTTTTTCCAAGAAAAGTTCATCCATGTCCTCTCTCCACTTGTACAACTCCTTCAATGCACTAGTATCCTTGAACAAACTTGGTACTAATTCACAATTTGGATGTGTTAATTCTCTCTTTAACACATTGGATTTCCTTTTAAAATTATCCAAAATTATGCTATACTCCACAAGTTTCTTTACATTCTGATGCACTGGTTTGATCAATGGATCAGGATCAACTTGGCCCTTAGATAGCCAATGAAATAATCTCACATTTGGGGATCTCTCAATCCACTTATTCAAAATTGGTCCAAACTCATTCCTATATTTACTTAAAGTTGTAAACAAAACTTGTAATCTGATAGCATGATCAAACAAAACTGAGGGCTTTAGATCATGAGAAAAATGTATTATTGCCTCTGTGATCTTTTCTTCATACTTTTGATCTGTTAGGGATCTAGCCTTCACATGCTCATTCTTCTCCTTTTCAAGCTACACCCTAATCTCCCTTAATTTATTTTTTTCCTTGGCCAATTTTTGCTTCTCCCAACTAATTCTTGCATCTATATTTGTTTCTGGGAGTGGTGATGGTGTAAATTTAACAATAGGGCTAGATGAGGAAGCTACTGCTGGCCTGTCAGCAATCATTAATTGAGGTGACCTATGATCTTGTGGTCCAAACAATTTTGCAATCAATTTCTCCTTTTGGATCAAGTCTATTTTCAACTCATTATAATACTTAAGGATAGTTTCAAACTTAATCCTTAATTCCTCTTTTTCTTATGCCCTTTTTCTGCTACCCTCACATTAAACTTAGCTATTTCCAAAATAATTTTTGAGGCCTCCACACCCGAAGTCTCACCAACTCTTTGCACTAGAAAATTTCTAGCCTATTCTGAAGAGAGAACCTCTCTTTTCCCTTTTTTCTCTTCCCTTTTAAGGGACCACATGACCAAAGCTACATGGTCATCAAAGAAAGTAATATTCCTAGCAACTTGTTGCACTTGTTCTACAGTAGTGAGGCTCTTCACTTTAATCTTTCTAACTAAATCAAAGACAATTGCATCTACAATAGCCCACTCAGGAAGAATCAATACTCCTACAGTATGGATCATGGCCCTTCCTTCCTCTGGGGTGATCTTCTCAAATTTCTTCATCATTTCCCCTTTTATTTCATTCTCAATCTCAGTCATATCCCTATCAAGGAATTCCTCTTTCTTTTTCTCACAAATTTCTTTGAATTGATTTATCTTCATTCTCCACAAAAATTGAAAGAATGCACTAGTTTTTACAAACTTATCATGTGAAATAAAAGAATCACTGGCCTGTTTCAAAATTGGGTCTATTTGTTTACCCTCAAAATTTTCCACTGTAATATCCATCTCTATTCCTTTGGGTGCCTCTAGCATTCCCTCCTATATCTCATCATCTGAAACAAAAATACTTCCCTTAGTACTCAATTGTACCAGTTTCTCAGCAACTCCATGTTCATCTAATTGTAAGGGGGATTGTGAAGGAGAGTATACATCCTGCTCTGGTCTAGAATCCTCTGGTTTCTACCTCTTTAGAGAGGGTTCTTCCATCATTGAACCACTCATAGGTCTTTTCCCTTTAGAAGTAGATGGAAGACTCTCATCTCTTTGCTAAACTGGGAGAAGAACACTATAGCCCTTCCCTTGCTGAACAGTATAAGTTCCCCTTGGGGTCAACTTTGTATAGCCTGCTGGCTCAAAATTCTCCTGGCCATCTCAGGATCTACCTTGCTAACCACAGCCCTCTTTTCATTAGCTTCCTGCGTGATTCCCTCAAAATGCTCCATAAGGGCATCTATCTTTCTTGCCCATGGCTGAAAAGCCTTCAATGGGTCATGTTCTTTATCAAAGTTTCTTATAAAATCTACAGTCTTTTTGTAGATTACCCACTTTTCTTTCTTGATCTCCTGAGCTTGGAGATCAAACTCATTTCTTATTACATCTTCTGGGAAGTGAAATTGGTGCTCCATAAAAGCACATCTTATCTTCTCTCTGAACATCCTAGACATGAATCCCTCATTATCTGCACATCTGGCCATAGCTGTAGCCATTCTATAGGGCTGAAAAACTTGACTCAAATGCACCCAACCCTTCTTGACAATAACATATTGGTGGGATATTGTAATGTCTGGGAACACGGTTCCCCTTCCTTTACTGGTGAGGGTTGTTTCTTGCAGATCACCAATCTTCCTTAGAATTTATGCATACCCTATCTTCAATGGAACTTGGTAAGGCAATACATAAAGTGCCTTCCTTCAACCATACACCGTAAACACTGTAGAAACATGATATAAGATTATATCACCAAAATTATGCACTATGGTGATGTTTTTGCAATACTCTTTGGGTCTAATCAACCTCAACAACTCCCTTGGGATTCTAGGATTCTCAAAAAATAACAAGGTCCTAAGCCTTGAAGCAAAATTTATGTCAAAGACAAGGAAACTAGCATCAGTCCTATCCCATGATAAATCTGTAGTCCACAATTGGACTGGCAATGTTGTTCCATTCTTCTCTTTGACAATATCAATTGTCTTGCTAAAAAATTGTTCACCCTTATACAAAAACATATGCATCAGCATAGAATACCATCCAAAGGGTCTATTTATCTTCTTCCCATTAAGCCCTCATGGATAAGATCTACAAGGTATGGGGAAAAATCAAAAATCAATGCCAATTGTGGGTGTAAAGACTGTACTATCATGAACATGTACGGAATAGGCATATGAGTAGCCTCATCTTGCCCAAAAATTAAAGTCAAAGACTTGTACACAGCCTGTGCCTGCAAACTAAAAAGGTCTAACCTAAAAGGCTCAAGTGTGCTTCTACTAACCATACACATGGCACCAATCTGGCCAAAGAAATCCCTTAAAGGCCCTGACCTTAGATAGTCTCTTTGTGCCTCATAAATCTCATTGAACTCCCCAAAATCAATCTTTTCTAATCCAACAGAAGGTTCATTTAATGAGAAAACTTCTATGATCTCATCTTCTGTAATACTTATCAAATCATTTCCATTTATATCCTTGACACATTTGGTAACAGGGTCATAACATTTGGCAATCTGTATCAGAAGGTCTGCATCCATGAATACTCCAGGCACAATTGGTTTCCCTATGTCAAACTGCTAGATATTACTAAGAGGAGCACATGAATTCCTCTGAGAGTATGCAGCTCTAAACAAAACCAAACCATTGTAATCCTTTCTCACCTTTGCATCCCTCATCCATAACCTTATGTCATAAAGTCCCTCATTGACAAAGTCTCTAGGGTTTTTTGGGACCAATTCTTTAATTCTGGATGCCCCATTCTCAGAGTGTGGGAGTAACTGCATCATATCCTCAAATACCCCCCTATCCTTATACTCTATCTTTCTCGAGAGTTCTCTTTCAGGTAGCATCTTAACTAGGGTTTTTGAGAAAATGTATGAATACCAGAACTAGAACTACCCAGATATCACAAGATAGTAATAATAGAGAAAAAATAAATCACTACAACCCTTCTCTGAATAAAAACTATGCGCTTTCCAGGTTAAATTGGCCTACCAAACATTTGAGAAGATTTGCTTGATGATATTCGCAGAGAAAACCAAATCACCTGCAGAGAAACTTGGAAGAGAAGTGTTGCTTCCAACAATCAAATCAGGATATGTAATCATTGCCAACCTGTTGCAGCTCACCCACACAAAACTCATTAAATTTTCCATTACTGAGAACTGGCAGCTTCAACATTCATAGGACGTGAAACAACCATCACCGAACAAAATTTGAACTTGAACCGTTGATCCTACTTCTTTACGGTGCATCAAACAAATGGAAAAATCAACATCATAACCATTTAATACTTTTCCCCAAACTAGTTCTCAACCAATGAGAACATTTCAAATTATCCATGTGCAAAATTTCATAACTTAATTCAACTTTCATCAGCCTGGACAGGTGTCAACGTATCGCTATTTCACAAGCCTAAAATCTGAGCACCTTTCTACCCTGGTAATACGACCACCATAGATCCTCTCACAACTTGACAAGGCTTTACCATCCCTTAAAAAATAGTGACCCCACTTTGCAAATGAACACGTGGAGGCATTTGAAGACTTCAAAGCACAGGCAACTGACAATAAAAAGGACAGGTGTCAACCTGTCGCTATATCACAAGTAGAAAATTGCCAGGCATGTCAGGCAATGATAAAGCGATAATCGTTGATGCAATTCAATAGAACGGTCATTGTTCATCTATGAAATTTGGTCCCACTTCAAACCTCCATTGGCTCTTTACCAATCAAAAATAGCCACGTCATAAAATCCAGCAGGCGGACATACCACTTTTCTTTCCCAATCATCAACTATACTAACAACTGCCACATCATACACCAGCTTCACCAATAAAAAATAAACATGCCATCATGACCTAGCAACCATGGACCCACTTCAAAGTCTGTGTCCTACATGTAAAATCAAATGGCTATCGCTAAAGCGCAAGCTTTAAATACCAGGCATCTTCTCTTAGCAGTATAAAGATAGCCATAAGATTTATCAGGTCTTTAACCTTTGGAAAGTTATGACCCCACCGTATTACATCACCTTGGACAGATGTCAACATAAAAAGGTGCCACAAAAACTGAAATGTCAGAGCTTTGTTTTGTCAGCTATGAACTTAATCGGACGCTTGTCGCTAAAGCGCATGGATTAAAAAATGGTCAACATGGTTCAATGGTACAATGATAGTCGTCGATGCAATCTGCAAGTTAATGACAACTCAACCCTAAAAATGGGCCCACCCAAATAGGTGTCATGTAGTCGCTAAAGCGCATATCAGAAAATCTGACAACTCAAAGCCTTAAGATAAAGCGACAGCCACAAGTTTATATGAATGAAATGGTTAGGGAAATAAATAGGAAAGACCAAGGTTATAAAGGAAATTTATTAAAAGGTAACCCGCTTAAAAACCTAACCGCATAACACATGAAGGAGACAAATTTGAAGGTTCATTTTGGCACATGTGTTATTTGCATCTTTAGTGAATGGAAAAAGTAACGTTCAAACATAACAAGAAACATAACAGGCTAGGGTTTGCAGCATCTTTCTCCTTGCTAGGTTAAAAATAAGAGTTCATCAAAATTTTGAAATATGAGGCTCTAAACTTTTAAACAGTACTAACAAGTTGATTAATGATTTAAAAGTGGAAAAATAGGTGAAAGCACCCAAATAATTTGAAAGCGCACTTTAAAATATTGGAAGTGTTGTATAAATTGTCAAAAGTGAAAATAAAAGTAAAAATACTCTTTAACACAGCAAAAGCAAATTAGGGCCTAAATTTAGCGAGAAAAAGTGCACAATCGGATCGTGAAAGCACACCTTAAAATTGCGGAAGCGCAACTTCGAGGGTGAAAGCACCATTTAATCAAGCAAAAGTGCACTTTGAATTTAAAAAAGGAAAAAAATAGGGTTTTTATAGAAAAAATCTAAAAACCTTGAAATTAAATGCATAAATCAATAGAACAGGGAAGTATAAGCACTCACCGGAGGTCCAAAGCTAGGTAGATGCTGATATCACCGGCATCACTCAAATCTATGCTCGCGAGTGGAGACAAACATCATCAAAGGTAGAAGAAGTCAGAGAGGAAAAGTAAAAAGTGAAAGTGAAAATGAATAGTGAAAAAGAAATTTTGGCCCCTTTATATAGGCCTTTTGACCTAAAAAGGGCATCTTTGACCTAAAAAGGGAATCTTTCATTAGAATTGACCCAGGGACTTGAATTTTTATCAAATCAGTCAACACAGGGGCATTTGTAATCAACCAGACGTCAAATCAATATTGGAAATGAAATTAAAATTCATTAAAAATTAAACTAAATCAATGTGAATTCATCTAAAACATCAAAATTTTGAATCATCGATCAAATCTTATTTCATTTCTGAGGGGGCATACCATCGGATAATAACCAATATCAGTAGGATCATCATCAAGAATCGAGAGACCGACCATCAAATCAAAGCGAAAGCTTTTATCAAAAAATTTTATGTTAATCAATCGAATGGGGCATCGCATCAAGAAATCAATCATCAAATCATGTATCATATCATAATTTTTCATTAGATTAACCATCATATCAAGGATCAACCATCAAAATGACCATCAAATAACAACATCAATTGAATGAACATCATCAAAATCTACATCAATCTCATATTAGATATCAAGAATCGACCATCGAATAACATCAGACGGATATCCAAGATCGACCATCAGTTAAAATAGGACCTTCATCAACAGAATCAGGACCATCAGTTGAATCAGGACCTATCAGCAGCAAGATCAGAGTATTCTTTGAATAGACATGCTTTGCACGTCAACTCAAAGAGAGGCATTTGTAATCACCTGAAAATGGACAAAGAAAATTAAGTAATAAATCAAAGAAAATCAAGGCAAATCAAGGACAAGATCAAAGTAATTGAATCAAAATGAGCATTTAGCCAATCAAAATTAAAATCAAGTCTTAATTCAAGATAAATCAAAATCAAGAGCATTTTAATCAAGTGAAATCAAATCAAAGTGCAATTAATTCTATTAATTGTATAGTTTTGGATTAAATCAAATTCAACCCATTCAATGGGTACATGGCTAAAATAAATCAATTAATAAATCTTAATTACTCTCAACAACCCAAAAGGAGAGGAAATTCAATCAACCAATGAGATTTAAGGAAAGGCATTCACATGGATCAAGCCAAATTCAATCTCAATTACTCAAAGTGAAAGAGAATCTTGTCCATTGATCTTGTCTACTTGTCCCAAGCTTTGAGGACACAAACTTTGCATTGTCTTCAAAGGGTGGAACCAAAGACTCAACCAAGGCTTAATCATGATCAACACAACTGCACCCCCTACCATTGCATAAATCTATAAAAGGAAGACCAAATTCCTCATAATTCATAACCACACATCTGAGAATTGCATAGAACCTCTTGAATTTTATAGCTAGAAAGGCATTTTAAGAGCTTAATTAGCATTCAATTTGAACTAATTGTTAGCTTTAGCTTAATCTTTATCATTTCTCATTCTAGGACTGTCATTAATGGCAGCTTGCTAAGAGCTTCTGTTAATACTCTTAGATAGAGAGCCATAGGATGCTTAATTGATCTTTAATTTTCTCAATAGTTGCTATATTGTGGTTTATTTAGTTTCTATTTCATTTATTGTCAATACTAATTCTATGAAGGTACATTTCCTTGTACATAATGGTTTAGGAGAGTAATAGAACGTGAGGGGAAATAAATAAATTAAAATTTATTTAAAGGGGGATTATATGGAGGAAAGGTATTAAATAAAATTTAATACACTTAAAGAGAGGGTATTTAAACTAGATTTAAATACTATAGAATAATGAACCAAATTTAATTAAATAAGTCTAATTAAATAGGTAGAAGAATATAAAAAATATAATTAAATAATTATAATGTTAAGGGATTATTTTAAGCATCTACATTTTGCTCGTCTTTGGTGTGGCGTAGATAGTGGTGTTGCGTCAAAGAAAAGAAAAATAAGATGCCCCAGAGAGAACGGAAGATCTGAAGGCTAGGAGTGTGAAGGAGTGCCCCCTTGAGAAAATAATACAAAAAAAAAAAGGGCAATTTTCTTGAAAAAAGATAGCAGAGAAGAGAAAATGAACAATTGCATGACTTATGAGGGAATCAGGAATAAATGGGGTGAAAAATAGGGTCAAGCATGAAAAACGGGCCCCAAGGGGCCTATAAATAGTCCATGAGGGCCCTAGAAGAAATCATTTTCACCCTCAATGAGCAAAAAGATGAAGCGAAGAGAGAGTGAGATGGTTGACCCACGAGATCGCATGCAGCTTGGAGAGCGCGCTTAGAAACATCAACGGGATGCAGACGTAGGACCACCAATGATTACCCCAAACAATATTTGTCAATATGTTTGAGTGCATTAATTGCTTATTTAGGGGGCATTAAATAGGCCAAAAAGGGCGTCGGGGCGGAGATGAAAATCTACCAATCGTCATCTACAAGGATGAAAAGTGAGGGGTGCAAATGACAATTCAAATTGTTGTCTACAAGGATGCATTTAATGGGGTTGACCAGGGTAGATAAGGAGGTGATCGACCTAAATTGACATCTTTGTAGATCAGCGTTTTCACAGGTGAATCAACGTTGCTGCTTATTGACCCAAACTATACAGGACATGACACTGAGGAGGGAAAAATAAAGGATGGGGAAGGGGTAGAGGATGCCCTAGACTGACTAGTAAGAACTGATAAGCATGAATTGAATAAATGTAGGAAGTGGATCCAACCTTTTGATCGAGAGAGAGCTACTCATATACTATGAGCCTAGCAGACTAGATGACACTGGCCAAGTGGGGACAAGTCACACTATGCAGCTTGGAGCACATACACCTATAGCCATAGTTAAGAGTGAAAATGTGCTCATGACCACATTGATCAAGAGGTAGTACAAATTGACCTTCAGATTTCACTTTTCTACGGGAGAGGTGATGATCACACTTTTCGATGTCTAGCAGATATATTACATTCCTATTTGGGGGTAAATCCTAGAGTATATAAAGGAGGGTATAGATCCCTATGCATAGGAATCATTCAAGTGACCATATGATCAGTTCCTGATGATGAGACAGTGGTTTCCCTGGAGACTAGCGATGGCAGCCTGACCACGGTTGTGATAGGTGGCTTTGTACCTAGCAAGATTTATTGGAGGTAGATTGATTCTAGATCTAGTAGGACATCCAGATTTATTCTCGAGTGGTCATGAGTATTGAACATGATGTTAGAGGATCAAGGGGAGAGGTATTGTTGAGGGTATACCATTCTAGGCTAGCTTTACTATGACCTTCATATGTGCACCTATCAGAGAGGCAAGACACTGGGAGCAGGGGTAACTTTCTTACTGGTATGGGCATGGTAGCATATTTTCATGATACACCCCCATTATACTGCATGATATCCACATAGATTATAATCCATATGCCTGGCGCAGATATCAACCATTGATTCAAATTTGGTGTTTAAAAATGATTTGTATGTACATTACATCATTTCATTTTATGCATTCATTTTCAAAAAGGGCATAAAAATTTAAAATATATATATATATATATTCATACATTATAGTTAGCAATCATTTCCTTTCATTTCATATAGACCCTTTCATTCCTTGTTTGTGCACATGTCATTTTTAATTTGGTTGGTTCATATTGAATATTTTCTTTAGTCTAGTTTCATGTTGCTCTCCTAAGAACCCTCCTTCTTATGAGGACATTTTGAGGCAAGACAATAATACTTCTCTCAATGATCTCCCTATTTGGGACAAACTATTAGAAGATGATGTTGATTATTCTCTTGATATATATTTCCCCCATGAGGGTACCTTGGTGAAATACAATGATATTGTGGTAGGATAAATTGATATGATTGTTCACTCCCTTAAGAACACTTTACCTTCTATTCATCTCAATAATTTTCCTTCTACAAATGAAGCACTAATGAGTGATGTCGATCCTTCTCCTAAGGTGTACCCCCTTTATGAGTATATTTTAGAGTAATAGGAGGATATTATAAATACCTTTCCTAACATCGCCTTACCTCCATTAAATGACATCCCTTTTAAAATAGAAGCATTAATGGAAATGCCTAATCCCCATTCTAAATATTGTCCTACTCATAAGGATACCTTGGAAGAAGAGGATAATATCATAACCACTTTCCTTGTTGCAATCCCTTTTAGAGAAAAAATTTGAACAACCAATAACCTAATCAAGTCAATGTTGTCAATGTTTTGGATAACGAAAAGCCTAAAGTTGTCATCCATCTTTGTCAAGATACCCTACAACCTCAAAATAAACCAACCATTGTGGTAAAAAGTATTCAACCTAATTATAATGTCGCTCCTTGCACATATAACATAATAAATAATAGACAACCTACCAATTCAATTATATCTCCTTGTCTTCCCACTTCTCAACCAATACTTACCCCTACACCCCATCCTCCTCAAAATATTGAAAGAAGTATGATTTAGTAGAACAAATCTAGACTACTCCTACCAAGATATTCTTTTGGGATCTTATTAAAGCTTCATCTACACATCATAAAGTATTACACAAGCCTTAAGAAACATAATTGTTCCACCTCTTGTGAAAACTAATATAACTTCCTTATTGGAATGTAAGAATGCGACAAACACTAAAGTAAAGATTGTCATTTCTCAAGATGAGTTGACTTTAAAAAAAATTCAAGATCAATATGATTCTTTTATAGTTGTCCTTATTAACATAATCTTATTCAAAGAACTTTAACTGATAATGGATCTGATCTTAATGTGTTTAGCATTGATTTTTTGCATAAAATTAAGGTGGATACTTCATTGATTCAACCTAATTCTATTCCCATACATGGCTTTGACAATGTTCCTAAAAAAATCTTAGGTATTATGACCTAGGTAGGTCCTATTATTTTACCCAAACCTATTCATGTCATGATCGATACTCTCACTTATAATATTCTCTTAGGATGACCATGGCTACATATCATGCAAGTTTCCCCTTCAACACTTATTGTAAAGTGAAGTTCATTTATAAAAATATCATGGATACCCTTATTGTTGATGATAAGTTCCAAAATTTCTTATGCATTGAAATTGATTCTCCTTCCATTTCCACACCATTTCAACAAACATATATTCTTCTCCTAAAGATACTAATTCCTCTACAAGTACCCTTTTAGAAGATGATTGGGGTTCACTAAACTTTACACCATATTTTGTGGGAGAATACAAGATTCCTAAGTTTAACAAAAAACCCTTTAAAGAGCCCAGTGTGTAAATTTTCCAACCCGATTCTCCAAATAATTAAACTCATAATCTTCAATATGGATGTGTGCAAAAAATCTTTGAGATTTGTGAGAAATCTACCTCATACTTGCTTCTACAAGGGTTTGATTTCCAACCTCCTCCTTTTCCTACATCCCTTCCCTTATCAGCTAACACTTCTTCTATGCCCAACTTTGATTAGGAAATCATTTTTCCTGACCTTCTTCGTGCTAAGTTGATTACTCAACCTAAATGAAAGAAGAAACATAGTCAAAACCTTATGAATTTTTCTTTTTGCATGTATCATTAATATCATGACCACTCTACTAATGAATGTAAATATTTGTGTTACAAAATTCAGTAACTCATTAATTATGACATCGTCCACTTTACATGTCACAATGAGTTGATTTTCAATTATGACTAATTCAAATAAAATTTAAGTTCCTATATGTTTCTCGACACTATGTGATGTTATTAGCCTCTCCATTGGGGGCTCATTGTCATTCATGGTGGTTCAATTTTAGGTGCAATCATACTTTGCAAGAAACATAATGGTCATCCTTATTCTTATTATTGTTTGTACACTTGGGGAGAAAGGGCACTGTTTCAATCTCTCATCCTTTCTAAGGATCTATTTTCCCTTGGTTAATTGGTATTTGTTTATCATGTGATGTATTTTCTTACATGCAATTTTTTGTTTGATTATGGATTCTCTCTTATGCAATAAGTGTGTCTCCTTGATCACAACCTCTTCTGTGTTTGTAATTGTATAACCAAATAAATAAATCCATCGCTTGGGGGCTAAAAGTATATCACCCTTCATAAAGAATCCCTCTACCTAATGAGGGGGAAGGTGTGAATTATTCTTTTCCTCCCTTTATTTAGTTAATGATTTATTTTTTTATAATTTCTTCATCCGCCTTTCAACATCCTCCAAAACTAACTCTTTATACTTAGTTGTATGATATCTCCTTGCATTTGCCTCTTCCTTGACCTCATAAGAGTTGTGACCTCTTTGGCTCAGATTGGGTGTTGCTTAAGGGATAACTCCTTGGTGTTAAAAGTGTTTTATCCTTGTTCCTCTTTTTCTTAAGATATCAACATAGTCCTATTTTTCTATCTTAAGGGGAGACATATATGGCCTCCTTATTACAAATATTCTAACTACTTCAAGAATTTTAGGTAGAGTACAATAGTATAATACAATTTTCTAAGGCCAAACGACTCTCCTTTGCACAAAATTTTAGGATTAGTTAACTAGCATAACATAATTTACTCTACTTTATGGGTTAGCAAGCATAACACAAATTGCTAGATCATTTGACCTCTCGTAGAATTTTATGAGTTGACTAGCATGCACTAGACCATCAATTCTATCTTTACATGCTCTTTAATGGGTTGAATAGCATCTCATAGCTTGTTCAATCTTCAATTCCATCTTTTGCATCAATATTTTCTCTTCAAGGCTACTCTCTCTCTCTCTCTCTCTCTCTCTCTCTCTAGTGCAAGGCACTAGTCAAATAGAGACACCATACCTTGAAGCATTACACCTTGGATTTATCCTTGGTATTTCAAAAGATCAACTTAGGCTATGTAGTGGTCCTTATAATGATTCTAGTTCTTCTAAGTCCATTTGTAAAGGCTAAAGGACTCATAGGTGTTTTATAAACCTTGAGTTTCTTAAGTCCTAAAGGACATGGAATAGGATGTTTTCTTGTTTTTAGTCTTAAAATAATAGATTAGACCAATGAAAAGGCTAACCAAGTCTTTGGGATAGAGTAAGAGTCTTATTTTAAGACATCTTTGCAAAATTTGAAAAGTGCAACAAAAGTTGCTAAGCAACTTTTACAACTTTTTGAAAAAGTTGTCAAAATTTCTAAGTCATGGCTAATTCAGAGTTCTAACTGAATCCAACTGATCCTAAGGTAGTTAATCGATGGAGGAAGTTTATATATGTGTCAAAGAACCTTCCCAACAGAACAGGTTCAATTGTATGGCTCTATTTTGAAGAATCAATAAAATTCTCTGGTAATTGCAGTGTGTACGATCTGTATGGATTGGAGGGAGTGGATGAATGACCTGAGTCATAATATCATCCAATTATCTTTCTAATGCAACAAGTCTGATTACAATTGGTGATCCCAAACTTAAGTTGTGGTCGAATCTCTGTAACCAGTCCAAAAACCCTAGTTCCAGCAGGGTTTTGTGCAAATGGAGGTATAGCTCACGACTCTACCAAAAAAATTGCATGAAACCTAATGAAAATGAAAGGTATACAAATTCTCTCAGATATTCCAAAAGGAGGAAGTCAGGGGATAAGGTTTAATAATTTTTCTAGCGAGCCCTAGACCAAATATCTCTATGTATTTGGTCCTAAATTATAGGAGTTTGAGTGTGCAGCACTTTGTATGAAGAAAGAGACCAAGTGAATGGTGGATTTGGGGTAACTTGACATCCTGATAAGTGTCTAGAGGATTGGTTTGAGTCTATGCACCCATTTCTTAGGACTTCCTTTGAAAACCAAGCCTAATTAGGCTTGATTAGGACTGTGTACTTAGGAAGAAATTTGGAGTGTTGGAGTAGATTTGTAATATGTCTTGTGTTGGATAGTTAGGTGTGTTAAAATCATACAAATCCTTAATATTTACTTGGTCTTTTTTTTGGTAAGTTGTGAAGATCTAAAGAATTTGAGAAGATCCCAAGGTACTCTAGTTTGAAGAGTGAGCCTAGAATCTAAGATTGATCCATTGTGAGTCAGATCCGTTGGTAGATCATAAGTGAAATCTACTAGGTTGGTCAATAGGAGAGAAATTTTTATTTGGTATCCTCCCTTGGTCTAAATACTTGAAACTTAAAAGTTTGGAGTCAAGGTACATAAGACCTTGAAGTTGAAACCTTCCACTATTGCACTATGCATCAGGTGGTATCCAAGCAGTTTGGGTCTTGAGGAAAGACATAGAAGGAATAATGTCTGAAGGAGAAGAAGGTGAAAGGGAAATCCCATCGAGGATAACCAATGTGGAACTAGCAAAGCTAGTTAGGGAACAAATGGCCGAGAGCAGAGCGATCAGAGATGAGAATAGAACCATGAAGAGGGATTTGGACAAATTCAAAGGCAAGATGCAAAGAGGAGACAATGATGAATCAGAGGAAGAGTCAGAAGGGGAAGAATATGAAGAGGAGATCCCTACAGATTAGAGTCCCCTCCTACAAGCATTAGAGAGAGTGGGAACAAAAGGTGGAGTAGACTTACCAATATTTCAAGGTAAGTTGAACCCTGATGAATGTGTGGACTGGCTAGAGATCTTAGATAGTTATTTTGAATGTGATGAGATCCCTGCAAGTCAAAGGGTCAAAATAGCCAAGGCAAAGTTGAAAGGTCTTTCTATCAATTGGTGGAACTTTCTACAAAGTGAGAGGGTTGAAATGTTAGGAATAAGGTGTCTCAACCTTGGATAATTCCTATTCTTATTATTTGTTTTGTAAAATGTATTTCTTGCAAATAATGTAATTAAGTGTGATTGTACATGTCTAGTTGGCATGTTGATGTGTCACTCCACTTGATGTGTCAACATCTTGAATTGTGTGTAAGGAGATCATGGCTGAAATAGTTATGATGGATTCCTATGACATGTAAGAGCTATGTCTGGAAGATTCAATGACGGGTGAAGACATGCAAGACATGTGGCAATTGATAAAGTTGAGTACTGTACACTCTTCTAAGAAAGTTGAGTAAAGTTGAGTACTATAAAGCTGAGTATTGTACACTCTTCGGAGAATGGTAAAACCCTAATAAGGATATCTTTGGAAGTTTCCCTAAAAAGGGAAGCACATGATATAAGCACTTTTTAGGGTTGCAAAGATAAGTGAATTTAGTGTATTGTTGGAACATTTTTATGCTGCCGCAATTTGTCTTCAAGAGCTGGAAATCTTCTGAAAGAACTTGCACTGCAAGTGTATTGTAAACTATAATAGTTTTGATAAATACATTGTGTAGGGTTTGGAGTGTTGGGGTTTTTACCGAAAGGTTTTCCCCAGGGTAAATCTTTGTGTCATTCTCTATTTTATGTATGCATGGTATATGGCTGCAATATCATTGTTAAAGTAGTTAATGAATTTGAAATTGTAAGGATTTAAAAGAATTTGCATAATACTTTCCTTTAGAGATTAGTGTAGGAAGCTGTTTCCACACTTGAGTTTCCTTACATGATGAAGGTAAAGAGAAAATCTCCACTTGGAAAAGGATGAAGTCAGAAGTCAGGAAACAATTTGTGCCAAAGGACTATGAAGTCCTAACACATCAGAAGCTACACAATCTAATGCAAAAGGATATGGATGTTAGCACATACACCCAAGAATTCCATAATCTGACCCTCAGAGCCAAGGTATATGAAACCAACAAACAAAAGTTGGCAAGGTATGTAAGTAGTCTGAAGTTTAGTATTCAAGATGAACTAACCCTAGTCACCTTAGGTTAGGTTCATCAGTGTTTCAATTTGGCTTTGAAGATTGAAGAAAAATAGAGGAGGAAGGGAGATTCTAACTATAATAGAGGAAGGGAGAATAACTTTAGGGGAAGAGGAAGGTTCCAAGGGAGAGGGACTTTCTTTAAAAATCAGAATGACATGGGGAGTCAACCATTTGAGAATGAATCCAGTAGCAGGGGTACTTTTAGAGGGAGAATAGAAAACAATAGAGGAAATGGTAATGGGAGATCAGGAGGAAGAGGAAGCAATGTGTTCACTGGAAAGTGTTTTACCTGCAACCAAATATGACACCAGTCCTTTAGATGCCCTTAGAAGATGGGAGACAATCCAAGGCAAGGAGGAGATAGGAGAGTTCAACTACTCCAAGAAGAAGAAGATGGAAAGAGCACTTCCTCCTACCACTCCACAACTTCAAGGCCTAAAAACCTTGAACAAGGAGAGTTTCTAATTATGCAAAGGACTCTTTTGAAGGTGCCCAACCTTGTAGAACCACCTCAAAGAAAGGCTCTATTCAAAACCACCTGCAAAATCAAGGGCAAGGTATGTAAAATTATTGTTGATTCTAGCTCTTCTGACAATATAGCCTCTAAGGAACTAGTAGATAAGTTGAAATTTCAAAAAATACCCCATCCCTTTCCATACAAAGCCTTATGGCTAACAAAATAGAAGTAGGCCCTTGTAAATGAACAAGTATGGGTAGATTTTACTCTAGGAGAATATGTTGATAAGATTTTGTGTGATGTAACTGACATGGATGCTTGTCATTTGCTATTGGGGAGACCATGGAAATATGATGTCAAATCTAAGCATGATGGGGTGATTAGAAAATGATTTGACATCTCATTAAATGAGATTTTTTTAATTATAATGAACTTTCAAGTTTAGGTTGTCCGTTCAACTTCTAACGGGAATCCAAATGTAATGACCTTTCAACTTCAAATGAAGATTTATAAAGAGGCTGAAGCCAAATTCAAGAGCAGAAAGAAATGGAGACACATCTTGTTTGCTGAGATTGCTATCAGATCTTATGGAGTTCATGGGCATACATCTCATTCATGGGATAGCCCAACTTCTATGAACTCGACATACAACTCATCTATGAGTTTTTCCAAGCAGATCGATTAACGAGCATCCATCTCACTTACGAGATTGTCCAAAAATTGTACCAAATTCTTAGAATTATGAATGAAGAAAATTTTTAAAATTTGTTTATTGTGTATTTACAATACCAATGTTACTTCTTTCGGTATTGTCCTCTGAATTATTTTGTCAATTCAGAGGACAATACCGAAAGAAGAAACATTGGTATTGTAAATACATAATAAACAAATTTTAAAAATTTTCTTCATTCATAATTCTAAGAATCTGGTACAATTTTTGGACAATCTCATAAGTGAGATGGATGCTCGTTAATCGATCTGCTTGGACAAACTCGTAGATGAGTTGTATGTCAATTTCATAGAAGTTGGGCTATCTCATGAATGAGATGTATGCCCATGAGCTCCATAAGATCTGATAGCAATCTCAGCAAACAAGATGTGTCTCCATTTCTTTCTGCTCTTGAATTTGGCTTCAGCCTCTTTATAAATCTTCATTTGAAGTTGAAAGGTCATTACATTTGCATTCCCATTAGAAGTTAAATGGACAACCTAAACTTGAAAGTTCATTATAATTAAAAAATATCATTTAATGAGATGTCGAATCATTTTCTGATCATGGGGAGACCAATATCTATTCCATAACCAAAGGGAGTATAAACTATATAATGAAACCTTTACCTGATGATGGGAAGCAAGACCATGTTGTGAGTAGCATTACTTTGGTAGGGGAGAAAGAATTCATGCAGACCATAAAAGAAAAGGACACACCTTGCTTTGTTATAGTGGCAAGACCTAGAAAAGAAGTCTTGGTGAAGCCCATAGGCAAACCTAAGAAGGGGCAATGGTGGGAGAATGTGGGTCCTAAAGAAGTCAAAGATCTCTTAGGGAAATATCATGGCATAGTTGTAGGAAGTACACCAGATTCTTTACCACCTAAGAGGGAGGTCAGTCATTGCATAGACCTAATCCCTGGAGCCACATTACCAAACAAGGCTGCCTACAAATTAACCCCTGAACAAAATGTAGAGATTGCAAGACAAATTGAAGATCTATTGTCCAGGGGCCTCATAAGTAAGAGTATTAGTCCTTGTGTCATACCTGTAGTCCTTGCTCCTAAGAAGGAGGGTACTTGGAGGCTTTGCACTGACTCTAGGGAAATCAACAGGATCATAGTCAGATATAGATTCCCCATGCCTAGGATGGAAGACCTTTTGGACTATCTAGGTGGTGCAAACTACTATTCAAAGGTGGACCTTAAGAGTGGATACCACCAAATTAGAATAAGAGAGGGGGATGAATGGAAAACCACCTTTAAGACCACAAAAGGGCTCTATGAATGGCTTGTAATGCCATTTGGGCTATCTAATGCCCCAAGTACTTTATGAGGCTCATAAATGAGGTCCTCAAGACCTTAAAAAGTTTTTGGTTGTCTATCTTGATGACATAATGATCTTCAACAAGGATGAAGAGGAACACCTACGACACCTAGACCAAGTGTTAAAAAAGATACATGAAGAGGAGTTGAAAATCAATCTAGAGAAGTGCACTTTCATGAAGGAGGAACTTATATTCTTGGGCTTTGTCATTTCAAGGGACTGTCTCAAAATGGATCCATCAAAAATAGAAGCCATCATTAATTGGCCACCTCCTACTTGCCCATCAGAGGTAAAGAGCTTCCATGGACTCTGCAACTTCTATAGGAAATTTATTAACAATTTTAGTGGGGTGTGTGCACCTATGATAGAAACCATCAAAGGAGGAAGAAAATGTCAATTTGTTTGGATAGATGAAGCAACAGATGCATTTGAGATTCTGAAATAGAAAATAGCATAAGAACCTATCTTAAGGTTCCCTGATTTCACCAAGATTTTCACTGTGGAGTGTGATGCCAGCATTAAAGCCATAGGTGGAGTACTAAGCTAGGAAGGTAGGCATGTGGCCTTCTTTAGTGAAAATTATTTGATGCTAAACAAAAATATTCAGTCTATGACCTTGAACTGTATGCAATGGTACAATCTCTTAAAAGGTGGAGGCATTACTTATTACCCAAGGAATTTATTGTGTTTACTGACAACCAAGCATTAAGTTTTTTGAATAGGTAGGATAAACTCAGTCAGAGGCACATCAAATGGATGGAGTTCATGCAGTCCTACACCTTATCAATCAAACACAAGAAGGGGATAGTAAAAAAAGTAGTAGATTCCCTTAGTAGAAGGAATATAATGGTCCAAAACATTAAATTAGAAAGTGTGGGTGTCTCAGTCATGAAGGACGTGTTTACAAATGATGAAGACTTCAAGGAGATATATCAAGTATGCCAAGAAATGGGAGACAAGTACCACACTGAATTTGCAAAGTATCTGATACAAGAAGGTCTTCTATTTAAAGGAGGAAAATTTTGTGTGCCAAGATGATCTTGCAAAGAAAATATCATCAAAGAGAAGCACTGTGGGAGCCTGTCAGGGCACTTTGGCATAGACAAAACATTTGAGTAGGTAAGAAGGTTTTATCATTGGCCCAAAATGCAGTCAGATATCAGAAAATTAGTTGTAAGTTGTCTTATTTGTCAAAAATCCAAAGGACACACTTCAAATGCAAGCCTATATAACCCTCTACCCATACCCTACAAATCTTGGGACTCCATCAGTATGGACTTTGTATTAGGCCTTCCAAAAACTAAGGCAGGGCATGATAGCATCTTTGTAGTAGTTGATAGGTTTTCCAAGATGGCCCATTTCATCCCTTGTAGAACAACACATGATGCATCCCACATAACAGGGCTATTCTTCAAAGAAATTGTTAGGCTACATGGCTTACCTATGTCCATAGTTTTTGACAGAGATCCTAAATTCCTATGGCATTTTTGGAGGACCCTATGGAAGAAATTGGGAACAAACCTCTCATTTTCCTCTGCTTATCACCCACAATCAGATGGGAAGACAAAAGTTATTAATAGATCTTTAGGCAATCTTCTAAGATGCCTTACTCAACAACATGGAAGTTCATGGGACACAATTCTACCCCAGGCATAATATTCATACAATGACTCACTGAATCAGAGTATAGGCCTAACACCTTTCCAAATTGTCTATGGAAGTCACCCAAGGGGAGTCCTAGAGTTAAGAGATGTGAAGGGCCTAGACAGGAAGAGTCCACTAGCAGAAGACTTTGCTTAAGTAATGAAAGACATTCAAGAACAAGTTGGGGACATATTGAAACATGCCTCAGAGAGATGCAAACACCAGGCAAATAGGAAAAGGAGAAATTTATAGTTCAAAGTGGGGGACTTAGTGATGATCCACTTGAACAAAGAAAGACTACCCAAAGGAAAATACACCAAGCTTATGATGAAGAAGGTTGGCCCTTTCAAAATCCTAAAGAAGTGTGGCAATAATGCTTATAAAATAGATCTTCCACCTGATATAGGACTTTCACCTATATTTAATGTGGCTGGAATTTATGCTTATAAATCTTCTAGTGATGTGAATGTTGCAGGAATAGGTCATCTAGGCAAAGTAGATGTAGAACAACTCCCAAGAACAGTCACTCAAAAGATAGAATGCATTTTGGACAGTAGGATATCCAAACAAACCAAGAGAGGCACTTACTATACCTACCTGATCAAATGGAAAGATTCTCCAGTAGAGGATGCCACTTGGATGACTTAGTCTAAAATAGAGAAGGCAGGGTACAAACTTGAAGACATCCCAACTCAAGGGACTTGAGTTCCTTTGAGGTGGGCAGTATGGTGCAGGGCACTAGTCAAACAGAGACACCATACGCTAAAGCATTACACCTTGGATTTATCCTTGGTATTTCAAAAGATCAACTTAGGCTATGTAGTGGTCCTTATAATGATTCTAGTTCTTCTAAGTCCATTTGTAAAGGCTAAAGGACTCATAGGTGTTTTATAAACCTTAAGTTTCTTAAGTCCTAAAGGACATGGCATAGGATGTTTTCTTGTTTTTAGTCTTAAAATAATAGGTTATACCAATGAAAAGGATAACCAAGTCTTTAGGATAGAGTAAGAGTCTTAGTTTAAGACATCTTTGTAAAATTTGAAAAGTGCAACAAAAGTTACTAAGCAACTTTTACAACTTTTTCAAAAAGTTGTCAAAATTGCTAAGTCATGGCTAATTCAGAGTTCTAACTAAATCCAACTAATCCTAAGGTAGTTAATTAGTGGAGGAAGTTTATATATGTGTCAAAGAACCTTCCCAAAAAAATAGGTTCAATTGTACGACTCTATTTTAAAGAATCAATAAAATTCTCTGGTTTCTCTTATAAATTCTCTGGTAATTGCAATGTGTACGATCTATATGTATTGAACAGATTGGATGAATGACCTGAGTCAAAATATCATCCAATTATCTTTCTAATGCAACAAGTCTGAATGCAATTGGTGATCCCAAACTTAAGTTGTGGTCGAATCTCTATAACCAGTCCAGAAACCCTAGTTCCAGCAAGGTTTTGTGCAAATGGAGGTATAGCTCATGACTCTACTAGCCAAATTGCATGAAACCCAATGAAAATGAAAGGTATACAAATTCTCTCAAAGATTCCAAAAGGAGGAAGTCAGGGGATAAGGTTTATGAATTTTTCTAGCAAGCCCTAGACCAAATATCTCTATGTATTTGGTCTTGAATTATAGGAGTTTGAGTGTGCAGCACTTTGTATGAAGAAAGTGACCAAGTGAATGGTAGATTTGGGGTAACTTGACATCTTGCTAAGTGTCTAGAGGATTGGTTTGAGTCTATGCACCCATTTCTTAGGACTTCCTTTGAAAACCAAGCCTAATTAGGCCTGATTAGGACTGTGTACTTAGGAAGAAATTTGGAGTGCTGGAGTAGATTTGTAATCTATCTTGTGGTGGATAGTTAGGGTGTTCAAATCATACAAATCCTTCATATTTACTTGGTTTTTTTTTTGGTAAGTTGTGAAGATCTAAAGAAGTTGATAAGATCCCAAGGCACTCTAGTTTGAAGAGTGAGCCTAGAATCTAAGATTGATCCATTGTGAGTCGGATCCTTTGGTATATCATAAGTGAAATCTACTAGGTTGGTCAATAGGAGAGAAATTTTTATTTGGTATCCTCCCTTGATCTAAATACTTGAAACTTAAAAGTTTGGAGTCAAGGTACATAAGACCTTGAAGTTGAAACCTTCCACTGTTGCACTCTGCATCACTCTCTCTCTCTCTCTCTCTCTCTCTCTCTCTCTCTCTCTCTCTCTCTCTCTCTCTCTCTCATGCGCATGTCATCTGTTGCCTCTTTTATATTGGTTATGTATTTGATGAGGACCTAAGTCACTTGGGGTCTTGTTGTCTCCTTTTCTCCTTGACATTGATAAAAAAAATTCTAGTACATTGATCTACTTTACTATGAGCATGAGGTGGTCTCATACTCTTGCTAAAGTGGGGGCTGAATCTACCATCCTAAAAAGTTAGCACCTATAATTAGATGCTCTATCAGGCCCTATTTTTGTGATTTCATGATTTTATAGATGGTATGCTTGATCTGGAAACCTAGCTCCACTTTTTATGGCATATTTACCTCATTCTTTAATCCCCATTCAAATTTGGTCCATTTTTCTCGAGTATAGAATGCCCTGGAAAATCTATGCTTAGGTACAAAATACCATGGGTGATCTATATCTTGATATTTGGGCCCAAATTCAAATTGGTGCCCGGTTATGGTATTTTATTGGGAAATCAAGACCCATGTCGACCTCCTTCAATTTTTGAGTTCTAAAATGTTGAGAGATGTATATAAGCACCCTATCTCTACTCATCTTGGTATCCACATCCATTATCAATCAATCAAGTTCAATATTTGAAGGTGAATATTGAAGATATAGGATTCTCCAATCATTCAAAGAATCCTTTGAAGGCAATATTCTCCATTATAGCAAGCTTCTTTCCCATGATGACCAAGTAGAGAATTTCTCAAGAAGTAAAATCGTTTGTCCATATACATGCATTCTTCCTTCATTCTCAAAAGTAAGTGTCCATCAAACATAACAAAATTGAAGATCTATGAGGAGCATTCATAGATCTTTGCATCTGTGAAAGACATCCTTGATTCAAAGTCAACATACAACTACAATTCAAGCAACATACAAGTATATTCATAAATATGTTCGATCTTAATATTTGTTTATGAAGGTATACAAGGTAGATCTAACATTTACCTTTACATTGACATTCCTTTCATGTAATTTCATGTTAGGGTAAAGTATTAATTTAAACCTGTTAATTAAATTAGCTTTACTCCCTTCTTAAGATGTCACTTTATGCTTTTGCATTAGTCATTTATATTTAAACTACTCTTGCATTAGTCATGTTAAATTTAAAACACTCATGCATTAGTTGTCTTAAATATAAACTTATATGCATTAGTCATGTAATAATTAAATTAATTATTACATGCACCTTCAATTTTTAGGGTTCACCCGTCTAGGTTTTTTATCTCCTTTATAAGGATTGATCCATTGTATATTTTATTCTTTTAATTATTGAGGATATTTCTTCTTCATATTTTTTAGTCAAACCCTTGCCCTCTTGTTGTCTCTACCTCTTTGTAACAGGTTTTTGTATGCAAGTGATCTTCGGGTTTTGTAGATTTGTATTACTCAAATCCTACATGGTATCAGAGCCTGATCTACTACAACTTGTTCATGTTTGAAGGAATCAGAGATAAGAGGATCAACTAGTTCAGACCAAGGCTTTTTCAATTATTTTTTATTGAAATTAGGGGTTCACTACTTTTTGTTTCACTTTGAGCTTAAATAGGCCTCATTGTTGATCTTAAAGTGCCCAAAAACCCCTATTTAGATATAAAATACATCCAATTTGGATAAAGTTGCAGGGAGAGGCAAAAAATATTTGACCCAAGGTCGTACGATTGTGCACACACCCCGATGCAACTATTGCACAATATTTATGAGGCAAATTTTAGAAAAAAAAAAAAAAAAACATGGGCCCCTCCAGTGTGTTGCCCGCATGCAGGCTGCATGCCGCCAACACACCACCACCACCAGTGGACCGCTAGCGGCTAGCTCACTGCCAGTGGCAATCCTGACTGCCAGCAACTGCGGTAATCGCCAGTGGTTGCAACTAACCACCAGCAATGAAGCCCTTCGCATGCGACCAATTGCTAAGGCCTAAGGACTAGTAGTTGGCCCCTAACACATTTTTTACAAGGGGGGGGGGATTTTTTCTTGAGGCCCTTGCACTAAAATTAGTGTACTAGGAGCTCCAGACATCATTTTTTGGCAAATGAGATATCATCGAAAAGATGGTTCTAAGCTCGACGCTCTCATGTGATTTAATCTATATGTTTCCTCCATATAGCTTATTGTTTATGTTTTCAAAGCAAGATGATCAATTCTACATTTTAGAGGGCCTAATTTTCTCAAATTACCTCTATTCTTTGATCTAGAAGAAGCATCAAAAATCTATTCTCGATCATAATCCATATCTTTGTCTAGTTTCATCATATTTTTTTTCAAGGTACACACAATTTAGATCTGAAGCATTTTTTTCTTGTTAAATAAAATCATTCTAACCTTAGGGGTTCTATTTTTCAGATTATGGGGGTGTTTTTTTCTTGTTTCTATCTTTTACTTCTGTAAACCATATATTCATTAAAACAAAACCAATTCTAAAATATAGGGCCGAGACCTCTTCTTGTCTAGAACTTCTGACCCCACATAATTATCACACATGGAAAACCCTGATGACATGACTTATATGTTCAAAAGGGTTGTGGTTTTGTTTAGATGCAGCACAACCAGTATTCACCAGGCCCTTTGAGGTCATGCAGTACAGAAACAAGATGGATGAGGATATGGGGTTGATTTCTTTACAGGTGTTAGACAACTTGCAGTTTCATCTTGATGAGTGTAATACCCCTCAAGAAATGTGGGCTAAATTTGAGACCTTATTTGGTACCATCAATGAGTTTAGAGCACTTCAGAATGAGGCAGAGCTTACCTCCCTTGTACCTAATTATTTTCCCTCTATTAAGGAATTTCTACTGAAGTTCAAATAAAAAAGATCTTTATTACATGGATGTGGAAAGAAAAAGACTGATAAAGAGTGCATTTATCTAATTTTGTCTAAGCTTCAGGGAAACTTTCAGATTTTCTCTTCTACTTTCCATTCTACCACAGATGCTTTGGGACCTTAGATTCACCATGCCCACTTTTGAGGTGTTTTGTGATCGTTTGACTAGAGGCAAGGCCAAACTTACTCGATTGGACTCACTAATAGGATCAAAGAACCAAGCATTGGTTGCCTAGCCATCCAAGCAAAAGCAGAAGTAGAAGCCCAAACCCAAAAAAGATTCAGTTGGCAGTGACAATTCCTCCAAGCTACCTCCAAAATCAGATCCAAAGAAATCCACTCCAAAAGGAAAAACTTCTAAGTCTGGTGAATCTTCCTCCAAGACTATGAAGTACATAGGTGATCCTTGCAATTTTTGTGGCAAGGAAGGGCATCCAGTTTCTAGGTGTTGGAAACAACTTGAGGCTCTCAAAGAAGCCATGCAAAATCATAGTATTACTTCTGTGAAGCCTCCACCTTCTCCCACATGGAAAGATCATGCTCTTTCTTCTCGTTCTTTGACTTCCACTACCTTATGGATCATTGATTTAGGTGCTTCACACCATATGTCACACTCACCTAGATTGGTTACCTCACTTGCTCAGGGTGTTACTACACAGATTGCAATTGGTGACTTAGTACTACCTTTAGTTACAGGTTCTAGAACTATTTCATTGGATGGTGGTTCTCTACAACATGTTCTTTTGGTTCTAGCCATTTCTATGAACCTCATGTTTGTTTATCATATTTTTCATTTTGGATTTGGTAAAATAGTTGAGTTCTCACCACATTATGTGGTTATTCGAGACCTCCATGATCTTGATTTGGTTGTTGCTACTAAGAGTGTTGATTCAGAGACTCACTTATACAGGTTTGATGGCTTTGAGAGCTCTTATTATATTGGTGTTTCTCTTGTTTCTCATGCAGACACAATGATCAAGCTTTGGAATGAGCATTTTGGCCATGTCAACTACAAATATCTACAGTAGATGAGTACATAGTATATAGTTATTGGGCTACCTAAGATCTCTTTTACTAATGGTGTTTGTCAAGGTTGTGTGCTTGGAAAACATCACAAAGATCCCTTTCTGACAGGTAGATCCTCACATGCTCTAGCACCTTTGGAGTTGATACATAGTGATCTTATGTAATTTCCCACTCCTTCTGGTGCTCGAGATGTACTCACCTTCATAGATGATTTATTTAGGCACGCATGGGTGTACTTCTTGAAGTACAAGTCTGATGTATTTGATTCATTTTGAATATTTAAGACATCTATAGAGAAGCAATATTTTATTTTTGTCAAGCGTATATGCACTGACAATGGGAGGGAATATGTGAATAATTCTTTCATATATTTTTGCACTAAGCATGGTTTACAACATCAGTTCATAGTTCCTCATACCCCTTAACAAAATGGGACTGCAGAGAGAAAGAACATAACATTACGAGAGATGGCCAATTATATGCTACAGTCTCGAGCTATGTGTGCTTCCTTTTGGGATGAGGCTCTCAATTGTGCCAACTATATTTAGAATCAGATGCCTCATAAGGAATTATGGCATTCAACTCCTAAGGAGGCTCGGACTCATGTCAAGCCTGATGTTTCTACATTCTAAGTTTTTGGTAGTGAGGCTTGGGTATTTATTCCATATGCTTAGAAAAAATCCATGGAGAGGAAAATCTAACCACTCATATTTTTTGGCTACTGTGAGGATGTGAAGGCATATAGGTTGTTTGATCCCTATTCCAGAGAAGTCTTGTTTTGAAGTGAGATGTTCAGTTTGATGAGTGCTATCCTCATATGGAACCTCCATCATCAACTTCTTCACTACCTAGTTCTTGATCTTCTCCTCTACAATATTTTGTATCCTCTGAGGAAGATTTAGATGATGCTCCACCTTCCCCACCTCCACTAGATGTTCCACATGTGCCCAAGAGGTCTTGTGATACTGTTGATGCAGTTGGACCTTTGGCAAGTGATCCTTCAGATACTCGATGCACTCATGCTCAGACATCTGGTACTGGTTTATTGAGTCATGCTATTTTAGATGATCCTCAAAGATTTTCAAAGGCAACAGGTCATCCTGAGTGGGATATGACTATGGATGAGGAGTATTATTCTTTGATGAAGAATCACACTTGCGATCTTTGTCCTCTTCCAAAAGGAAGGAATTTGGTTCGGTGCAAGTGGGTGTACCATACCAAGTATGCTACTGATGGTTCTATTGATAGGTATAAGGCACATCTTGTAGCAAAGGGCTTTTCACAAGTGGAGGGTATTGATTACTCTGAGACCTTTGCTCCTATCACCAAGATGAATTCTATATGCCTTGTACTATCTCTTGCAACTTCTCATGGATGGACAATATATTAGATGGATGTAAAGAGTGCCTTTTTGCATGGAGATCTATAGGAGGAAATCTACATGGAGTAGCCTCAGGGTTTTATGCATGACTCTTCTATGATGTGCAGACTTCAGAGGTCTCTATATGGTCTCAAACAAGCCCCTAGGGCTTGGTATGAGAAGATTGTTTCTGTTTTGCTTGCCTCATACTTCATATGCTATCATTCCAATCCTATAGTGTACATTCAACATCATGGTCCTGATCTATTGATAGTTATGCTGTATGTTTATGATTTCATCATTACAGGTAGCTCATCCTCTATGATTTAGAGTTTTCAATGCGCATTGAGAGAGCAGTTTGAGATGACAGAGCTTGAACTTCTGCACTATTGTTTGGTCCTATAGGTTATTCAATCTTCGGATGGGATTTTCATACTCCAGTAGAAGTATTCTCTTGATATGCTTCAAAGGTTCAACATACTTGATTGCAAGCCTTCTCCCACACCTTTTCAGTTAGGTGTTATTTTATCTACCACTTGCTCTACTTCTACTATGGATTCCACATTATACAGATAGCTAGTGGGTAGTTTGTTGTACTTGAAACACACTCATCCTGATATTTCCTTTGTGGCTGGCCTTGTTTCTAGATTCTCACATGATCCTCATGAGAGTCATTGGAAAGCGTCCAAATGTATCTTGAGGTACATTTGAGGTACTACTTTTTATGGCATTCACTATACATTAGGGGATCCTCACATTGTTGGTTACATAGACTCAGATTGGACTAGTGATACTATTGATCAGAGGTCTACTTCTGGCTTTGTCTTCTATCTTAGTTCTAGTCCTATCACATTGTCTTTCAAGAAGCAAACAACTCATGCATTGTCATCTATAGAGGCAGAGTATGGAGTAGTTGTGCTAGCTAGTCAGGAGGTTTTATGGCTTCGACAGTTGATGATAGAGTTTGGTTTTCCTCCTGATAGTCCCACTATTCTTTGGTTTGACAATCAAAGAGCTATACAAATTTCCTGCAACCTAGTTGAGCATCAACAGACCAAGCACATTGAGCTTCATATGCATTTCATCGAGCATTTGATTTAGAGCATCTCTCTGAGTTTGGAGTACATTCCCATTGTTGAGCAGGTTGTTGACATCTTCACTAAACCTTTTGCATCCCTACGATATCTTCAACTGTGTTCTATGCTTGGGGCAAAGAAAGTTGTCCTTGGAGGTTCTCAATGATGAGGCCTTCCTTCCTTCTATTTCTATCTCTTTTTGGAGTAGGGTTTTTCCCTAAGTGATTTTCTCTATTTCTCTATTTTACAGAGATTTGGTTGTGTTGGGTACCTCATAAGGCCATGTTATCAAGACCCTTTTTTTTCTACTTTCATCATTGTAGTTTCCTTTGCTTTCTTCTTGCATTGTTAGTAGTTGCATTGTTGCTCATCTTAAGGGGGTGTTAGAGTAAAGTATTAATTTAATTGTATTAATTAAATTAACTTTACTTCCTTCTTAAGATGTCACTTTATGCTTTTGCATTAGTCATTTATATTTAAATCACTCTTGCATTAGTCGTGTTAAATTTAAAACACTCCTGCATTAGTTGTCTTAAATATAAACTTGCATGCATTAGTCATGTAATAATTAAATTAATTATTACATGCACTTTTGCTTTTTAGGGTTTACTCTTCTAGGTTTTTGATCTCCTTTATAAGGATTGATCCATTGTATATTTTATTCTTTCAATTATTGAGGAGATTTCTTCTTCATATTTTTGAGTCAAACCCTTGCCCTCTTCTTGTCTCTACCTCTTTGTAACAAGTTTTTGTATGCAGGTGATCTTCAAGTTTTGTGGATTTGTATTGCTCAAAACCTACATTTCATTTTAATTTCAAGGTTTATTCCTAAATAGGCAAACCCCTTTCCACAATACTTTTCCCATTTTTTGTGTGCAAGAACAAGTGTTGAACCAATTAGGACTTAATCTGGAAAGTACAGGATCTGATAAATTGTCCATGAAAGTTTTAGAAA
Source organism: Chamaecyparis obtusa (assembly GCA_027943335.1). Taxonomy (NCBI): domain Eukaryota; kingdom Viridiplantae; phylum Streptophyta; class Pinopsida; order Cupressales; family Cupressaceae; genus Chamaecyparis; species Chamaecyparis obtusa. The sequence goes on from BSBK01000170.1 coordinate 297,545, forward strand.
ATGATATAGGGCATAGAATGAGCTAGGCAATCTATACCCTGCAGTTTGGATCAAAACTAAAACCACAAGTCATATATGTTTTCTAGTTACTATTTCAAGTACATACAGGTTATTATATGTTCTGTCAGTTTGTATTTTACTTAATCTTGTCATATTTTCTTATTTATCCTTCTATCTTGCATCATCCTATCATAATCCAACTCATCCTAATCATTATCATGAAGGAACATTGCACCTGCTTAGAGCTTAAATCCTACTTGAGCCTAGTTGGTCATCTTCCTTTTGATTGTGTAGTAGAAAATAGGATCAACCACCTTGATTACCATTTCTAATTGTATAGTTCTTAAAAGGGAAGTTTGTGAAAAATAGTGAATTTAGTAAAATATGAAAAGGAATTTATCTTTCAGAGGGAATACTAGTGAAATTTTGAGCATTTTGATGAACTTACTATTTTTGGATATTTCTATTTTTTAGTATGTCTCATTTTCTCCCGAATTGGCCTAATTTTGAATTTGGAACAATTTACTATTTTTAGTAGTGTCTATTTTTAGTATGTTTCATTGTGTCCCAAATTGGTATAATTTGTATTTAAACAAACTTACTATTTTTAGTAAGTCTATTTTTTTTTCTACAAATGTGCATTGATTGGGAAACGAAACAAAGAGATGATGTAGTTCTGAATTTGTAGGAATAAAAAAATGGCTAGAATTTGTAGGAATAAAAAAATGGCTAAGTATAGGCAATAGTTCAAAATTCCTTCATCCCATAAGAGCACCCAAAGAAGATCAAGGGGAAATTTGAAAAAAAGGCTAAGTACAAGAATAGTCATCCACATCAAATTGGTGTTCAAGGCAGGGAATCCTTCTAGTCCATGGAATTGTGCCCAAATGCAAAAATTTTCCTTCATATGAAAAGTGCGCCCATGAGCGTTATTTTTCAAGTGACAAGGAAATGTTTCTAAGTGCTAAAATATTTCTTAATGCTCAAAGAGAACCCTAGAGTGCTAGTTCTCTGTAGACAAGGATTTAAGTCCAAGTGCAAAAATCTAATTCCTATCTTCATGTCTGCCCAATTTCACCATGACATAGAATTCTTGAAAAATATGAAAATCCACCTATGAGCTTGCATCCAAGTGCAAAAACCTACTTTGTATCTTCATGTGTGCCCAATTTCACCATGACATGGAATTCTTGAATGAAAATCCACCTATGAGTTTGCATCCAAGTGCAAAAATCTACTTCATATATTCATGTGTGCCCAATTTCACCATGACATGGAATTCTTGAAAAACATGAAAATCCACCTATGAGCCTAAACTGTGCCCTAGACCGCTATTTCTTGAATAACATGGAACTTGTCAAAAGTTCAAAAATCCTCCAACTATGCTAATGTGAACCCTAGAGTGCTAATCCACCATGTACAAGCAATTTTAAAAAAAAACCTAAATTCCTTCCTTGTGTCTAAATTGCGCCCATGAGCACTAAAACACAAAGTGCAAGGATTTTTCACAAGTTTCGAAATTCCTTCCTCATATCTAGTTTACGCCCAAGGATAAGGATGGACTAAGTGATAAAATCAAAGGAAAATCCTTGGAAGTATCTAATTTGTGCCCAAGAATTAAAGTTGCACATAAAGATTAAAATTGACTAAGTTCAAAGCATCTTTCCAAATATCACATTTGTACCCAAAATTGCATGAGTTTAAAATGGGAGTTACATTTTAGCAACTCATGGGGTCCACAAAAGTGACAACTCAAGATTCCTCACTCGAGAATGGAAACTTGAAAGAAAATTTATAAATTATTTAATGCAGTTGCTAAAATTGGTCCATCGCCAACATAGCAGACTAGTGGGCCAAGTTCTATGTAAGAGAGGTTTCATTTCATTTTCACACATTGAGTTGAAGAATCAAAGAGTGAGGGTATGAGTTTTGAGGAAGAAGCAAGGTTTTAGTGAATTTTTAAATTTCAAGAGGTTTTCTTCTTCAAGTTTTAAATTATTCCAAGTCTGGAATAAATGAAGAAATGCATTTATTTAGTTTAATTCTTAATGTCATGCTTATGTTATTTATTCTTGCCTTGCAGGAAGAAGATCATGGAATCTAGAGGATTAGGATTGTCAAGGAAGGCTTTGATCAAGAACATGCTAAAGGGATTTATTCCAATATGAAGTTCATGTCAAAATAGAAAGAGGTTGGTGACACAAACTTTATATTTAACATAAACACGTCGGAAATGGTATTTCAAGTTAACCTCAATATTCATTGGAATCCTTAATAGCAGTATTCTTCCTTAGATTAGCCATTTATACTATGGCTTCTTTAGTCTTTAGATGACATGGTCCCGATGGTCTTAACTGCGCAAGTCCAACTGGATGGTGGGTCCAGACTCTTCCTGATTAGTTGTTGCATGGCCGCATGTTAGACTTTTCTGACATGCAATCATGTGACCGCTTGCCACCTAGCCGTGTGGGTCCCAGTCCTGTTCAACTGCCTGGCGGTCTACTTTTTCTTAGGTGCACAAGTGCAATGATGTGGGGCCAGTTTCTTCAAAGCGGCAGAGGGAGGAGATCAACGGTCGGCGTGTGATCGCATGGAATATTCTTTCCCCATGCGATCATGTGCCTACCTTTGATTTTGTTTGTTCTAAGCGTCTCTTCGGTGAAGTGGGCCTGGTGTCAAAGGAGAGGCAGGGGGCATGTTCTTATAGGTTGTCGCATGGCCACATGTCAGACTTTTCTGACATGTGATCATGTGACCAATTGCCATCTGTCCGCATGGGTCCTAGTCTTCTGCGGTGTTCAGTTTCTTAGCAGTTAAGTTTTCATTCCGCGACCTGGTGACCAACGGTTATCTCCTTGTCGCTAGATTCTGGCGGTTAAGTGGCTAACATTTGGCGACTTGGCTAGCGGTTAAGCTTGCCTTAGTCGCGCAGTCACGTGATGGTGGACCTGGATTTTCAAAGTTTTTTGCGGGTGGGGTCTCTTCGGCGGTGACTGTGTTGGTGGTTATGTGGCAGCTTATGATTAGCTGTCGCATGGCTGCATGTCAGACTTTTCTGACATGCGATCATGCGACCGCTTGCCAAGTGTCCCTGGGGCCCGGTAGCAGGTGATAGGGCATCTTCTGGATGCTAAGTGGCAGTGTTCTATTGGCCGGTGTGTGACAGATGTAGCGGTCTAATGGTCTTGTCGCATGATTGCAAGGGTCATTTCCACGACTTGCAATAATGCGACAGAACCCCTGGTGTTGACTTCATGTGGTCTGGCGGTTCCCGATTGGTTGGTGGGCGGTGGCAGTTTTGCTCGGCACGATTAAGGTTTGCGGGTTGTCGCATGATCGCATAGCCCATCTCTTGGCTATGCGATCATGCGAGAACTGTTGTCACGGTGGTGGTTGCGGCATGATAAAGGGGGTGCGGGTGGTCGCATGTTCGTATAGCCCATCTTCGTGCTATGCGATCATGTGACCAAGCACAAATTGAGGCCTGTTTTCCTATGACAGTCAAGGTTGGTGACTATGAAATTGCGTGACTAGGGGCAAATGGTTAAGGAGCACAAGCCCGCGAAATGCATGGTGACCGTTTGTACTTGCTGAGTGTTTTTTGTGGCAGGAGGTACCAAAATTCAATTTTTGAGTGGCCACAATGGGCAGAATGGATTGTCAATTGTTGCGGCTTGACCCCTGTCATGTCTGTGTTTATTCCTCGGTGGGGTTAGGTGATTTTGAAATGATTGTGCTTGCATTGTAACCCTGGTATAAAGGGATATATATATATATATATATATATATATATATATATATATATATATATATATATTCATCTATCTATATGTATATATATATATATATATATATATATATGTATATATATAGAAGTATACTTATATAGATATATATATATACATTCATATACATATATATGCACAGGTATTTACTTAATGATATATATATATATATTTATATGTTTATGTTAATATATAGGTATATATATAAATAAATACCTGCTCATATATAAGATTGGTATATATTCATATATAAAGGTCTCTATATATATGCATATATTCAATTTATTTATTTGGAAATTGTCTGGCCGGTCTTGCTCTTTTGTCTTGCCTAGACCTGGTGCAGTAGGTGGAGAGTTGATTTCTTAGGCCAAATAAGCTTGGGCTATGGGTTATTTATAGCAATAGGGAGCTTATCTTCATCTGGTATGCAGTGATTAGTGCTAAGTGACATTTAAAGCTAAAGGGAGTATCCTTTCACCCTTTCTTGTGATTTATAGTTTGGACTTTAATATAGCACGGTTCTGCTAATTATTTCTAATTAAGGTTTCAAGTTAAGGGCTGCAGCTTATTTTCTCTAATAATGTAGTTGGTTTAAGGATGTTCGAATCCTCTGCTTCAAGGTTTCTAAATCAGTTAGAATATGGATTAAAATTGTCTGAGCAGTACAATAATTTAACTCATATTGAGATAGTAGGGGAGCTTAATTGTATGAACTATGATCTATGAATTTCTGGTAAATTATTCTAGGTACATAGAGTCAGGTAACCCATGCTATCCTCCGTTGGTAAATAAACAAGGTCTTTAACAATTATTTTAATCTAGTTTGAAACACTAACCATGTAAGAGGATAGGGTTTTGGATCCTTTTGTTTCTTTTGCAAATCGAATCACCCAACGGCAACAATATCACTTCTCTCAAAGGATTTGAATTGGATCTACAAATTAATACCCATATATTTGGATATGGAATTCAATCTTATAATTAAAATCACAAGTAAAAATTGTAAATATCTAAGCATATATGTACCCTCGACAAGTTCGAGCTGTGGGTATGCCCACTAAAAACTATGTAATTTTTTCAAAATCTTGATGTATATTGAGCCATGGGAATGCCCATGAAACTATGTATTAGTATCCGGACTTAAGTCCCAAGCACGGCTGGAGGTTTTCTCTACCCTGCTCTTTCCTACCAGCACCTGCACTAAGCAGGGTTCTGTATGTAAAATCTTTTTATCATTAATAAAATTATAGGGCTTTAGCCTTTTACCAATCAAAAAAAAAAAATTGACTAAGTTCAAAGCATATTTCCAAGTATCACATTTGCACCCAAAATTGCATGAGTTTAAAATGAGAGTTACATTTTAGCAACTCATGGGGTCCACATAAGTGACAACTCAAGATTCCTCACTCAAGAATGGAAACTTGAAAGAAATTTTATAAAGTATTTAATGCAGTTGCTAAAATTGGTCCATCACCAACATAGTAGGCTAGTGGGTGAAGTTCTATGTAAGAGAGGTTTCATTTCATTTTCACACATTGAGTTGAAGAATCAAAGAGTGAGGGTATGAGTTTTGAGGAAGAAGCAAGGTTTTAGTGAATTTTTAAATTTCAAGAGGTTTTCTTCTTCAAGTTTTAAATTATTCCAAGTCTGGAATAAATGAAGAAATGCATTTATTTAGTTTAATTCTTAATGTCATGCTTATGCTATTTATTATTGCCTTGTAGGAAGAAGATCATAGAATCTAGAGGATTAGGATTGTCAAGGAAGTCTTTGATCAAGAACGTGCTAAAGGGATTTATTCTAATATGGAGTTCGTCTGAAAATAGAAAGAGGTTGGTGACACAAACTTGGGATGCCTCAATGGGATGAGTTTAGTAGAAGGTTGTTCAACCACAATGAATATTATCCAACATTCCTACCAAGAAAATAGTCATAATGGAATTGTGATGGTAGTTGGCTTCCTTCATGCCATCCAGTGTTCAAACCTAATTGTAGAATGTCTGAAGCATTACAATTCAGAGCATAGGGTAATTCGAGCTTTAGATGGCAAGCTACTGGCAAATCTCACTCCACCTACAATCATAAAAGCCTTTGGAATTCCAATGTACCAATCAATGGTATTCAGAATTAAATAAAGGACACTTAGGGTCTATAGCTGGTAGTTGTGATGAAGTTACCGAATGTAATTGGTTAATGAAGCCTAAGGCTCATCAGTCAAAATTTCCCAATCAAATTATCTTGTTGGATTTCAAGCTGGAGTATAGTGATTTGGTGATGTGTTGCTGAGAAAAATAATGGGGTGCCCACAGTCTTGCATTTTTTAGCCATGGATGTGGTATTTTATTGAAAAAGTAACAAATGGAGTCAAGGTTGTGGACCAGTCAAGGATGATCGGTGACAACATAGACGATCAATTCACAGATTTGGAGTAGTGATGCAGTACAAGGCCAGTGTACCTCCGAAGGAGATGACCAAGCCCCCAAAGAATAACAAATTAGAGGAAACATAACAAGATACAATTGAAAACAAACTCTTTTATTAACAAAAGATCTTGAATTATATCAAATGAACACCATACATGTCATGTTGTAAGGCCTTCTCAGTTTCGGCCAACACATTCTAGATTACAGAACAAGCTCTTAACTCTCAAGCTATGCCTTGATACACTGATGATGCTCACCTCTTCCCCCCTTTAAAAGACTCAACAACATTACATAAATAGCCACTAGGACACATAGGTTAGCTTAGAGTTCACAATCTCCAATAATAGGAAACATGCTTATACAATATAGGAATAACCCACAATGAATTAATGAAAGAATACATAATACATTATAATATCAAAGTTGGCCTTAGATATAGGTCCAAACATCATTAAATTGTCTAGATCTAATAGTGCATAAGCTAACTCCCAAATATAGAACCTCGCTGAAACAAATACCAAGCATCGCATGAAGAATAACGCATGAAATCAACACTTGAGAAGATTAAGTATAACTCCAATAAATTATAACATTAAGCTAGACATCCTTAGGAGGATGATCCATGATAGATCCACATTAATAATCCAAGCTCACAGAATCTGGAAAGGGAAATCAAGTGATTGCCAATTCAAACTGCCTGACGGATAACTAGAAAATAACAAATAAAGCAAAAATCTTTTTGGGTGATGCAAGATTGCCAACAACCCAAGGATGCTCTTGCATTAAGTAGTAAAAAAAAATTTGTATGAGCTCTTATGTTGTATACATGCTGGAAAGAATGAGTAGATATGCAGGAGTGAGATGCAAAGGACTCATAGGATGTGGTTTGAATAAGTTAAAAGTACACAAATGTTATCCTTAATCACACTTATATAGTATGCCTAATTAGTTAAGAGCTAATGACACCTTTGTATGCACCCTAAAATGGTCGCCTAGACTTTGGGCCCCATTTATTCAATTTATCAATCCTGAATCATTTTTATTAATAATCAATATTTTCAACATTATCAATTTCTTGATCAAGTCTTAATTTCGATCATATATTGGATTTTTATCCTTGGGCTAACCATTTATCCTAAGTCTTTATTTGATTAAAAGGAATATTTCCTCCCCTTTTGATTAAATAAAAAGCCCCCACTTTCCTCTTATCCTAAGTCGCACAAATAAAGCATTATTCATATTTTATAAAAAAGAGAAAAGCACCTTTTATCTCATATGGACATAAAGTCAACTCTTATTTTCCTATTGGAGGATATGTGTGCACATGGATTGCTCCTCTTTCAAGCTCCACCGCTGATTAAGACTTTTTGCCTCTTAATCTCAATGGTCCATTTCACCTCATTTCTTATAAAAGGAGAGCTCTCTCCTCCATTTGCATATTCATGTTTTATGCTAATGTTATGCTGCAGGTTTTAGGTGCATTTGGAGTTTGAAGACATTGAAGACTTGTTGCTTTCATCATCTAGTTTATATTTGTTTCCTTAGTTGCATGATCATGGCATCATAGATTAGATTTCCTTTTATGCAATAGAATATATCTCACATAGCTTAATTAGGGGCTTGAAATCTATTGTACTTCTTTTCATAGTTTAGTTTGCACTTCATTTGATAGATTAGTCTTGCACATTCATACTAGTTGCATTTGCATTGCATTTTTCATTTAGATTCTTGGGGACATTGGCACTCTTGCCCTTGTCTTCACTTGAATCTCTCATTGCATGGTTGACTAGCAAGGTCACATTCTTGTAGCTCTAGCTGAGAGAAAAACTCATAAGTCCTTTGCAACTCCATGCATAGAGAGCTATGAGCCGCTTTGTGAGGCCTTATTGTTGAGCAACCTTGCAAGTAATGGTTCATAGAAGTGTGGTCATTTTTACACTACACATTTCTGGCACCCACCGTGGGGCAGAGTAGATAGCTTTGTCCTTTCATTTGATGCATTTTTCATCATTTTCAGATTAATTTTCGCAAAACTCTATGTTTTCTGGTTTTCTGTCTCAGATTATCGCGCAACACTTCTCAGAAGTATCGCGCGATATACCTTCTGCCTTGACGCGATAGTTCGCGCGAAAAAAGTATCGCACGAATATATTGAAGTCTATTGCCTGGCATCGGGCGAAGTATCGCCTGGCATTGTGTGAAGTATCGCGCGACTGAGAAGTATCGCCCGACTATAAGAAACTGTATCGCGCGATACTGTTGAAGTCTGAGAAATATCGCCTGGTTTGGCAGAGACTTGCGTTTTCAGTTTTCTTGTCTGAATTTGATTATTTTAGCTTGCTATTTTGTTTTGCTGTGTTTAGATAGGTCTAACCTGCATCTTTTAGTTTAAATCTATCAGATTATTTCACATTTACATTTGGATTTTGATTTTGCTAACATTATGGGTCTAACAAGTTGTGTTTGTAGGTGCTCTCCTTTGCTTGAAAATTGCTAAAAACGCATGTCAAAGAGGGCTACTAACAATTTTTGCAGGGCTGCCCAAGCATAAAAACAAAAAAATTATTTCTTGCTCGTTATTTACTTTCCTTCCAAGTGTGGCATTCACTAATTGTATTAGGAATCTTAATACCTTGTGAAAGGGATCTTGAGGTGGTAGGAGAAGTATGCTCTTCACCTTTAGGTGAATCAGAAAATCTTGACCCATCTTAAGGTTTTGGAAGCAAGGGAGTAATTGAATCTCTTTGTTTGGTGTGTTTGGGAGAGATTCTTGAGATAGGGGAGTATGCTCTTCACCCTTGTGGTGAATCAAAAACCTTGAACCTCAAGATTTGATCCATTTTTGTTTAGTTTAGGAATCCTTTAGCGGGCCTGCTCTTGAGCAATCAAGAGGAACGACTCAAGTGGGGACAACCTTGTCATCATTTTCCTTGGTGGCAAGTGATTCCAACTCACTATAATCTCAAGGCTATCAAGGACACCAAAAACCTTGATAGACATAACACTTGTCTTAGTTTGATGTGAGTAGCTCATGGGATTGCGACCATGGGGAAAACATTGAACAAGAATGCTTAAGGTACTCTTGAGGCCGCAAGGTCCTAGTCCTTTATGAGGAGCAAGAGGGGTGTTGTGAACGGAAATCCTTATTAAGAACCATTAGATAGAAGCCACCCTCTTTTAGCCGCTTATCTTCTTAGTGCAAGGATTGATCCAAGTGGTTTATCCGGATCACCTTAAGATACTCACCATATGTGTCCCTTTGGTTGTGTCATTTGACATTTCCATGACAAAGCCAACATCTCTTGTGGGTAACCACTTGGTGTGAGGCGAGGGGGCATCAAGTTGTGGGCTAAGTTGGTAAGTATTGAGCTTTGACTTCCTAGGATAGATTTGCTTGAAGTGTCTTCGATTGTGTGATACCAGTGCAAATATTTTTACATACAAACAATCGATAGCATTCATAGGGTGTTGTTTCAATTTTGATATCACAAGTGTTTGTCTTGGCAAGGTTGCTTTTGCCCTTGTTTCAAGTGTTTGAGACCATGTTTTGATCCCTTACTGTTTGCAAACCTACCAAAATTTTGCTGATACTGTGACTGAAATCAAAAACATCAACCCTCAGACTGGAAATTTTGACCAAACAGACTCAAAAATGCAAATTTCACACAATTCTGGTCACGAGTTAAACAAATCTGCAACAGTATCGCGCCCTGTAAAGTGAAGTATCGCGCGATAATTCGCGCATGCTAGAAATATCGCCCTCTTTGAAGAGAAATATCGCGCAATAGTTCGCCCTTGACGGACTATCGCCCGGCCTACCTGGAGTATATCACCCGCCAGTATTAAGAAGTATCGCCTGGCTTCGGGCGAAGTATCGCGCGGGTATAGGTTTATTGCCCCAGTAGCCTGGAGTATATCGCCTGATTTATTTTTGCCGTGCTTAAATTTTGGTCAGTTTCAGTTGCTGTCAATTAGGCTAGGTCTTAGAGCAGGCTTCTCACCCTGACGTTTGAGATCTGTTTTGACTCTAAATTTCTAGTTTTTAGTCCTCCGGGATAGCATCATTTGATTTACAAAGTCACTTTGGAACAATTGTCAAGTTAGAAAGCCATTCTTGGTGCCAAGGTTCATCTTTAAAATTGTTAGCTATATTTTGGGAAAATTTTAGTTCTCTTATTGTCCAAATCGCTTCCATTTTTATCTCAATTTCAATTATCTTTTGGCCTAGTTCCAACCTCCTGATTCAAAAGTGCAAGGGTAGTCACCCTTTGATTTGAAGCACCTCTTTGACAGTGTTGGTAAAGCCTTCTTTTTCTTTTCATTTCTCTTTGGACAATAGAGGACTTCGATTATCCTAGTTTAGTGTTGACACTTTGAAAGGTCACCTTATCATTGAGAATATCTCTCTTTCATGTTAGTTACGATAAGGTAACAAGTTAATCAAGGGAAGTGACCCCCTGTTGCCTTTAGCCAGTTACCACCCGTCAAGACTCGTCGACAACCTAAGGGAAAAGGACCCCTTTTTGACCAATCTCCTAAGAGTGAATCCGAGGTTTGTTTTAACCCGGGAGTTAATTCTAGTGAAGTGAGCACCTCTTTTGTACCACTTTCATCAAGTATGGACATGAGTTACACTTTCACCCGACAACAACGAGAAGCCATGAATCAAACTCTTGAGGATATCTTCCAACGACACAAAAGAGAGTATGGTGGTTCTTCTCATGCTAATCCACCCGGGTCACCTCCTAACAACGTGAGGTATTTTGATGCTCATCAACGAGCTGAAAGACATCATAAGCAAGCTCACTCAGATTCAGGGTCACAACACGAAGACCAGAACAATGAATCTAGTGATCACCATATCAACGCAACTAATGCAATGAGGCATTCAAGACAAACCTCCCCACTTAAAGACACCTCTCGATATGCAAATACAAGATTGAGAAGCATTGAGAGAGAGAAGCAATCCTACTTAGATGAACAGGCTGCTAAAAAGGAAAAATTCTGACAACTAGAGGAAGAGGAACGTGCATTGTTGGATATACAGAAAAGAGTCACCCAAGAAGAAGAAGATAGACTCTATGCACAACAACTCCAAAGCCAATTTAACGGGAGGGGAGCCAATAGTGGGACCAACTCGCCCCCATCTACCCCTTCCCCTAGCCCTTGAAGAAGATCAAAGACACCCTCACGATCCCCAAGTCCTAGAGGAAGAAGGACTTCAAGATATGACCATCATAGGAGACAGTCGTCTCATAAACATTCAAAGCAACCCTCCCAATGAGCACATCATGGCTCACAACATGGAGGCAGTTATGCTAAAATTGATCATATGGACTTCATGACTATGCAACAAGAACCATCCTTTCAAGCCTATGTGGAGCAATATGTGGAACAAAACAAAGACCAATTCTTGGAAAGTCTTATCAACAAAGGCGCTTAAGTTCCATATAATTTTGATGTTCACCAAAAGATCAAGAAACAGAATCCTTCAACTGATGAGGTGATCTTACAAATGCAAAAGGATATAGACAGGATGAAGGCTCCCAAGAGCACATTTCATTTGGACTCCATATGTCCTAACCCCATTGACAAAAGTGTGGTGATGGTAGAATTTCCTAAGAAAGTTGAATTCCCAACATACGACAAATATGATGGCACTGGTGACCCTCACGACCATGTTCGACAGTTCTACATAATGAGCTTTTCCTTTCACCATGAAGACTCCTACTTGATGAGATTGTTCCCAAGGAGTTTAAAAGGTCAAGCCATGGAATGGTTCACCAACCTTTCCCCTCCAGTAAAGACATTTAAAGAGCTTGTCCAAAGATTTGTTCAGCATTTTGCTTACAACTTATCCAGGTCGGTCACAATGCTTGATTTGTGTAAACTTAAACAAAATCAAGGGGAATCTTTTGTCACATTTTTACAACGATGGAGGTGATTGTGTTTGAAATACCCACGGACAATCCCTGAAGAAGAGAGAATTGATATCATTGTGAACAATCTAATACCAGAACTCAGATATGAAGTCAAGAAAATCCCATTTAATTTCTTTGATACTATGGTAGAGGTGGCATGTCGCATTGAGGATGTCCTAAAAGAACAAGGAATTTTGGCTAAACCAACAAATAACCACAATAGCCAAAATAACAATACTAATGGTAACAAGGACAAAAAGAACTCCTATTGGAACAAAAACAAGCAAGTGATCAATGACGGAGTTGTTGATTCATCTCAGGTCAAAAATGAAGGAGTTCTTAACCTCTCTCATGCAGTTCAAGCTATGAAGTTGCAAACATCTTCAACGCAACAAGACAAACCTAAGTATCAAAAGAGATCTAAAACGGAGAAAAGACAATTTACTAAATTGGGAGAATCTTATGCAGATGTTTTCAAGACACTAGTTGCTCATAATTTGGCGCACCCACAGGATCCTACAAAACATCGAATACCGGATCCTTTACCTCATTGGTGGGATGCTAAGGCTTTTTGCATTTTCCATAATGGGATTGGACACGACATAGAAAATTGTTTTAAACTCAAGCATCTTGTCCAAGACCTTATTGAGAAAGGACAATTACAAGTGGATGGGTTAACCACTAATGCAGACCATAAAGCCTTTAAAGAGCCCTTGCCTAAATATGAAAAAGGAGAGAATTCTAGCAGTAAGAATGGCAAGGCGGCTATTAACTATACATACACACATGCTGACAATGTGATTAACATGCTTGAAGTGGCCGACGATAACATCAACATGGTGAGAAAGAAAGATCCTTATGGACATAATGTGGACTCAACTCCTATGACTAATGAAAGACCCGCTGTGGTGATAAGAGGTCCTCACTCACAAGGAATGCCCCAGTCCCTCAATGCTGTCACTAGAGGTCAGGCCCAAGCACCCATTATCATCAAAGGTCCTAGCACTAGCAAGTCTAAACAGCCCGTGTCCAAAGGTGCTCCTCCTAAATCTGCCATTGGTCCTGATTCCAATTATAATCTTATTGACCAGCTACAACGTACACCCGCTCAGATATCCATTTTTGAGCTTTTAAAATTATCTCCTAAGCACAAGCGCGTCCTCGAGGATGCTTTGCGAGCAGCCAATGTCCCTAATAACTTAGATATTGACCAATTCCAAAACATGGTCAACCATTTGGCTAGCCCTCATTACCTCACCTTCTCAGAAGAAGATGACAAATCCATTAGTCACCCACATAATTTGGCCTTACACATCGAAGTCATGATTCATAAAACCTGTGTTAGGCGTGTACTGATAGATGGGGGTGCGGGGCTCAATATTTGTACCCTGAGTTTGCTGTTAGCTCTAGGGTATTCTGAGAATGTCATTGACACAAAGAAAAGGATCACAATCAAAGCATATGACGAGGCAGAAAGAAGTTCTAAGGGATTGGCTGTTTTGCCTATTCGCATTGGTCCCGTAGAAAAAGATATATTATTCCAAATTGTTGATGTTGGACCTCTAGCCTACAACATTTTGCTAGGTAGGCCATGGATTCACGAAATGCAGGCAGTCCCATCAACATATCACCAGTGTGTTAAGTTTCCCCATAACGGTGTAGAAATTTGCATCCCTGGAGATAGTGCTCTATCAGTTAATAACATTTCTGCGGGATCACATGTACCTTTGAATAGGGAAGCTGACAATCCTAGTAGTTCACTCAAAAAATGCAAGCAGCAGTTCAAGACCATGGATCTTGGGATGGGAGATTATAAGATTGATTCTTTTACAAAAATACCAATCTCTCCTAGGTCTTATGGGAGACCATCCCCAAAGGTGAAGCCTTCGTCATTAGCAATGATATTATTTGGGAAATTTGTTGAGTCTTCAGTCCCCATTCAAGAAGAAAAAGAGGAAGTTGCTGTAAGGGACTGGATATATCATGAGGAGAAATACAAACATAACGAGAATTTTGCTCCCTCACCTGAAACTTATGGGAAAGGGTATACATTGGTTAAAAATATGGGATATCCGAGATTTGGCCCCCTTAGTCATAGGCTGGACGCTAAAGCTGAGCCTCTTGATCATGCTCTTTTTGGACGAAAGAACAAGTCCACGATTGGCTTAGGTTTTGAGAATAAGAAGAAGAAAGGTGTCCCTGTCCCAGCTGCGACGGACAATGACAGTGATGCAGATTATACGCCTGATCTTTCCAATCAACAAGATGTGTCTGATGATTGGGTGCCCTCAACGAATCTCCTTTGGGGAGATTCCACAGATTTGATGCTCAATAGTCCTACTATCCCAGCTGCGACGGATAGTGACTGTGTGACTGCTAGATCAACAAAGGAAAGTGTTACTGTCCTAGCTGTGACGGATAGTACCAATACTAGCACTAGAGAGGGGGAAACCCTTCCTAACCTTGAGGCTTCTACATCATGAGGCCTAAATGATGACTCAGAGACAGACTCCCATGAATATGAATGGGATTCGCTTTCAGATGCAACAATTGATCTAGACGTGGATATTATTCATGCCTATAGTACCCAACCCGATGTGACTAACGATCCTAGTGTCAGACTAGAGGATTGCCCTCCTCAAATCACCTTAGTAGACGATGCTTCGTTTGATAGGATGAGTCCTAATTCGGGTATCTTAGGAGAAGACTTGATGAACTCCGATTATATGATCACCAGAGATGACACCTTTCACATTAACAACATCAAACTCACCATTGACTTACCCCTTGTTCACTTTGACCTGATTAACTGGTCTCAGCGCCACCAAGAGCCCACATTCCTCACATTTCACAATGATTACGAAATTGCTTGCTATCTGAATGCTCTCGAACCCGTGGCTTCTTCCACCAGTGAACCAACAACCAGCATGACAGAGCCTGATATTAAGTACCTCAGTCTCAAAACAAAAGAAAAAAAAAAATAGGTCTGATGGCGAAAACCACTTTGTGGCGGTGTCAGAACCAAAAATAGTAAAAAGAAACGACGCATCCGAAGGTGAAAACCTCTTTGAGGCACCTAAGGATGGGGTACTTAATAACTTGCCGAGTTATTTCCAGGATAGATCATCAATATTGATTGAACCAACAAAGACGGTCAATTTAAACACAGAAGAAAATCCTCAGATAGTCCATCTTGCTCAGTCTTTATCAGAGGAAGAGACCAAGGCATATGTACAGTTTTTACAGAAAAAGAAAATTAATTTTGCATGGACCTACTCAGACATGCCAGGGCTTGACACGAATCTCATAATGCATCACTTATCTATAGCTCCAGGAGTCAAGCCAGTAAAACAGAGATTAAGAAAAATGCATCCACATGTAGCTCTACTTGTCAAAGGAGAATTAGAAAAACTTTTGAGAGCTGGATTTATTAGAGCCATCGATTATGCAGAATGGATCTCAAACATAGTACCGGTCTCCAAACATGATGGGTCCATTCGTGTCTGCACAGATTTTAGAGATCTAAACAAAGCCTGCCCAAAGAACGATTTTCCACTTCCAAACATTGACATGATAGTGGACATGACGGCGGGCTATGACATATATTCCCTAATGGATGGTTTCTCGGGGTATAATAAAATCAAAATAGCTCCTGAAGACCAAGAGAAAATAGCATTCACATGTGCATGGGGAACCTACTGCTGGAACGTCATGCCATTCGGGTTAAAGAATGCAGGAGCAACCTACCAAAGAGCTATGACGACTATCTTTCATGATATGATGCACAAAAATATGGAAGATTATGTGGATGATACTCTGGCAAAATCAAGAAAAAGGGACACACACCTCAATGATCTGGAAGTAATTCTAGATCGTATGGAACAATTTCAACTCAGATTGAACCCAAAGAAGTGCGCATTTGGCGTCACCTCAGGCAAACTTTTAGGATTCATAATATCAGCAAAAGGTATCGAGGTTGACCCCGAAAAGGTCCAAGCAATCCTAGATATGCCACCTCCTCGGAATATCAGCCAAATGAGAAGTCTTCAGGGACGTCTTCAATCAATTAGGAGGTTTATTTCTCAGCTTGCAGATAGAGCGCAACCCTTCAACAAGACATTGCATAAGGGTGCTTCTTGTGTTTGGAACGAGGATTGTCAAAAGAGCCTAGATCAGATCAAACAATACTTGGCCAATCCTCCGATCCTAATGCCTCCTATTCCAGGGAAACCATTGATCCTATATATTTCAGCTACAGACACTTCCCTGGGGGCATTATTGGCTCAATCAGATGATACTGGGAAAGAACGGGCCATCTACTATATCAGCCGTACTCTGGTCTCCTATGAGATCAATTACAATAATATTGAGAAGTCTTGTCTCGCGGTGGTGTTTGCTTCTCAAAAGTTGTGCCACTACATGCTTGCTCATACCATACATTTGGTTGCCAAAATTGATCCCCTTAAATACTTGCTTGGTAAAGTTGCCCTGACGGGTAGACTTGCTAAATGGATGATGGTCCTAACTAAATTTGACATAGAGTACGTTGAAAGGAAGGCAATAAAAGGGCAAGCTATCACCGACCAATTAGCTGATTTTCCAATCCAGGATAGTATGCCAGTCCAAGTGGAATTCCCAGACGAACACATCTTATATACCACTACTCGCACTTGGACAATGTTCTTTGATGGCTCCCGCATGCAAAATGGATCACGTGTTGGAGTGTTATTTGTTTCTCCACATGGGTACAACATTCCGAAGTCTTACAAACTATTATTCCCATGTACCAATAATATTGCAGAATATGAAGCTTTAACTAATGGCTTGAGAATGGCTATAGAATGGAACATCATAGAGTTACATGTCTTTGGGGATTCCCAGTTAATCATCAACCAAGTCAATGAAGAGTATCAAACCAAGGATGACAAATTGATACCCTATAAAAAGATGGTTGATTCTTTGAGAGGCTATTTCACCTTTGTGACGTTTCAACAAATCCCTAGGGCAGAGAACAAAGCTGCAGATGCCATGGCCACATTAGCTTCACTTCTTCAGTTGGAGACACATGAATCCAGATTTAAATTCCTGGTGGAAGAGCTACACCATCCCATCTTTGACTCGTCTGAAAGCCATGTCATTTGTGCCATTATCACACGCGAGTCTTCCTGGTATGGTGCTATCTATTCATATCTTCGTGATGGCATCATCCCCGACACATTCACCCGCTCCGAACGATGAAACCTCATCCGTAACGCCTCTCGCCACACCCTCATCTCTGGTGATTTATATAGGAGGGGTTTAGATGGGACACTCCTTAGGTGCTTGGAAAAGGAGGAATCCAACCAAGCGTTAGTTGACATCCACGAGGGCATTTGTGGTGGACATTCTAATGGTCTTGCCATGGCCCGAAGGTTGCTTAGGGCGGGATATTATTGGCCCACAATGCAAATAGATGTAGTCACCTTTGCTCAGTCATGTGAAAAATGTTAGAAACATGGCAACCTGATTCATGCTCCAGGTAGGGAGCTGATTCCTTCTGTTTCTCATTGGCCATTTCAGCGCTGGGCCTTTGATCTGGTTGGGCAGATTCATCCCAACTCATCAGGTGGACACAAGTTCATTATTACTGCCACTGACTACTTCACAAAATGGGTGGAGGCTGTACCACTTTCTGTTGCTTCAGGAAGGACCATTTCTTTATTCATCTTGAATCATATCATTTGCCGATTTGGAGTGCCTTCTGAGATCATTACCAACAATGGAGGTCAATTTAAGAATAAGGACCTAAAGCACCTATGCAAAAAGTTTAAAATCAAGCAACATTGGTCCTCCATTTATTTTCCACAGGGAAACGGACAGGCAGAAGCTTCTAACAAAACCATTCTTAAGATTCTTCATAGAACAGTGCACAAGAATGGTAGGGATTGGCACTTACAAATCAATCCAGCACTATGGGCTTACAGAACAAGCATTCGCACACCTACAGGAGCCACTCCTTTCTCTCTCACCTATGGCGCTGAAGTAATATTGCCTTTAGAAGTCGAGATACCATCACTTAGAGTCTCACTCAAAGGTTTGATTACAGATGAGGATTATCGCGCCATGAGGTTACAGGAGTTAGAACTTCTAGATGAGAAGCGTAAGGCTTCCTTTGATCATATGAGAGTGTATCAGAAGCGTATGTCCAAGGCATTCAACAAGAAGGTTCGCCCTAGAGAATTTCAAATAGGTGATCTTGTTTTGCGAGAGAACCCTAAGAACCAACAAAACAGAGAGCAAAAGGGCAAGTTTGAACCTAACTGGCTTGGACCATATGTCATCACAGCTGCTTTTGGTACTGGTGCGTATTTACTGTCAGATCCTGATGGAGAACAGCTCCCTGATCCCATCAACATTGTGCACCTCAAGAAGTTCTATCCTTGATGCCCGTTCTGTCTGGGGGCATCCTTTGTACATATCTTATTGATCCTGAAAAAATTCCAAAAAAATTGATATATGATGTTGAAAAAATCCTAAAAAGCATAAAAAGTCCTGAAAAAATACAAAAAATTCAAAAAATTCAAAAAATCAAACAAAAAAAAAGTGCCTTGGTGAAAACCTAGCAATAGGCGCCTTGGTAGCAAAAATCTCAAAAAAATGAAAAAATGAAAAAAGAATCCAAGTGGTGAAAACCTGGCAACATGCGCTACTTGAGGCCTTTGCACTCCTATTTATTAGCATGCGTCCTTGACACTTAGCCACTTTCCATCATGCCTTGACCTTATTTGGCCTAGTTTGGAATTGGTCTTTGTCTTTGTCTAAGGGGCATAACTGGTAGCATTGGTCCTTTAGTTGCGTTTGTCTCTTGGGGCATTTCACAATAGGTGTTTTTCAACACCACCCCAACAGTGTTTTTCAACACTACCCTTGCGTCGAGTGTTTCTTAACACTTATTAGATGTCTTGCCTATAGTCTAAGTATAATGCGATAGTGCTTATGTGCAGATGCGATACTCAGAGTCTGACTCTATGACCAACACACACGCACTTAAACAATCAACTCGTTGAGATATGTTGACTTTATTTTTCTGTGTGCTGTCTATGAGGATTTCTTTGATGAGTGGTCTCTCCCTGAGAAGTTTTCAATGATGCATAGCTAGAAGACTGAGGGTATGAGAACATGTTTTATTTCTTTATCTTCTTGTGGGTATATTTTGTTGCTCCTACCTGTCATGAGCATTTATGCTGGTCTTACTTGACACTATGGATTGACAAGGTATTATCCTTGACTGTTTTGCGAGTGCATGCTTCTAGTTATCCTGACTTTCATGTGTCTTGATACAAGCATAATCTCATCATATCAAACTTAGGTGATCTCACTGCATTAGTCATCTTGACCTACATGTCTTTGATGCCTAGGTGAGATTTCCACATTTCTATCTGATAAAGATCATATTCATATCCACATAGTTATGCTAGTGTGCATTGTATGATCTTACGATGCTACCAATAACGCTCGATGATGATAATTAGATGTCTATAGGCGTTGTGACCTTGCAAGTCAACCACTTTCATAATAGCTTGCATTTTTAGGGTCATGTTAGTTTAGTTTCTGCACCTTGCATATGGAGAGAGCTCTCCTTTTTTCATCTTACGTGGACCTGTTGGTCAACTGTGCTCATTTTTTGATTCTTCTTGATCATATCTTTCATTTCTGGTCTTTCATATCACATCCTTTTCTACCCATTTTCGGACTCGAAATCGAAATCCGAAGTCATCTTGATAGTCAAAATCACATTTTAATTTTCCCTTTCTTCTGAGCAGTTGACTGACTTTTAGAGGCATAATTCGATCTTTGATGGACTTTCTTCCTTCCATGTCTCTCAAATTTTCTAGTCTTTCATTCGCTCTATTTCTAGTCTTCTATTTCTATTCTTCTACTTCCTCACTGGGGCATGTTTCATTGCCTAATGGTTAACCTATTGACTCTTACATTCGATTGTGATTTCATTCTGATTTGATCAAATCCTTATCAATTCGTTGTTCTCCTCTCTACCTGATTTCGATTTCGATTCCGAGGGGGCAGTATTTATGGGATTCTCATCCCCGATTCCTTGATTTTCCTGATTCAGACATCTTTTGTGAGCTTTTGCTCAAATTTAAGATTCTTATCTCCTACTTTGAATGTGATCCCAAATCGACCTCATATCTGAGTTGTTTTGTGATCCCAAATCAATCTCACATTGCAACTTCATTCTTTGACTACATGTGTTCCCAAATCGATCACACATTAGTCAAAGAGGGGCAAATGTATGCACCCTAAAATGGTCGCCTAGACTTTGGGCCCCATTTATTCAATTTATCAATCCTGAATCATTTTTATCAATAATCTATATTTTCAACATTATCAATTTCTTGATCAAGTCTTAATTTCAATCATATATTGGATTTTTATCCTTGGGCTAACCATTTATCCTAAGTCTTTATTTGATTAAAAGGAATATTTCCTCCCCTTTTGATTAAATAAAAAGCCCCCACTTTTCTCTTATCCTAAGTCGCACAAATAAAGCATTATTCATATTTTATAAAAAGGAAAAAAGCACTTTTTGTCTCATATGGACATAAAGTCAACTCTTATTTTCCTATTGGAGGATATGTGTGCACATGGATTGCTCCTCTTTCAAGCTCCACCGCTGATTAAGACTTTTTGCCTCTTAATCTCAATGGTCCATTTCACCTCATTTCTTATAAAAGGAGAGCTCTCTCCTCCATTTGCATATTCATGTTTTATGCTAATGTTATGCTGCAGGTTTTAGGTGCATTTGGAGTTTGAAGACATTGAAGACTTGTTGCTTTCATCATCTAGTTTATATTTGTTTTCTTAGTTGCATGATCATGGCATCATAGATTAGATTTCCTTTTATGCAATAGAATATATCTCACATAGCTTAATTAGGGGCTTGAAATCTATTGTACTTCTTTTCATAGTTTAGTTTGCACTTCATTTGATAGATTAGTCTTGCACATTCATACTAGTTGCATTTGCATTGCATTTTTCATTTAGATTCTTGGGGACATTGGCACTCTTGCCCTTGTCTTCACTTGAATCTCTCATTGCATGGTTGACTAGCAAGGTCACATTCTTGTAGCTCTAGCTGAGAGCAAAACTCATAAGTCCTTTGCAACTCTATGCATAGAGAGCTATGAGCCGCTTTGTGAGGCCTCATTGTTGAGCAACCTTGCAAGTAATGGTTTATAGAAGTGTGGTCATTTTTACACTACACAACCTTCACCATGCATATTGTTAGATCTCTTTAGAGAGGCTTTAACACAAGGTTGTCATGGGAAGCAATGAAGTTGGTGGAAAATTATGACTCTTGGTTTATCTAGTTCCCAACATTTCCTTATATCCAAATTCGGGGATTGCCTTTTCATCCTTACAAACTTCCAAGAGATCCAATAGATAAAATGGTGAAGTTGAAAGTAACAAGGCAATTGACAACATATGAAAAAAACTAGGATAAGAAGAGAAAAGGAGGAATTGAATTGCTAATCATCATGGAAACTTTATATGAAGTATGTCCATGCCTGCCAACGGCTGAAAAGTTAGTAGAGGAGTTGCAGTTCTATAGTTTATCAATTCATATAAAAAGGTTAGCTTTTAATCCTTACAATAAAATAAGGACGGTCGCTGGTAAGAAGTACATGCACATGATGCATCTTGAGGACTATTGGGATAATGAAAAAGATGAGTATGAAGTGAGTAATAGGATGTATTCCATGTTACTACTCCGAATTATCAAAATATGTTGGATTCATCCAGTGCTAGATCAAGTGGAGGAAGATTTAAAAATGATTCAACCCGACTTTGAGAAGGAGAAAAATAAGACCATTCAGCCACACAATTGGATGAGACCTGAAGAAATAGATCTTGACATGTTGCCCAGGCTAGTCACAAAATTCACAAGGTGGTAAATTGAATGTCATGTTAACAAATTGCAGGCGAAGAATGTTCCCTTGACTTATGACCTAATGGGAGATCCAAAGCCATAAGATAGTAAAGAGGGACAATTATCATAAGTTGCAAAGGAAGAAGGAGAAAATGCACCAGAAAAGGAAGAGCGTGAAAAAGGGAAAAGTATCATCTAAGAGGAGAGGCCAAATAAAATCTAAGGTGAGCCAAGTGAAAGGCCTCCACAAAAAAGAATGAGGCTAGAGATAAAATCATCATCACTTGCTAGTTCCTCTAATGTACAGGAATTTGATAATTGTATAGGAGAAAGGATTGGAACCAACAAAAGAAGATGGCCACAAGACCAAATCACCCTACTAATGCATGACAAGAAAAGTATTGGTACTTTCCAAGAAATTAGCTAGCTGAGGAATGAAGAACGAGGACCTCCTACAAAGATTAATCTCTAGTTTCAAGAATCCCTTTAGACAATGTTAGTTGAAGCAATAGTAGAGCCAGAGATTCTCGTCCCAGAAGAGGAATGTCATAAAGAAATAATGCCAGAATAGGAGAAGATACAAGTGCATGAGTAGCATTCATCTTCTCCATAATGTTGAAGGAAGGGATGTGGAAGGATATTGAGGAAGAGATTGATCTTGCACTATAGTTACATGATTTTTTTAGTAGAATCAACAAACCAATAGAGGAAGGAAATCCAAAGGAGTTCTCCCAGGTCACTAGGGATGAGTTAGGATCGAGAACTATATATGTAGTAGCGCCAAAGGTTGACAAAGCCAAAGATAAAATCACCCTAGAAGAGTATGTTGCAACAATAATTGACATAGGGTGTACAACCAGAACACAAGTGATGGAGGAATTTGATGATTCCACCTAGACACTAAGGGCCCATTTGGTGCGTGGAATACTAAATGTTGGATATAGTCAATTTTGGACTATGCTGCAATTCTGAAAGATACATATCCTCAAAATGATTTCCGAAATATGTGTTGGAACCGTTTGGATCACCCGGAAGATGACTGAGAAGATGTATTTTCCGCGTTTGGGTGCCATAATCTGGAAAATCTGTGCCTGAAATTCATTTCGATACTGCCACCATCATCGAGAAGGTTAAAAGGAAATATATTGTTTAAAAAATGTGGTTCACACCATTTTAGCCCACGTATACCGCTCTGTCATGCAAATAAAATATCCGAAAGAAATACATTGCAGAGACTTAAAATGATCTAACCAAGCTTAAAATTTTCGTGGGTTCCCTTTCATATGAATGTGAGCGAAACGCATACAGACAGGCACATAAATTTTAAACCACGACCATTTAAATGACCTAGTTTAAACATCTGTCAAACCGTATGCAAAAATTGACTTACCAGATGCGTTGCAGAGTTGCAAACGGAAGGAAGGTAACGCGGACGAAAGAACTGCGAACGGAAGGTAAAAATTAGTTTAAAATCATGGACGCCAAACATTATGCAGTGCACACGGACCTGACGGCGTCTATAAATTGGCATTTGAAAGTGGAATTAGAGTCTCAAATTCTAATTCCACCTTTTCAAGTGGAAGATGAAATGCCCATTTTTTGGGCAAAATTGGAATTTCAAAATTCCAATTCTTGCTTGTTTGGATGGACACAAACATAGAATTCAATAATCCGAATTGCTAATTCTGGAATTAGGGCCCATATTCCATGCACCAAATGGGCCCTAAAGGAATGAATGAAGAAGATGGAGGAGAAATATAAGAAATTGAAAAGTTAGAAAAAGGATATGTATGGATATTT
Source organism: Chamaecyparis obtusa (assembly GCA_027943335.1). NCBI lineage: Eukaryota > Viridiplantae > Streptophyta > Pinopsida > Cupressales > Cupressaceae > Chamaecyparis > Chamaecyparis obtusa. Next base: position 321,402 of record BSBK01000170.1, read on the forward strand.
GTAGTGTCTGGCAAATCCTGTTATATAAGAAGATCATCCATTTATTCCTCTTGTGGCTCTTCTAAAGGAATCGATGGATGACATTAAAGAAATATGAAAGATTGACCAAGGTGCAAAAGGATGGGTGAAGAATGTTCATAATATTACACATGTATATTTGTTGAAGATTTGACTCGGATGTATGGAAGGACTTTAGCTATGCTTGCCAGGACGCGGTGTGTGGATCAAGCATAGGAAGATACGTACACACATTTACTAGGATGAGACTATCCCACACTTGGAAGCTTTCATGGAAATTCCCAGGCATACACTAATGGATGAGGAGTGATAAGAGAGAGTGAAGCATGTGATTTCACTTGATGGTATGGCATAGTGGTTACAAAAAAGGGAACTATTTGAGAAATCAAATGAGGAGTCAGCTCGACTAAGGAAACCAATTGGGAACATCCAAGAAGGAATCTTTAATGTAGTTGAAGGAGACAACTAATGAAGAAATGACAAAAAATGACCTGAAAAACAAATTGGAAGAATTCTTTAGCATGAGTTCATTCTCTGAAGAGGACTTGGAGAATATTGTTGTATTCTCAAACATTGTGTATAGGATCTAGGAGTTAGAGCCAAATGGGAGAAGAACTTTGGAAGTATGAAAATGACATAGCTATTATAGAGTTTAAACATGAGGTTGTGACTAGTGTCTGCATGGATGAGCTAGAAATAGTAATATCGAAATTATCAACATTTAAGAAAGGTATCAAGTACAATCTATTCTGGGTGAATGAGCATTAATGGCGTAGTAGCAATCTAGCCTCATTATGGGTCGATTTGACCCACTCTCTTGGTAGTGGGTGACCCATCTTCCTATTGGTCCATTGGACCCACCACCACTTATGACAAAGAATCTCCATGGTTAAATCCTAATCAGAGCTAAGTTGGCAAAATTTGGGCCCTTGATTAAGTTTTGATCTAAGTTGTTCATTGTAATTTGAAACCTATAAAGGGGGCTCACTCCCTCATTTGTAACAGAGTGAACTTTGGGAAATTATTGTTGTAAGCTACTAGAATAAATGACTACTCATTGAAGTTTGGTGATTACTTGTATTTTTTTGGGAGCTTGCATAGTTTCTCATTCCTCACTTAGATTATATTTTCTTTCAAGTTTGTTAGATGAATGGGATCGATAAGATTACTATGGTGAAATCATTTGCTCATACCTTTTGCAATTGGATAAACTATGTGCAATGTAAGGTTGGTCTAATTTTTTATATGGATACCTAACTTTGATCACTGAATGTGCATTCTTCTATGATGGTGTTCATTTGTGATATTAAATTCCTTACACAACCGTTGAAGATTGCACCTCCTTTGTGCAGTTGATTCAGTGAAGCAAAGTGTGGTAGATCTCACCTAAAGAATCATTATCTTTCAAGTTCTTAGGATGAGAATAGGATTTGTGAACCTGTATACCATTTACTTTCAACATATTTCATGAAACACTTTGAAACACTCTTCATTGCCAAATCATTCGAATAGCTCCCAAAGCTAAAATTGTCGAAGTCGTCTTGAAAGAAATTACGTAACTCCCCTTGAATTACAAGCATACATCAAGCCAAATGAGATCATATCCATCACAAAGTTGAATGCTCACAGTCGGAACCTTGGAGTCACCTCTATAATCTTTGCAATCTTAGTATACAGGGGGTCTTCGTTCAAGAGAGGATAGAATGTATGTTGGCATTTTATTCTATGTCGGTGTGGTCATAAAACACCCATCAACATGCCCCTCGTACACCATAATGAATGTGTTAGACTTACTTTTCCTCTTCACTTTCATGTTAGAAAATTAAATCAAGATATTTGAGGATATTTTTGTTATTCTCATACACCTAATCTGCTTTGTCAATTGGTTTTTACTACATATCATTCAATTTGATCTAATAAATTATTCTTCTAAGTCAAGTATTGACTAGTGACCTCCATTGACCTAATTCATGAATCATACCTCCCCCACAATGAGGATTTTGGTTCTAAAAAGATCAAGAATTGATCAAATGTAGTAATATCATTGCCACTTCACCTCTAGAAGCTCATTTTTCCTCCCTTATAAGGAAGATTCATTTCAAATTGCATTAAGATAACCTTATGGTGGGACATATTTTCATGCGATGTGTGCAAATCACATGCAAATAATGGTCCCTTGTCAATAAGAATGCATCATTAAAATGAAATATGTGTTATGATAATTGTCTTTCAAGAAAATTAATGCAAGAAGGGAGAGGGAAATAATAGACTAGCAACTAGTTGATATAACAAGTACATGAAGTTCAAGGGTTGGAGGTAAATGAATTATTCATTGGACTTTTCAAAACTTGTATGGTAATTTCCAACTAGATGCATTTACTTGATTTAGCAAGGTTTGGTAGTTGTCTTAAAAGCTTACAAATGGAAGTAAATTTGGTACAAAAAATAGTTACTTTTCGAGTTTCATAGCAATTGCAAGGATGTGGAGTTTGAATGCGATTGCAACGTTGAATTAACTAATAACCTATTTAGAGACTTATTATGAACAATCATCCACATTTGTAGCCTTTATAGAGAACTTACTCACTAGCACCCAAAACACATTAATGCAAGGCAACCATTTTCATTTCTATGTAGTCTCTATGGGGCCAGTGTTTACCCACTCACTCACATGTTTTTAATATTAATTTGTTATTTCTTTTTCTATAATTGATCGATGTTGTAGGATGCACACGAATGTAAACTTCCATTTGCTTAGTTGGGTATTATTCAATGATTAGTATTAGATATGAGATTTTTTATTTTTTTTATGAATAGTGAGAATTTTCAATTGAGTGGTTGGTTGGTACAAGTTCATTATGTAGACCAACTGTGAACTTCAATGTAGGATGTAAAATAATAATATACTAAACCAAGTGTACAACTATTATTATTTTATAGAGTTTATTTGGACTACTCTTCCATGCAATTATAAATTCCACATTATAAGATGGTTGCATTGAGCTAGCTTGCTTCATCGTTTGCTCATTTTCCATTTTTTATTTGCCAATTTGAACTCTATCCAAACCATTATTTTCCAAAATGACCCTATTTAACACAAGGCCACATCGCTGTAAATTTCTTGTCAAATTTGGTAGGACAAAATTTTGTTCTTTAATCGATTTATATGCTTAGAAAGTAATAATTGGATTTACCAAACATTATATGCATGTAGTTTTGACAAGTTAGTTATTAATAAATAGCCATTATTAATTATTTTGGTATGTGTTATAGGTGGCACCCAAATTGTAACTACTATAGCAGTTTTTGAAAGATCCTATTAAAGCCACAAAGGCTTCATTGAAAATATACAAGATGTAATTATCTCTTCACACATTATCAATACAACAAGCATTGTAAGGGAGACATGTACTTCTTTATTTGAACTTATGAATATTACAACGACTTGATAAATAAACAATACATAATAGTTACAAATGCCAAATATTAAGGAAGCTCTCTCATTTCCTATTAATAGGTTTTCTCATACAAAAGAGACTCATTGTTTGTACAAATATAAAGGCAAAAAAATGTTATATACAAGTGATCAATGAGGTTTCCTGTTTGAAACTAATACTTCATGATCTCTCCTCATCATTGTTAAACTAGCAACCATACCTTAAGATTGCAATGGTTACACTGAAGAAATTCTTTGTAACGTTTAAATAGTGAAGAAATTCTTTGTAATGTTTAAATAGTGAGAGGATTGTAATATTTAATTGTTGTGACATAATTGTTTTTTGGCAGTGGTCTTTTCAATTTGTGATGTATAATAGGTATACCAATATTTAATGGAATCTTTTACGTTTGTAGTCAATGTTTATGGTGGGTAAGTGTAATGGACCAAATCCCAACAATCGTCATCTTAGACACATTTTTTTGTCAACAAATACTTGATCCACAACAAGTAAACACATATAAGAAATGCAAGTGCAAGTAATGATTGTTGTTGATGAGAACCATATAGATTGCCAAATTAAGCTCAAATTAAGCATAGATTGTAAACAATAGATTGCCAAATTAAGCTCAAATTTTGTGCCAATCTCTTTAGTCAAACATTGTTCAATGTACAATTAAAGATGAATTGAAATTAGATTTTAAGTTTAATTTCATATGTGAAGTATTCAGCATACTGTCTAATGAAATATGCAGGAAATCGGTAAAGGAGTTTGAAGAGTAATCGGCATAAAAGTCATCACGAGGGTGGCAGTGTGCGTAAGAACAAATAAACAACAGTTATTAAGTAGGGTCGTTCATCAAATTGACCTTTACAAATTAGCAATTTTGCTTTGCAAATTTGCGGGATATGCTCTTTCTTCTGGAATGATCTGGGCGAGCTGAATATTGTTAGGCGTGAGCAGATATGCATGAGTCTGGAATCGTAAAGCGGTCTGCAAATAGCAAAATTGGGCATAAGGAACTATTGTAGCAGAGTGGCAGACATAAATGGATGTAAGATAAACTAGTTTATATTGACTGAAGCTATAGATTCTAAAAACGTTAATGTTGATGGAATATGACGAAATAAGTTGAAAAGAGGGATCGTACCTTAAAATCCTGTGCAATATGAATGTCGGAAAAGTTGGGCCAAGTAATGGCCATCATCACCACGGTTGCATTGAATTTCATTGTCCAGGGTCCCAATGGTATCATAGTATGGCAGAAGGAGAGAACTTTTGCTTGTAACCTATGAATGTACCGTAGCAGCTGATGGTCTGTGCAATACCTGAAAGTATCAGCCCAAAATATCAGTAAGATAAAAAACCTGTCTGGTGCAAGAGACTGTTCTGTAAAGTTTAGCTGGGTAATACAGAAAATATATTAAAAAGAGAATAAATGATAAATGTTATGGCAAGACAAGGGATCCAAACTGTACTTACAGATTTTCTACTTTCAAAAACTTCATGCAGCTTGTCCACATCCTGTAAGGTTGTTGTCTCATCAAAAGAAACAGTGATCTGCAACATTGAGGATGGTGCATTAGAATGTAACATTGGGGCACTCTGATCTATTAAACTCAAAATATAATCATATCCTATATCAAAATAAAGGTCAATGGAAACCCAAATGGTTGGAAATGGCATTTTGGTTTGAGATATAAATAACCTTACAAGGATTGCAATAGGTCCTGCCCTGTCTACAAGCAACGCTTGTCATACACTGAATAGTTAAAATCAGTTCAATTAACCTGAAAATCTTTGGACGGGGAAGTGATCAAAATGTTGTAAAGCAAGTTAAAAATACTTTTTATCCTAACATAAAAAAATCCGTCTTTCTCCTCTTAATCATTGGAAATTAAAGCAGTTTATTTATGGAGCTGTAGAAGGAAGAATATAAAAAGCTATAAAAAAATCGAATTCTTCTTGTGTTCCATTGTATCTCACTACAATGGAAGTAAAGAGCGATAAGCGTTGTCATATCAGAAGAGATTGAACTCCATGTATCTCAACCAAATTAAAGCAATTATACAGCTATAAAAAGCTGGAAATCTGAAATTTTCTCCTATTGATGAATTTGATTTGTTGTTTAAGTTGAGGATCACTACCCAGGAAAGTAAAGTGCAACAAATGCAGTGACGCCCGACCATATAAACCTTTATATGGCATATATGTCGAAGAGTTTTTTTTCCTGTTTTTGGAAGTTACAGAGCCCTTTTTTCTGTTTTTAGAACCTCCAAAACCCTTTTCAAGTGACTGAAATTACGATGTAACTTGATTTGCTGGTATAATTAATTTGAATAAAAGAATTCTGAAAACTTATGACCAAATCTCTACTTGAAGCTGTCTATCCTCCCCCTCCATTCATTGATGTCATATTTGGCAAAACTAAGAACCTAGGCCTGATTACCTTCTCCAAACTCATTCAAATCATGAACTATAACACATCATTGTAAAGTACTCAGAAAAAATACCCCTAATTTTAAAAGAGTGAAAAATGAGATTAGAATGAAGAATAAATTAAAAAATCATGGAATTCAAACTATCCATAGGCGTTTCCCTATGACAGGGTTTGAGCTGATTATTGCATCCGACAGTGAGAATTCGCGTAGACAGAATGACTACCATTGAAATTCTCTCAGCCGTTGATATTTTTATTGATAGCTGTTTGTCGTTTTTACGCCGAATGCGTTCTTCCTCATCCCATTTTCCTTACCTATTTGGTTGACAGAGGGGAAGAAAAGTTGCAGCGGATACCACCGGTTTTCGGAGATAGTATTGCGAAGGGATTTTCATGGTCAAGAAAGGGGAATTTCTCAGAGGGTACCAGTACAACCCCTTCACTACAGGAGATCCCCGGCTGTTCGAATCCCCTGAGGATTTTGTGCCCAAACGATTCATGGGCGAACAGGGACAACAGTTGCTCTGGTCCAACAGCCCTGAAACAGAGACCCCCCTCCATCAACAGCAAGCAATGCGCTGGGAAGGATTACGTAGTAATTATTGCAGAGCTATTTTCTCAGTACGATTCCTTTATTATGGATGTCAGTGGGTGCCCTTGGTTTTGATGTGTCCTTCACTTCTCTCATGAAGGCTGTCTCCTGAGATTGGAATTGTATGATATATATGAGTGAGGTCTTACACCCAGGGACAAAGCAAATGTGCTCATCAATGACAATTGCCTTGGGAAAAATGTTTATTTTCGTATACAGCTTTCCATACACAACGTGCCCTATTTATTTGACCCATCAAAACAAGATAGTTCAATAGCACATTGACAAAGTATCTTGTTGCACTTTCCAGACATTCAGAGTCTGTGGCTTGAAAGAATTCCCTTACATAAGAAAGCGCTGGTTCCTTCATCTTCTGGACCACTAAAATGTCCACAAATAAAGGAATGAGATTTATATTTTGTGGCACTCAGAAACGACATTAGAAGCCTTCTTTTTTTCTCATTTTGCCATCTTATTAAGTGAGCTAGAATTGATGTGTACAACACGAGATCTACTTTAGCAGTAGAAGAAACACAAGTTTCAATAAGAGGTTTTGCTGACACTTGCTTGAGTGTCTTACAAATGGAGTAGCCATTTAATGTTGGGGAAGCTCTATAGTCATGTGATTTTGAATTGGAGTAGTAGTGGGATGGTAGATCTTCAAGGACGGTCCAATGTTTCACCTCACATCATCATCTAAATGCATCAAATGTTAAGTGTTCCATTCATTCTTATGAAATATGGGTTCTTATGAATCATTGTTCGTGGAGCATGAGTCAATGAGTTTGACTTGAAAACTTTACAATTTAATTGTGATAGAAATACCACTACAAGATAACTATAAATTGAAGATGCTCAATAAGAAATTGTACCATAAGGCACCCGTTTAAAAACTATAACTTCATAATATGCCAGAGCACATCGAAAAATCTTGACACTATCTTTGTAAATTGATTGTTTGGATTGTTAAAATGACTTGATCTATTTTTTAAACTTGTGACTGGGCATAGTTTTATTGTGAGATAACCAACATTGTTGGGTACATAATATGCCAAGCACAGTGGACCTAAATAGGACTTTCTTATAACCATATCTAATTTTAAAATATATTTTTTTCTATTGGCAGGTTTGATAATTTCTGGATAAATCAATTCTCAAGACAATTGCATCTTCAAAAACTTTCTAACATTGATTGGACTACCGTAAGATGGTAAACAAATGGCATGCTTCAGCAACCAACAGTGGCTCAGGTGGTTAAAATAGCCCACTTTTGTTCACTTTTACTATGTTTATTACTATGGGCCTATCCCAATAAGTTCCAACTTGTGTTGTCTCTACATAGACCTTCTTCTATCACAATGCCAGAGCGATTTAGATTTGAGACGAAGGTTTGGGGGGCAGAGTGGTAAGAAATTCCCTAGGATAAAGGGACAGGATGCTCCATCAGTTGGGAAGAAATTCCCTAGAATAAAATTTCTTGGCCGAATTTATATACTTTAAAAAAAAGGTTTAATAATTAAGTATGACAGAAAATTATTTGACATGGACAGTTGACCGTCAAAATCAGGTGGTGTTATTATTAGTCCTTGCCTATGTAGGCAGGAGACTAATGTATTAGGTTGCACTGAAATGTAATTACTTTTCTTCGAAAACCACGCCAGTACCAAAATAAAATATTTATTCTATAGTTTGGATTGTTATGATTTTTTATTTTATTTTTTATTAATTTTAAAAAATTTCTGATTGGCCAATCTTAATTCCATACATATACCAATCTCATGGTACGCATGCATATGAATCATAGTTTTTCAAAAGCGTGAAACTTTAGCAATTAATGATATATTTGTTATTTGTTAAGAGTATTTTATATTATAAGATATAATTTAATATATATTTGTATAAGATAGCTTTTTTATATAATATATAACTTTTATGTTATATTAAAAAATATATTTTGAATTATATTAATTATTTATTTAAACTACATATATTTGTATGACATATTTTTATATTATATTCATTACATACAAGTATAAAATTTATAGTATTTTTATATTATTTATTTAAACTATATATATTTATATGACATATTTTTATATTATATTCATTACATACAAACTGGTTTGATGGAATATTGAATCTAACTTTACAGTCTTTGCAAAGCGGCTGTAAATCTGATTGACTGTAATTGAATACATGCACTAGAAGGGACCAAGGTCACAAAGTTTGAATGAAAACATGGTTTTTTGATGAAATTTATGCCAATGGTTTATTGCATTGCATTGCATTGGTTTCTTCTCCAATCATAGTTTTGGGAAAACTGGGGCCTAGGCGTAATTGGGGTTTTATATTTTGCTTCTGAGAGGCCAGTAGTTCGATCCCCATTAAGTTATATCAATAAGATGAGATAAGACGATTTTTAACGGCCAAAACGGTCTGTATAAGTTATCAGTTTGTGTTTTTAATTGTCTGGAGATTGTTTCTACAAGTGTTAGATTCCCTAAGCACTGCTTGATTGTTTTGAATAAATAATTTTTTGTTCTTGGGTATGATGGCAAATTTCTATGTAATTGTGCCTTGTACGATTATATGGTGGGCAGGTTAAGAGGAATGTGTTAGGCTAATTGAGCAAGAACACTTTATCAGTTAGCCCAAGTGGTTCTTGATCTGGATCATGAACGTGCTGATAGTTTTTGCCTTGCTCTGTTGTGAAGCATAGCTGCACAGATGGTTGTCTTCAGGATGGGATTCCACTTCAAGATTTTCTGTTGTGAAAGTAGGTTGTTGTAGACTGTGCGGTTTATTATTGATTCTTAGATTGTGACCTGAAAATTGGGTTATTAGAAGGGCACAAGTATTGAAGAGAATGAAGAACCTTTATGGTAATAGACTGGAAACAGGGTATAGACTCTCAGCCAAGTATTCTGTGAGAGTATGCCAATCAGCGGTTATGTTGTGTCATCTTCTGGGAATTTGGGAATGTGCGGTTCAAAAGACAAGGTATTTTTACAAGCCTGAGTGGTTGTAGGTAGGTCCGTATTACAAACTGTTTTCTAAAAGGATATATGAAGGCCATGAGCAAATTAGTACCACAGATTTATTTTGTATACCTATTTGGTATGCTGGCATTTGAATTTAAGCGAAATCAAATTTACTGACTAGAAATGGGGTTTGGAGAGGAAAGGACTAACAAAAACAAAGCAATTTCTTGAAAGACAAGGGAAAGACTAAAGTAACGGTTTTTGTGTCAGAAAAAAATGGATCACCATGGAGCTGTTCATAGTTCTTTACCATCAATTTCAGGAATTAGGAAGGAGAAGAAAAAATAGGTAAAAGATGAATTGGATCGGCACCGCCAAGCAGAGAAGAAAAGGCGGCATCTAGAAATGGCTCTAGCAACTTCTGCTGCTATCTGTTCTGAAATGCGAAAGAAGAAGCAAAAAGAGAAAGAGGAGCAGCAACAGCTTGATGAAGAGGTAGCTGCAATTGCAGAGGCTGTAGCACTTCATGTTCTTGCAGATGAAGATTCTGAGGAGGCATTAGAAGTTGTTTTACATACAGATGAAAAGACTGGCCTTCGACAGAAACCCTATGTAGGGCTTTTTCCAGAGACTATGATGGCAGCTGATGGTAATATCCAGTTTTATATGGGAAGGCAGAATAATGACTTACTTTACCAGAATACTCTAAAATGTTGCGGAGGCCGGAGAAAAAAGTTGTAGAGGTTTTGAGAGCAGGGAGGAAATTTTGGGTTCAAAGGCAACACAATGGCAGCTTAGTGATTGGAAGGTACCTCATTATAGACCAGTTGATAGAGGAAACATGAACATTGAATGGAATGGAAGAGAATTTGCAGTTGCACATAGATGGAGTCAATTGGAAAATATTTGCTTGGTCAATCAGACAAGAATAGAATGTGACAAGAAAGAAAGAACTGCAGAAGTATCAGCAGATTTGGCTGCTGCTCAAGCTGTTGCGACCCTTCCTATTGCCAAGGAGGCAAATGCTGAAGCTAAGGTTGTGAAAATGGCAGCAGAAGCAGCTATTTCCAGTATTCTGGATAAAAATTGCTTAGTGCATAAATCTGATATACCTGACAAGGTTTGTTGCCTTTGCATGAATATTTTCCTTCTTTTAATTTACAAATGTCAAATGAAATCCATCGTTTATTATGTGTGTCGTGTATTTTGTGATATCCCTGGTTATTTTCCCTACTAATCTTCCCACTGTATTTGAGAAATGTGTTTTAGCTGGAGCTACTTGATAGGTTTATGGCTATGTGTTGGTAGGCGGAACTACAGGCTCACACAAACTGAAATGTGTTGTTAGCAGATTTCAAACAATTCTCATTTTCAAATGTCCGTATTCAGGTTTAAACAGCATATAGATCCAAAATATCATTCAATCACAGACTGGTAACATATCAATCATAAAGTTTCAGGGAAGTTGCATACAAAAATTGACTATCTACACTGTGTGTCTGCTGTCTCAGATCATACATTTATAAGAGTTGTCCACAACTATAAGTGAATATATACTGTCTCATGATCCCTGGTTTGTGAAACCGATAATATCTTAATTCAACAATACGACTCAGATTACTGCCCTGCACAGATATGTATTCTTGAACCAAACTCTCGGTCAGCACTTCAGGCAAAATAGACAGCAATCACCACCTACAGCAATGTGGGAATCACTTCTGATATTGCCTTGACTTGACCAACTGGTGTGAATATCATTTAAGTCTCTGCTGGTTCTAATGCAGTAGATCATGTTGATTATGTGATGATTCCTTTAAGGTCCATAGGTCCAACATCTTTCTTCTCCCAGCTCACAAACAATTATGGATTTGCTCTGCAAATTACTATGGGCAATAAGAAATATTGCTCTTGGTCAAGTGATCCAACAACCTAGCTCCTGGTCAAGCGATCCAAAAGCCTAGCTCCCTCTTGAATAAATGGTGTTCCTCCAATAATTGCTTGCAAATCTTGAGCGATGAAACCTGAAATTTGATCAATATTATCATTTAGTGCATCTGCAACCCTTATGTAGTATTGCCAAATTGAGGTGAGGACTTTGATCTTAACCTCAGATCTTGCAGTTAAGGGGTTTGATCCTCAATTGCATGAACACTAGATTCAAATCAATATGTGAATATAATCAAAAGGAACAATTGAGGCTGTAATCATAACTTCCTTGGTTAGGACTCATGGGCCCAATTTTTGGTGCCTAAGTTTGAAATTGCTTTTATTTTATTTTAATATTTATTTGTTTGTTATGTGTGTGTTTATTTGATCAGTATTTATTTGTTATATTTTAACAAGTGTTAAACTAATGAGTCATGCACCTTTTTTTAGGTTTGAAAGAATCAGCGATCATGTAGTCAAAGCAGCGTCATCGCAGCTGTTAAATGTTTTTACATATTATATTCTGGATTATGGGATGGGTTTTAGACATTGTGACTTGATCGTGACAAAGACAACATTAGCGCACCAGACTTATTTAAAACCACTCATTTCTGCTCAATAATGACTAATAGTTGTGTAATATCTTGTCAAATGGATATTTGAAACACTGTAGATTGGATGGTGCATTAGTGAAAGGAATGTGGTAGCTGCAATAGCTCAAAGTAATAATAGTAGGGATGAATGAGATTGTCTAGATGGGCATCAAAATAATAGTTAAAAAAAGAAAGACATATAATTATTTGATTAATGTATATATAATTAATATATAAACAATTTAAAAATAAATTTAAAAATAGATATAAAAATAGAAAAAGATTGATAAAGAAGGGGAAAGAGTGAGATGGAAAGAGGTGCGATTTTTGGTTCCTCCAACATTAATACGGCGTACCCATTGCACACCAAGGTGCAATTGCTAGTATAGCCTCTTTCACAACACAAGTTACTACTGTACTAAATTTAGAACTCTTATTAGATTCAGCAGATTCTATAAGTTTAACAAATTTTGCTAAAACTATTATCAAAGTTAAAGGTCATCAAGATAAATTTAGAGATTAAGATTTAGAAAAATTAGCAAATTTAATGGCCTACTGATGAAGACAGAATCAATGATACCATTATCAAGTTAAAGAAAGCCATTTCATCATCATATGACTAAATCATTAAGTATAACTGAAAACATTGATGCAGAAAGACATCACAATTATTATTAAAGAACACACAATTTATTGTTAAAGAGCACACAATTTATAAATTGCAACATAAAATACAATAATCACACATTAACTAATAATGTAATATCAACAAAATTGAATAATCATCACAAGAAAATGCCAAACATATCATCATTAAAAAAATGTCACAATGTTTAATAAGCATCCATATGAAGTGCTGTTATATCCAGCAAGTCAGATTATTATCCATAGAAAAAAATGCCATGACAGTGGACTAGCTAAACAAAACATCTTTTTAAGTCTAGTATAATAACCCGGACAAAAAAAATCTGTATACTTGTATTTGCTGGAAGTTCACAAATTATTTCACACTTAAATGAAATTAATCAGATGATCATTAAAAAAATCTAACGATTTAGAAGCATACCTTGACTGCAACTCCAAATCATGGGCAGTAGTTTGTGCATCAGAGAAAAGAGTGAAGCAAGTTGCGATCCACCAATTGGTGCTTTGAGGGAGAACAGCTTCAGGATCGCCACCATGTCACATGCCCATAGCCAACAGCAACATCATGAATGGGATGGGCTTTCCGGAGTATTGAGGTGGTTTTTCAACTCAAGTCTCGTGGGCTTAACAAATCAAAAAAACATCAGCTGCTAATAAATTAAACACTTCTTTATCTTTGAGCTTTTTGAGATATCAGAAATGGCATCTTCATAAAGAGTTCACAGAGCTGCGGATTCAGGATACCCTTGTTTGACCTGGGTAACAAACTTGGCCTCCATCATGGACAAAATACTAAAAAGTTGTATCGCATTAAACTTCCCTGCTCTATTCATTGATGTTTATTCTGCAAAACTAAAAATGCCATGAAAGAGACTTAGCTAAGCAAAACATACGTGTACATCTTGTTTGATCTGGGTAACAAACTTGGCCTCCATCATGGACAAAATACTAAAAAGTTGTGTCGCATTAAACTTCCCTACTCTATTCATTGATGTTTATTCTGCAAAACTAAAAATGACATGAAAGAGACTTAGCTAAGCAAAACATACGTATACATCTAGTAAATTACATACTCATCATAGAAATCTAACAATTTACAACCATACGTTGATTGAAAAACAGTTGAAATCCCAAAGCTTGGGCAGTAGTTTGTGCATTCCACGTGTTCTCTGAAATTGGTGCTATCAAGGAAAACAGGGTGAAGATCGCTACCATTTCAGATGCCCACAGCCAAACGGTGTATTGAGGTGGTTTTTCAATTCAAGTCTCAGGGGTTTAGCAATTTTTTAAAAAAATTATACAAAACTGAAAACCTCTCAAAATGTTGACAAAAGTGCCCTCGCAAAACTGAAAACCTCTCAAAATGTTGACAAAAGTGCCCTCGCTTGGGCGTCTCAAAACCCTGGATAAAGTTGAACCTCTCAAAATGTACCTTTTTAAAGCTTTATAAGACATTAGCAATGGCATTTTCATAGACAGTCCGCAGAGAAGCGGATTGAGGATGCCCTTGTATGATCTGGGCTGCAAACTTAGCCTCGGTCATCTTCAACATAGTACAAAGCCGCGTGGGATTAACCTCCCTCGCTCCATTCATTGCTGTGATATTTTGCAAAACTAAAAACCTGGGCCTCATTACTTTGTCCAAGCTCAAGCTCATTGCAAACATGACTGGATGCTTTGTCACAAAGTCTACAGAGAGTTCCATGTGATTGAGCATAAAATCCATCTTTTTATTAACGTTTTCACCCGATATTCCAAGGATTGAAGGGTGAGCCCTAACTACTTGCAAGGCTTCTTCAGGCGAGAGGCCGCAAAGCTGAAGATTGTCTATCCTAGCCTCTAGCTTTTCGATGCGCCTTGTGGCCACTATTTTCACTATGTATTTGTACATGTTGCTTTCCTTGTGAGTGCCAATCTTGTGAATGAAATCAAGCTGGTCGAGCGTCAGAAAACTACGCGTCAAAACAAAATGATTTAACCGCACAAGCTTGGTGAGCTCTGTTCCACGAAAACCAAAATCCTGCCAAAAGGCGATCGAGGATTCCATGGTTTTACACGGGACCCTTCCAAGAATTTGGGGGTTTCTCATAATTGCTCTAATCAGAATATCCTCTGTCGGGATTACAGTCTTAAGAAGCTTAAGGCTGTAGCAGAGTCTCTCTAACTTATAGGTCAAGATGGTCGGCCACCTGGTCACAATTTTGGATACATTTTCCCTCTCCGAGCATAAATCTTCCAGCACTCGAATCTTGGGCTCCAGCACTCTTTCCACACTTGTCAATAAAAGCGAGGGCTGAACTCTGATTACGTTTGCAATTTGATCATCGGTGCAGCCGTGTCTGTTGAGCATGTACGCGAGATGTTCAACCTTATCCAGTGTTTTCAGCCGCCCAAGCGAGGGCATTCTTTTCAACATTTTTGCGGCGTCGGCAGGCAGAAGATATGTTAAATCTGTTGGTAACGAAGTGCAGGAAGAGATTTTCTGAGGGGGCATTGCTGTTGGTAACATTACTGTCTGCAAGAATTGAGAAATTAGAGGGAAATTGCTTAGGGTTTGGAGAAACAGGCTGCGCCGCAGAGGTAAGCAGAAGAAGAGTTTGATGATCATGTTTCAGGTTGCGCTGCAAACACCGACCTAGGGTTTCAACGACATCATATAAATGCCTTAATGATAAAAATACAATTATTATTTAGCAATGGCACCTTAGGGGTCAATGGGTATTGCTAAAGAGATGTTGATGGTCAACTCTGAGAAAAATTGGTCTATTTTCAGCATATATTTGTGCAACTAATAATATTGGTTGGCAGATTATTTAGTCAACAAGGACACATAGCGTCTAGTTCGTGCCATCGCAAAAGTTAAGTAGTAGCTTTGATTTTTGTGATAATTGATACTTTAAATAAAGAATGTCAAAAACATTATGACAATGGCAAAGATTTTTATAGGAACAACAAATTAATTTTATATGTGATCATTGATATTATAAACAAGGGACGCAAGCGTCAAAGTTCCTGCCTAAAGTGTAATGGTTTTGAGAGTAAGATATGGTGAAAGGAGAATGTGGTTAAGGCAGAGTGAATAAATTTGTCACAATCAAGTTATGGAAGTAAAATAGTTATATTGAATGGGGCATATTGGTTTTCAATTTAAATTTGTATGTATATTTGGAGAAAGAATTTTAGTTTGCATATTATGGGAAGGAGGCTCAGTACAAGTATGAAAATGTTGAACACGATGCGAAACATAATCATTTTGAAGAAGACATTATAAATTTACAATGTAGCCATAAATCGATGTGCAAACCTGTACTTAATTAGTCAACATTCCCAAAAGAAATATTTGAGTGTTCGAGCAAAAAACAATTGGTCCAATTAAGGCAATATTTTGGCACTAAAAGAAAACAATAGAAACTAAATATGTTAATTGTATATTGAACATAAAATTTGAATTGCATAATAGAATATAGTAAATGGATATTTAGTAAAATATTTGAACTTCAATATATATATATATATATATATATATATATATATATATATATAACTTTTAATGTTTAAATTTTAATTGAAATAACTAACTAAATGCCAAGTGAAAATATATAAATTGAAATATTAATAACAAATAATGGTTTAAAATAATCAATAAAAAAATAAGTTTATTTTAAATTAATAAATAATTAAGTAAAAATAAAACTAAATGTTGAATTTAATAAAATTGATATGTAAATGAAAATTAAAAATATAAGTAATTAGTAAAAGGTCAAAAATATTTATCTAGAATGTTGTTGCTAATGTAATTAATGTTCTGATCATTAATCCAATTATGCACCCAACATATTTTTGCCTTTTTATTCTTCTTCATATGCAGCATCATTTCATTATAGATTGTTAAATTATAGAATCAAGTCATTTCATAGGAGTATTAAGGAAATTAGATGGAACTCATTCAACTTATAGCCATAGACTAAATGTTTAAATTATTTGAATTTTCTACTCATTATTTTTAATCATTTAAAATAAAAACAAATTATAAACTATAAGATTTTTTTAAAAAAATAATATTTCTTACAATAGATTAAACAATTGGAAAGATTGGATTCATTGAATGTATTAATATAGAACTAATATATTTGTGAAAATTAATATTTCTATTTTCAAACCAAAAATGTCAATACAATGATAAACAAATTATTAATTAACATTGATCCTTTTGCTCACTTGAGAAAGCAAATATTTAAATCAAGAACCAAAAGTTGTCTACTTTATCCAAAAAAAATACAATCAACAACATAACAGTTTTCCAGCACTTAATAAATTATTTTAGTACAGAATATTGTAAAATTAAAATTTAGGACTAAAGTAAAATTCCATCAACATTCAAATAGATAACCAGGTAATATTTGACATGCTCAAATTTCTCATAAAGTATTGTTTCTTTCAAATGAAAACAATGTAAATTAATAAATAAAATTCTTCAGCGGCGTCTCCAGAAAAAAAAAAAGCATGACTTAATTATGCCTTCACTTTTGCTGGCAAAACATGTGTCCTATCTGTGTGCCCACACCTCCGCATAAAATCTGCAACAGGTCAATCACGTGCCTTGTGACATGCTGTCCGCTTGTCATTTATTCAAATACTAGGTGTTAGCTTATATGTTTTAAGAAGTAGCAACCTATTGATCTTGTAATAAAAAAGAAAGAGAAATATTTATTAGTCTAAAATATATATGCTTGAAATGAATCAGTGTTTTGCTTCCTTCTCAACTCTTCAGTTATGGACGTTGAGATGTTTACAAAGGAATGAGTGCGCCTGTGGTTGTTTGAGTGCTTGTTGATTATAGACCTCCTGCATTCCATAAGATGGAACCTAAGTTTTATTCGTGTTTGTCTTCGAAAAATAATTGTGTTTCATTTTCTAGAATTACTGTACAGTTTAGAAATTTTGAGACATTTTAAAAAGAAAGAACGGCTGGCTATCTTTGATCTTTGAAGGCAAAACTCCATGTGGAAGACAAAAAGCTATATATTACAAGGTTTCAAAGATTTTTATTTCTCTGCAGTGAACAATCTCAATGCTTCATCAAGCAACAAAGAAATAAGTTCTGCAAATATGAAAATAGTCACAGGCAATGTAGAAGATACTTAGATAGGTCCTACATAATAGTTTGGCCTTTAAGTTTTGGTTTCTTTAATTGGCAATCTAATTTGATCCATCGTGTTTCAGCCAAGCTTTCCTTTTATATGTGTTTTTTCCAGATTTATTTTGAACTCAGTTGTTATGGAATTTCAGAAGTTAAAGATTTTAATAGAAAAGCTTACAAATTCTATCTACATATGGAGCTTGACTTTTCCATCTTTCTCACCAATCATCTTGATGGGGTGATGGGGAGATGGCCCCTGAAAATATCGATTTCAAAAAAATTGTAATTTTTTTTTGTTGTTGCAGAATTTCTTGGTGAGCTATCGAGGCACGAAAACATATCACGGAAGTTGTAGTTACATCCCAGTCAGCACTCTGTAATCCTAATTAGCGTTTGCTACCGAGTCAGCATTCAATATGCAGTGAACAGTTAATAGCTAGCACAGTTAAAAGGAACATCATACAGGAATAAGTAGCATACGTCTGCAGTCCAAGGCACCAAACACATCATAAGTAGCATACACACAGCCAGTAATCAGAAAACGGGTAAAAGCAATCAGCCAACGCAACATGACCGAATGAGAGAAGCAGAGATAAGACTGCATAAAAAGGTAACGGGAAAGCAGAGACAACTCAGGTACGGTATCTATTTCTGAATACAATCATAGGCATTAAAATTACTGTTTACATATATAGATAACTATAAATGAGACTGCACAACATTAGACACTATGAAATGTATAAAATATCAATTTATGTCTATTTAAAACATTTATACCATCCCCAACTGGGTTGCGGAAGACAGATCATAGGATCAAATCACAAAGAAGGTTTAATCATATCATAATTGGAGAATAACATTAGGATAGCAGATCAATTGTTGAATCCATAAAATAAGGATACCGAATTTATAATTTTATACATCCTTACCATCTGCATTCTATACAGCCATCTGTGCAATTGTGAACAAATTAAGATAGGGAAGCAACCTCTTGCAATCTCGTTTATAAGAATTTAGTTAAATTTCTAAGTGATAGAACAAGGGGAAATTACACAGTATGTTAAAGAAAAAATTTACCTCATAAAAATAACGCTTCCCTGGCTCTAGTCCTTGCACGACAACATCATAAATGTAACCTGGACCCCTCCATGCCCAACTACTATTAGCAGGCCCAAGAAATGTCAGACTGAAGCATGGATTCACAGTAGTGTTAGATGTTAGAAGGGGGTGTGATTTTTTTAGTTCAACAAAGAAATAATTTGCATTGAAGAAAAAGTTCATCTAACAAATCTTCTGGGTTGAGGTTAACATTTCTCATCTAAAAAAACAAAAAACTAAAATTTCTCTCCAAGTCAGCTCCTGTACAAAAGCTCTTCAAGCAAAAGGGAATAAATGGATAATACTGTCTTCACCAAACCCTGAATAGATGTTTCCAAACCATTGACTTAAATCAAAATGAACATAAATACAGGCCTCTGCAAACAGACCTTATTCCAACAAGAGTACAACCAAAAAACTAAACAAGACCTTCAATTGCAGTGTAACAAGACTACTGTAATATCAAATTTCTATAACAAGACTCCTGTAATATCAAATTTCTATATACACATTTTATTTGCAACCTAGTAGGGAATTAATTTGAAAGAAACCAAACATTATTATAACGAACAAAAAATAAAAAATTGAGACTAGGGCACTTTGCATCCAGCAGAAGGATCCGAACGATCCCATTTGAGGGTAAGAATTCGTAAATAGGGCAATTATTCAAATCCTAAAATATTTTAAAAAACTCATAACCAGAGGCCCTTGGGCAAGATGCACCATTATTAACATTGAGAGAGGGGCACTCTGCGTCCAGTAGAATGATCCCAATTGTGGATAAGAAATTAAAATAGGGAAATTATTCAAACCTTAAAATCTTGTCAAAAACCCATAACCAGAAGGCGGCCTTTGGGCAAGAGGCACCGTTTTTAACATTGAGAGTGGGACACTCTGCATCCAGCAGGAGGATCCCATTTGTGGTAAGATTATTCAAACCCTAAAACCTTTAACCAGAAGCCATAACCCCATAGTCTCAACTAGATAGTAGATAGAGACAAACGACCTGCACAAGATCAAGATAAAAGAAACGAAACCGAGGTCAATAGACAACAGCCTAAGTTAGAAGGAAATGGAGGAGGAGCTATTGTGAATAGAGCTTCTTCTGCTCATGCCTGTCAATGGGATGAAAAAAAACCCAATTAGTTACAGTTAATTTTCCCAAATGGGTTTTAACGAAATACAAAAATCTAGAAAGAATGCAACAAAAACAATAGAAAATATTTGCTATGATGTTTTCATACTAAATCTCTGCAAGAGAAGAGCTCCATCAATAGCCACAAGCAGTGATTATTCTGAAGAACGTGAATTTCAGAATGGAGACGCTGTGAAAATGACGTTCTCTTGAGAATATTGATAAAGGAAAATGCAGCGAATGATCCAGATAAGAAGTGGTACAAGGCTTTTATTAATGCACATTTAATTGCAAAGGGACGGACAACCTGTCATTCATGATATTTGTGCCAGAAGCACTCAGCTATACTTTGATTTTTTTAATTTCCTTCTAATTTTGACTTTGAAAATTGATTTTTCTGATTGCTTTTTTTGGTGAGAGCCAATACAAGCTCAAATAAATAGCCATTTTCTAACTTTAAAAAATAAAATAAAATAACAAACTATACTACATACTTTACGGCTGGATAAATTCTTAAATTTGATTGGTTAAAGAAATTGCATATTAGCGCCCTAACGAATGCATAAGTTTACCTACCGTAGGCAGGAACTAATAAGTAATGTCAAAAACATTATGAATATGGCAAAGATTAATTTGTATTAGCAGGAAAGTAATTTTATTAGTTTGAGTGAGAAATTTCGTAAGAAATCTATGAAGTTAGCAACTAGCAATAAATTATTTGAATAGAGAGACATGCCCTCCATTTGTTTCTGCCTGTTTGTACATCATGAGGATTGTTTTAAAAAAAAATAGCAATCAATATTAAAATCTTAGATTAACATTGACCCATGGAGGCTAACAAATAGAAAATTAGAAGAATGGCAGTAGTAATATTGAACAAAGTTTACTGGAAAGTGTAATCCAATGGTTTTTGACAAACATCAATAAAGTCAAAATAAGCACAACCTTTTGTTTGAATCGGAATATGATAAATGGGTGAATGAAATTGCATTAATGTTTAAGCTTCAAACAAAAATTGTAATCAATCAACTCGATAATAACAATGAGATATTGCATAGAATGTCATGGAAGCTACAATGCGATCCAAACAGAAGCCAAATCATGCAAATTTCTAACATTGCATCATGGAAGAGTAGTAATGCACATAAGCAGAGAAATAAAATTAATAGTAACAAAAGGTTTAAAATTATATTTTAAATAACACATATAGTCATTGCACTTGTGTCAAAATGCAGGACTGACAAATACCATCACATAGTACTCTAGTTAAGTTCAACATATTAATATCTTGGTTTCTATCTGGACGTGATTACTACAGAATATATATGACATAGTTTGTAATATATTTTGGGAGCTTATTTTGTACTTAAAGCTCAAATCTCCTTGCAATTTGATCAAATTAATTTTTTGGTGCAGATATTCCAATCTTTCAGTGTTGCACAGCTTCTTGCATGTTCATGGAGAAGTTGGTGTTAGTGATTATTTATTGAAATATATAGTACTATTTGCACAAAAAAATATTTTATTTATCATTGCAGGGAGTTGTTTTGTTTACCTTCTGTCTTGTTCCTCCACTTTGTAGCAGAGTGGCATGTGTAATTGCATTACTTTGAGTCAATGTGAAGCGTCCTTCAATGGAAATTTCTCGTAGGGTGAAGACAACTCCGAATTTATTTTGTATGTATTCTTCATAGTTGATATTTGTAAGAGTTGGCATCAATTGTTCAATTACTGAGTGGTCGATAGAGCATTGAATTGTTTGTTTATTCTCAATGATGAGTATTGTTTTGAGTTGGAGATTGTGCACATAGTTGACATCCTAGTCACACTTGATGCAATGTGCAGATTCCTCTTCCAAAATTTCAAAGCCATCAAATTTGTAATTACACTGTGAGCAGAATGCACTGAATAGACTGGAAAATGGATTTGCCACCTTCAATATCCCCTAAACCTATTGCAAGTGTTTACCTATCAATGCATGTTATGATTCATAATTTAAAATATAAAGAGTTTTGCAATATGTTTTGCTTACCTCATATGTTTTTTGCATCAATTCATTAAAAATGTCCAAGGTCCACTTGTCATTTAACTTGCAGATGTATGTGGACAAACCTGTATGGAATGTGTTCTTTTTGTCAAGTCTCTTTACAATGTTTCTAAAAAGCAATGTGGGGGTCTCATTATGATGGAGTTGTTCTTTTGTTGCTATATAGTGGTGAGCTAGACTTTGATGAATTTCAAGCTGTAAAGAAGAAAGACAGTCAAAGTTGTTCCTCTTGTTAGAAATGTGCATGTGGGAGTGTTAAGGATCATGATAAGTGTATGAGTAGTGAAAAGTTAGAAAACATTTTACCTGTGCTCTGTCTTCTTCACTGTGGCCATCCTTTATTTCTAGTGTACTTTGAGAGCCCATTTTTTTCGCTGCAACCACCGGTGCTCCCAATGTTCCGATTGGGTAGTCACTTGTGTTGTTGAGAAGCTACTTGATTGTTGTACTAGGAATGAAATTATATTCAGTGCACATGCGGCTGATAGTTTCAATTGTGCTTATATCTTTGAGAATGAGAATACAGTAGCAGTCACTACGATTATAGTCAGTTCGTGGTGCAATGTCAAAACCTGTAATGGAAATACTCATTCCTGGGATTATTTTGTCTTCATGTTGCTGCACTAGGTTGCCACTGATATTTAGTGTGATTGTCATCTCTGCTTTGATGTCTATCAAGTTGGCACGTAAAACTTCACGTGTCTTGTTCACTTTGTCAAGATTGACTTTGTAGATTACCAACACATCTCCGTCAAACGTGTGTCTGATCTTTCTTGCATTGAGATCTTCAATTGAAATAGAATTTGTGCTTTTCACTTTTGACCTGCAAGGAGCTTATCATTATTTTTATTGTTCGTTGGCAGTGTGAATAAGTTAAGGATAAATGCCAATAGAAATAGAATACATTTTGGTTGTTTGATCTTGTTTCGTTTGTGCAACCTTCCCTTGCTTTTGCTTGCCTCCATTTTCCCCTGCAAAGTAATATTGTGGATGGAAAATTGTCTTAGGAGTTTGTAATGAATGTTTGCATGGAGATATTTTTATGATATTTCATCATTGCCATTGTCAATATGATTGTTTTGCCAATTTGATTGTCAAAGTATAGATGTTGTTTAAATAGTCAAATTGATGTATTCTATTTTGTTATTCTTACTTATGTTATGTAGATTGTAGTTCAATTTTTTTCCTCTGTAAGATGTATTTGTAGGAAAGTAGAAAATTGGTATGTCCAGTATGCTTCAAATCTGTAAATGCAACATTTGTTTGTAGTAATGTTAGACCAAATGTGATCAATAAGTGGCATGTTTAAATGGTGTGAATGGTTGAGTAGGAAATAAAGTTTGTGGGATTGCATATGAGTTGTAAAGGTTGTTTTGTATTTGCTTGTCATTGCCATATCAATGTTTAAATCTCCAAGAATATACAAGATATTGTTGGGTTTTGTATTACTAATCAGTTTGTCTATAGCTGTTGTTATTTCTGGTAAGGGAGCATTTGGCCTTGCGCAAATATTGTAAATATTAATTACAATGTTGGATAGTATTATTGTCAACATCATTGCCTCTACATTTTTTGAAATGTGGTGCTATGTTCTGCTAACTATTATGTTCTTTCTTGTTAAAGTCGTAATGCCATGTATTCCATGTATTGAGGATGCATTAAATTGTTCATAAAGAACATTTGTTTGTGCAGTATTTGTATGAACTTCTTGCAAGCATAAAATGTCAGAGGACATGATTTCATTATCATTGACTAGGTCGCTTGTGTGTGCATGCAAACTTTGATTATTTAATGTGCATAGGACAAAATGTAATGTTGCATGTGGACATGTATTTTGATTGTCAATTTTCCAACGTGCATCTGACTCTAAATGTTCCATTTCTAGATTTATTTTTGGCTTCACTCTAAAATTCTTTGGAGTAAGAGGTTTGACCAAATATAGCATTTCCATTGTTTTCGTACGTGAGAGTGTTGTGTATGTTATACCATGTTGTTTTATGCCACTGGGATCAAAAGCAAGGGCTTCCATTGTTAGTCCTTGTGATCGATGGATTGTTCATGCACATGCTAGCTGTATAGGGAATTGTTTTCTTATAGTGATTTTTTTGGTCACTGAAATTTTTTGAATTGGCCTTGTGATGTGAAGAATGGGTACCCAATCTTTTTCAATATTCTCCTTATAGAGTAGCCTATATTTTGTTTTTTGTTGTTGACCAATATTTTTAAAATTAAATTTGATCCACGCAATGTCAAAATCGTCATGTATTGTATATGCTTTGAAGATTCCATCTGAGCCATTCACTAGTCCATCTTGTGTATTGTAGTTACCTGAATAGATTTCTACAAGTACATTTTGTTTCATGTGTATTTTAGGAGGAAGCATTGCAGTGTGGATATAAAGTCGTGTGGCATTGTAGTTTTCCTCACTTTCATCTATTGCTTTCAATACAATAATGTCAACAGGCATGATCGTTAGCATTTATTGTTGTGTGCATCTACATCACACCTCCTATAGTAAAGAAATGGGAGGGTTGGGTCAAGTGGTATTGGTCGTATGCATTGTTGATTGAGGTATTCTATATCGTCTACTATTTGTAGACCTTTGCAAACTCTATTTAGAATTTGAATAAAGTATTCATCTTTTTGTCACATTGTGACTTTTAATGAATAGCATCTGGCGTTGTCTTTCCAAAAATTATACGGCATTAATTATTTTCTTCTTGGTCTATTATCAAAAACAATGGAGTCAAGTACAGGTTGAGCTTGATAAAGATCACCACAGAAAATAGTGTATAAGCCTCCAAAGTAGGCAGTAGGTCTATTCATAATATCGCGTAAACGCTTGTCTATATACCGCAAAAATATCGAGCCTACCAAGGAGATCTCATCAATCAGGAGCACTCATAGTTGGTTGTAATGCTTTGACATGTTGTCTAATGTATCATTGTTTAGTGGAAGGAATTATGATTTGTTGAAATTTATATGGAATGTTGAATGTAGTGTAACTCCACCAATATTATATGCTGCTTTACCCGTATATGGTGTGAGTAATCCCTTTGGTTTATCAAGATCATTGTCTATAGCTTTATTGTATACACATAGAAGTGCTTGGTAAATTGCTTTTGTTGTAAACGTCTTCCCAGTGCCAGCACCACCTGTCAAAAATATATTGATTGGAGTTGTCATGTTTTTATTCTTTTTCATCACAATATCTTTTACAATTGTTTGTTGCTCTTCGTTCAACATTTATCTAAGTTTGTAGTACTCGGTGTTTTCAATTATTTGTGGATGCTTCCCTATTTTGAATCCATTGTAGGGTGAGTTTCCTAGTCTATTACATTCATTTGTCTCTAGATCTTTTTGTATGTCATAGAGTTCGTCCATCTTACATGTTGTGGTTATAAAAAAAAATTATATTGTTGTCACATTCTTTCAAATTGATTTCATTTTCTTCTTTTTCAATATCGCCCCATGTACTATTGGCACAATAACAAAATTTTGCACGTTTCTTTGTGATTGTTTCTTCGTTGTGGATATATGCAAATTCCCAAGAGTTGAAACTGTGTTTTAGTGTACTTTCATGTATTGTGAATGGAATAAAAAGTAATAGTTGTTCTCTGCAATGGTTTTCCAAATCAGTTTGCTTGTTATAGTTGATGAAACATATTATGTTTTCTTTTGGTCTTGGCTTAATTTGATATCCTCTTTTGCTATATTTAGAAACAAATTCTACCAAACATATGTGGGAGATATTTTGTGGATGAGCCAAATAATAATCTATTAAAGATTTTGCTATCACATTTTCTGACTCATCTGGCTCATTATTTAATGCTCTAACAGATTTGAGTACAAATATGCGATCATTGTCCGCTCTTGTATCAATGAATATACATTTCTGAGAACTTTGATTAAGTGGAAGAGACAAAACTAAATGAGTGGCTTGTTGTGCTAACATTTGTTGTAAGTTCAATAAAGCATATCCCAGTTTTCTTATCATTTGAATTGCATCAATATTATCTCTTTGATGGTCATCACATATTTTTTTAAATGCACGTGTCATTGATTTATCAACCTTTGCCATGTATGAACTACAATACATGGTTGCGGCATATGCGTTGAGCACAAATTGTGCATCTATGTTCACTTTCCATAAAATAGGAATTTGTTTTGCAAAGCTATTGTTCCACATTTGAGATGGTTTCCTTTTAAGGAATAGGGTAGGTTTCTCTATGGTTGACCTTAGTGAGGTAATGTAATCATTCTCTAATAATTGCAATTCATTGATAAACATGTCAAATGTGAAAGAAGCATCATAGGTTCCCTTTTGCAAATCTGAGGAAATTTGTGAGGTTTTTTCAATAATCATTTTGGTTTTTTCAATTAATGGTTCAAGTATCATTATCTTATGCAATGGAGGGATTGGAAAATTGTACTGACATGTCTTTTTCAAAGATCTTTTACATTGTCTTGTATGGTGATGTCTGTGAAGAATAGCCAAACTAGGTTGTAAGTGGTCAATGCTACATGTAATGTATTTGTCGACAAAGGCTGTGATATCACTATTGCTTTCTCTACCATAAATCAGTGCATTTTCTATCCAGATTAGGAGATGGTCATGTTCATTTCCCCTATTCTAAAATTTTGTTACAGAAAAATAATCGACAACTTTTCCAAATATTGAATTATCTTGAAATATTAATTTTCTCATAGCATTTATCCTATGCCGATAGTATCGTGCACGTGTAATAGGATATTTTTTGACTAGCTGGAAGTTGTCATTGTCATTGTGAGTAGTTGTTTCATTTTCTTGTAATCGTGTTTGCGTAAATTATTCAATTTTTTAAGTGTGTTTGTTAGAGGTTCCCAATTTTGTTCTGCACTTGTGAAAGTGATGAAATATGTAGGTGATCCAAGTTGTCGTATCATTGCAAAAACATTTTTCTTTAATTGTTGAATATAATCAGGAGAGATTTTGATTCTTTTGAAATCAACATATCCGATGTCTGATTTTAGAATCTTCTCTAAGTTTGGTTTGTGTTTCACGCCCCTTGCGAAAGCTTTCTTCCTTTCAATTGACCTTTCCTTATTCTTACCCACATGGTAGACATAACTTGGTGTATTAGTATCCTTATGGTTTTGAAAAAAATATTTGTTGTGTGAAGAGAAAAATCTTGTTGTGAATGAAGTAGTTCCCATTGTGCTATTTTTTGGTAGTTGAAGTTTTTAACAATATCAACATCACGTGGCTCTCCGAAGATTGGAAAATTCATCTCTTCTGCATACTTGTCTTTGAATAGACCAATTGGGTAATAATCTTGGGTAGGTGCAATTTCAATTATTTTGTCTTCCATGTTGCATATACATCTAGAATCTGTATATCCATGTATCAATGTTTCAGTTGGGTTGTCATTCTCTATATCACTATTAGAGTCAAGATCACTTGAGCTGCTTTCACTATTGCTTCCATTTTCTTCGTTTAATTGTAATGTATGTATCCATTCATCATTTATTTGAACTTTTTCTATCTTGTAGAGTGTTGCCTTACTCAATTCATAGAGTGCCTACATTATAATATTTGGCCTCACCATTCCTTTTTGAAATGCATTTTTATATTCCAAACGCCTTTTCAAAGATACGACAATCGTTGAAGTGTTTGATATTGATTGTGGCAAGGAATTTTGTACAATGTTCATGTTTATAGGAACATTTATTATGGCTCTTGTGAGGCCTATCTAAGATCTTCTATAACCTAGTTCCCAAATTTGTGCAAATGCAATTCTGAGGGACACAAGTCTTTCTTCTAAATGTGTCAACATTTGTACATGTTTCAATGGTTTATTATTTCGGATGTTTTGTGGTGATGCAAACTTTGGGAGAGATTCCTATTTCAAGGATGTCTCACATATTTTGCAAATGTTGTCATTGCAACTTGGATAATTATAATGTATTAAGCTGTGGTACGTAGTTTTGTCCTTTTCTCTAAAATGTTTTAGATCTTTCTTGAAGTACAAAAGTTGACAAACTATGCAAGGATATTGGGGCGTGGCATTTATTGTCATTTCATATCTTTCTATTGGTGTTAGGTTTTTCTTGTTTTGCATTCTTTTATGACCTGATCTTTGTCTGTGGCATGGATGTGCACCATTTTCACATTGGTTAAAGTTATTAGTGACTAATATGCTTGCATTTTGTTCAACATTCTCATTTGTCTTTTGCAATTTTTGTCGCATTAGTTTTTTGTTTCTCGCAAGCTAGATAGTACTCATTTTTATCACTTCCCAATCGAGCTTCTTGTTAGCAATATTTGGTCTCAGTTTCTAATTCTCACTTTCTTTTGTTCCCAATTGTGTAGAATTCTCTATTATTCCTTATCATTTGTTTAAGATTATGCAATTTAAGTATTGGTTGATTGAGTTGGTCCTCGACAACCTTAAATAAAGGTTCGAAATGTCCATTAAGTGGATTTGCATCATGGAAAAGGATACAATATGGTTGTCCATGTAATGTTTGGTTGAAGTCTAAATATTTTTTTCCAGATGTGAATGAGAATATGCAGATTCTAATGTTTAACCACTTGGAAAGCCAGTGAATGCAGAAAATATCTCCCCATAGACCTTGTTCAACATTAGCATTTGTTGGTTTCACAGATAGTCGCATTCATCGTAGATAAGTGTTGGGATCTTTTACATTGTGGAGTTCTTGTAAGCTTTCAGAATGCAATTCATGGTTGTATGAGTTTATTTCTTCTAGGTCGCCATTTTGGAAACATCTCATAAAGTTGTCAATTGTTCTGTTTTGTAGTTGAATGGATGTGAACTTAAAATTGAGCAACATTTCAAGAGAATCAAATAAGTAGTCACCGACATTGTATTTAAATGTAGCCAATCTATACAGTCCTTGTTTAACCAATATTTTGTCAATGTCACATGTTTGCATATTGTTTTCAGATATACATTTGTCCACATGCATTCTTTTCAATTTTGAAGTTTTCAAACTTCTTTATATTTGTTCTCTTAGAGTAATGAGTTTGGTTTTTTGTATTTTATGTCTTCAAAATGAAAATTTTAATATATATTTGTATATGAATTTGCTAGAAATTTGTTTTGTCTGTGATGGGTTCTTCTGCTGCCTTGGTGGATTTCAATCGAATATCACCCTTGTTTGTGTTTCATAAGTGTATGTAGTTGTTAGCCATCAATTTTTGACATCGATTTTTGTTTTCAAACTAAAGCCATCTATGTATCCTCACAAGAAGACATATATTTTTAATTTTTCATATCATAAACAACTTAAACTTTGATACCTGGATTGGTAGATCAGTTGTACTAAGTTGCATGTGTTGTGCCAAGTTTTAAAGCCATCTTTTTTTATTTTGATATGTTTAAACGCTATTGACTTTTTGGACTCTATAGATAATGCATATATATTTCTCATTTGGATGATAGGTATTAATAATCTTTACTAGTTTACTGGACAAGTTAGCGTATGTTTTATTGAAAAATCCATTCAAGCAGTCAACGAATATAGTTATTCGTTAATTAGCTATAACACATATAAAATTTACTTTTGTACAAATAAAGGGAAATATCAATTATTGTATTGAAAAATAGATCGTTCTTTTCTTCCAAATCTTTTTATTAAGAAAAAAAGCAAAATTTCTAATCCCACAAAATTGTTGCCTTTGAAAAAACCAATTCTTGGCCTACTACATTTAAAATTACAAGTATATGATTCTAGGCTTCAATTAAAATCCACTCAGTAGAAGGAAAAGATATGGAATGCAATTTACCCTCCCCCTAGTTCTCATTATAACTACAAAACCTCAACATGTTTAATTGTACACCAAAGTGTCTCTCACTAGCAGTCAAAAATTTGAAGCTAGGGTCTATGATAGCATTGAATCTTTCCTCTAGTTCAAGTAAGTTGCTCTTCAGTTTTTTGAGTTCTAGTAAAATTTATATACATATTTCACAATGGTCTTGTCCTTTGATGCCTCCACTTTCACCTTCACTAGTTGAAGAGACATTGTCATTGCATATGTTCCCAGATGGAACATTAATATTGCAATGTGTCAGATGAAACATGGCGTGCATGCCTACAGTGGGATCCATTGAAGTACTATCTATGGTTGCAATCTCTGACCTAAAAGGTGGTGAAGAATGATTTGTAGAAGAAACAACAATGTCTGCATTGTCTACAATTTTATTATGAAGAGAGGAAATTCATACTTAGCTTATAAAACATGACCCTTTCTAGAAGGTAAGTATATAAAGTCATCTATTCATGTTTTCTAACTTTTGACAAAGTTATCTTCTATAAAATACAAACATTAAGTAATAAATTTGGTTAGAAGGAATACCAATGTGTTGGTGCAACTGTAAATACTTGGAGGGTACATTTTTTAAAGTGTCCATAGTTGACTCCATCGAATTTGAACCACCAATGTTGCAATTGTATGAAGCAGACAAAACACTTTGAAATATTGGATAAGCAGTACCATAATTGGGGTTGTTAGAACCATATTTCTTGTAGTTGTTTGTATTTTGCACTGCTAAGTACCTGTGAACTATGTTGTCTAATAAACCAGGGTCTAGAGAAGTATATGACGAGTCATAATTATTTTTAAAGTGATTAGAACAATTTCCTATTACTTTATCGTTGTCAAACAACAATGGACTTGTGTCATGAGTGATATTTTGGCCTACATATTTAGCCTGACATGTATGTGACAGAATTGAATCACTTTGCATCCCAGGATTTATATCACAAGTAACACTGTCCACAAATGAAGATTATAATTTGAAAGTAGTAGGAAGGTCAAAGCATGAAACATAACTTGTACTGCTTATACTTCTTTCATCTGGCTGTACTTTGGAAGTGGATACCAATGGTAGAGATGACATTACATTTTCTTCCATAATATTGTATGTTTCCAAAGTATGAGAAGAAAAAGATGGTCTTTCTCTAATTCCTTTCATGCACAATGCAACCTTCTCATATGCAATAGCTGCCTCCTCAACAGTTTGAAATGTGCAAAGCCAATGGCGGTGTTTAGTTTTTGGATCCCTTATCTCTGCAGCATATTGAGCCCATGGACGTTGCCTAACACCTTTATATTGGTTATCCTTTGATTGTTTCCTTGTTTTATTTGTAACCATCAATATATTTTGACAATTGCAGTTGTCCTCATTCACATATTTAAAATTTGATGTTTCTAGAAATCTACTCATTCTGTGTCCAATTCTGTAGGCCAATTGAAAAATACAAAGAAATAATTTAAAATATACAATGGTAATATATATTAACTATATTTCCCTTTTGAAATATGATAAGCATACTTATTGAGTCCTGGAAGATGCTCCCATAGGAGGATTGTAGAACACTATAAAACAAATAGTTCTTATGGGCATTGCTCACATTACATTAAATAAAAAAGAACTTGTTTTATTGCATTATGAATACAAATACATAAAAAAGTACTATGTTGCATGTCAACAACATGATGAAATGGGATGTGTCTTTCACCATGAAAAGAAGTAGCAAGATGATGCACATTTCT
Organism: Chamaecyparis obtusa; assembly: GCA_027943335.1. Classification (NCBI taxonomy): domain Eukaryota; kingdom Viridiplantae; phylum Streptophyta; class Pinopsida; order Cupressales; family Cupressaceae; genus Chamaecyparis; species Chamaecyparis obtusa. Next base: position 353,013 of record BSBK01000170.1, read on the forward strand.
AGTATTAGGACTATTGCACCAAACACCATATTGTCATCATAGAAAGACACATCCATTTCCAAGATGCACAACTATTTTGCTTTACCAACTTTGAAATGTGATAGTAATTTGGTGTCTGGTGCTTTGCCAACCTGCATCAGTTGTATTCAAAATGCCTATTATTCATAATAAATGGGATGATAGTTATATTTGTATACAAGTTGAGGAATTGGAAAATGGTAAGAAAGATTAATATTCACATCTATCCCATTAATTTCACAGTCAAAGAAGTTATATGAATCTTCCAGCTCTTATACATAAACCATCTTCATCTAGTACTGGCATTCAAAAAATATATTATGGTACTTTGTATAATGGTCCATATAATTAAGGGTTGAATATAGTCCACATGTTCCAATGTTGTAGTCTTCATAAAAGTAAAGTTTTTAATATAACAATGGAGTATTACACAAGGGTATGACAACAATGTTGAATTCAAACCATTAAGACAGATGCATAATGTCTTCAACATTGTGGACATAACTGATCAAAATGTTCCTTACAATCGTCATTTTTTGTAGGGGAAACTAGTGCCAAAGAACAAGGCTACTCTAAAGTCATACTAGGATTAGAAGGAGGCATATAGATTTGCAGATACATTAGTGAATTGTACACTTTTTCAACTCTTATTACGAATTGATTGCCCAAGTGAACACGATGTGAATCTAATGCATGTGTTAGTACAAGTTCACACCTACTACATAATGCTATTTTGAGAGCACTATATATACATGACAATGCTTCACATTCTTTGAGTGATTCATGACAAAATAATCCCCCAACAAAAGTGTTCCTTTTGTCTGCAACATATGCATGAATTACTTCCTCTTACCCGCCTGGGGGTTTGAAGTAGTCTTGTACATATGTATTAGCCAAATGCATTACAATCTCACAATTTCCAAACAAGTCCATAGAGTTTGATAAGAATCGAGACACAATGTCTGAGTAAAAAATCGTTCCACAATCATTTGCCAAATAATTATCGCCTAGTATGGACTGCAATGATTCTTCAACACATGAACAATGAATGCTGAATACATGTCGCAATGTGGTTGAATTGATTGCACCTATGATTGGACCATCCCATTCAGGCCTTGGAATGTTTATCCGTTCATTCATTTTGACCTTCAAAAATCTAGCGCAAAGTTCACAATGACAATTTCAAGATTAAGATCTTGAGGGTGTGATAAATTTAAATGAATGTATTTGGGTGAAAAATCTTATAAATGTATTCAAATTTTATCATAATAAAGACTTTAAAATAATTGATGAAATGCAAACAAAGATAACATCTGAGTTTTTTATGGGTCTTCTATGCATCTGTGCATTTTTCCACACACTTTTGAAATGTAATTTTCTGAAACAATGAGTTCAAAACCAAAAAAAAATGTACTTCAAAATTTGATATTATATATGGCTTTCACTAATACTAAGTGTAATCTCATATTACTATTTAAAGAGCATTTAAAATAGCATTTTACAATAGATGTTTTTCCATGGTTATGTAAGATTCATGATAAAAAAAAAAGGAAAACAAAGAAAATACAATTGTAAACTACTTTGATATATTAAAAATTTAGATTTTCTAAGGTCCAACAAATTTAAATGAATGTATTTGAGTTGAAATCTCTAATGAATATATTTAAATGTGCTCCTAATACGCACAGTAAAAACCATTTTTGGAAATGCAAACAAAATAACAATATAAAGAAGTTATGACTTTAGTACGGATGTGACCATTTTTGTTCAACTTGTTTAAATGTAAATGTTTGCACCTAATAGTTTGGTATAAAACATGTTCTTTCAGTTCAGATTAATTAATGACTATTAGAGAAGAGGCCTTTAACTGGTAAATAGTGTAAACATAGATTTGTTATTCAATGTGTACGTGTACTAGGATTAATGGAAAACTACCTTTTTTGGTTCCTTGCATAGTTTATAGTATAAAATAATTTGACAGATCATGAAAATGCAATTGAAAAGTATTTCTAGAAGATGGGTTTGTAAGCGTACCTTGAACTTGATATCGAAATATTGGGTTGCCTTTGTTATTGGTTCAACTCCCAAGCTGTCTTATAGAGCCTGTTTCAAGTACCATTAAATGGGTAATCAATTTTTTTTTCACCATAGCTCTTACTAGAAATATAAGGCCTTCAAATTTAGTACATAGAACGACAAAGAAAAATTAAAGAATTACTACCACATAGTACAATTTGTTTTACTGTAAATTTTTAATGCTTTTTACTGAAATACATGCATAACTCAACAATCAGTTAGAACAATGTTTGTCTGATTATACATTGTGACACATGTAGCACAGTGTTGAAAATTTGACTATACAACGCAAATTACATAGGATAAGGAGAAGACAAAGTCACGAAAATATATGGTTCAATGCATTTCCAAACTCTCGTTATATCATTGCTAGATATGTTCCATAACTATACATTTCTTAATAGACACATTCAATTTATATTTATCAAAATTTGTAACATTCCTCGACCTTTCAAATAATTACATACACAATCTATTTTTTGTTGAGAAACATAATGTAGATATTTAAAGGCTCTAAAGATTCTATTGGGCATCCTCCAATTGTATGCCCATGCATCAAAGCTAGTGTCACCGAGTCTTCAAACTATGGGAGGAAGTGGGCACAACATGCAAGATATACATGTCTGGAAGTTGTTTACATATGAATTTGAAAAAATGGTCCTCCATCAAGAGGTTGCATACAAATGTTGGTAGTGATTGATCAATACTACAATATAGGAGTCCAAGTTTAGAAGAAGTCTAGATGATTCACATTGATGAATGCTCTAACTCATCTTTTAGAACCATTTACATCAAGAGAGATGTATATAATCTACAATATGAATTTGTGAAAATGTATAATGTTGTGTAAGTTTAACTATTGGTAATTATTAGTTCTGTTTAATTGTAAGATATGAAATATTAAAATATATTAAATTAATTAATAATTGAATGGAAAAGTAGAAGTAATTCTTTAATTTCCTTGAAATTTAATATTAAGGAAATATATGCTTGAACATTATGTTAACATGTTATAAACAATATTAAGAAAGGTAAACTTAATATTTAAAATGAAGAGGAACTATGGAGAAATAGTTAGTAATAAATAAAAAAATTATAAAAGGCATTTTTTTTAATTTTAATTATTATTTTATTTTTCATGTGTAGATATCATAGACGTGGAAATTATATTATAATGTAAAGGAATTTAAAAGTTGATTAAAAATTTTGTGTTAGAAGGAATAAATTTAAAATGGAAAAATGGAATAATAATAATAATAAATAATTAAGAATTGTTTTGTTTATTATTTGTTTCAAATATTATTAGTTTTATATTTTAAATTCTTATTATAACTTTAAATTTAAATTTTTTATTATATTTATAAAATGTAAATATATTGCTAATAATTTTGAAAGTAGGGTAGCAAACTAAGTGGTCTTAATCTTGGAGGGGACATTATAGTTAGGTGTGTTCTAATAAAATATTACATAATATAACAAGTTGCTAATGAAAATAATAATTTATAAATTATATATTTAATTAATCCTCTATTCTAACTAAAGGGTTTTAACATTAGTATTATTTAACTTTTACAAACATAGTAATTTTTTTAGTCAATATTATTATTGTAGTTAATATATATTTTATAAACATAAAGTTTATTATTATTAAAAGTATGAAAATATATATAGTTAGTATGATAATCTTTTTGCAGCAAATTGTCAGCAAAAAAAAGCTGACCATGAACAATCGTTCATTAAAAGACATCTTAGGCAGATGAAAAAAGTTGAAATGGTCCTAGTTAACAATTCTATGGATTCTCTATGTGGCAGTGAAATTGATTGACACAACAATTTGGTTTTGAATTGTTCATTAAAACACCTCTCAGGCAGATGAGAAAAAATGGAATTGTCTCAGTTATCATTTATGTCGATTTTCTATGTGGCAATGACATTGATGGATGAGGTTTTACACAAAGATCTTATAGATACTTTATATGAAATCAAATGCAATCCCATGATGAAGACATCATGGTTTTAAAATCTTGGTACATAATCTATAGAGTTTTAATAAGCGATTAAAATAATATCAACTGTAATTGACATTAAAAGGATAAGCAACAGGGAGGACGAATAGGACTGATTAAGTTGATTGATCATTATTTGGTTGAATCATAATTAATCTTTGAGTATTATATTGGTCTTCCAAAGTTTAAATCGAATGATTAGAAGTTATTTCATAATCATGATTAACATATGATAATAAATCTCTTTTCATAATGTTTCGTGATTAACACTTGGCATCTTTGAAAGAGACGCATTGGGACTGTTTGTTTCTAACTCAAACACGTTACAGCCTTATTAAAAAAATCCAGGTCATTTTTATTTTATTTATTAAAAGTACAAATAGGATCCAATGATTGAGAAGGCCATAAGCAGGATCTGATTCCTTGCAAAGCCCTAAGCCTTATCCACGTGCCTTGAATGCATCATATATTATGCCACATGTACTATCTTTTCTTCCACGTGTCTATATAGTAAATGGTAGACTGCACATATGTTTGACAGAGGCCAAATATTTGAGTATTCTATTACTGGTTTATACTTGTATGTTTCCCTACAAATATTGATTTCTCTTACTATGGATTCAGACATTTTTTCCAGTTTTTCTCTGGCAAAATAATACACTGAAAAGTATTAGTTTCTTCAAGAAGCTGCCAAGGCCCGTTCCCAGGTTAAGACCCCATGTTTTTAATCTCATTGATTTTGGTGCTATGGGGATGGTTTGACAATCAATATAAAGGTGTTTGAGGATCCGGTGGAAACCATTGCAGCATTGGGAAATGGAGGAGGACAACTTAATACACAGGCTGGACTGTGGCTCACTGCACCCTTCAATCTGACAAGTTACATGACTTTGTTCATTGCAGAGGAGGTTGTCATCCTTGTAGTTGAGGTCCGATGCTTGCCTAATTTTTCTTGAAATAAAATATCTTCTTTCATAAACTAATTAAGGTAAATTTGTTTCTACTTTAGATAAATCATAGAATTTGATAATTGTAATTTTCATTGCACAATAAGTCAGCTAAGAACAGACGGTAGTTATAAGGAAGCAGGTGAATATTGAAGCAAAACTACATAGGGGTTGGAGCACTGTTGATTGCATTCATGGAAAAATGAGAGCTATCTAGCACTTTGAAGAACCTCAAAGCAAGTTAAATTTTTCTATTTTTCTATTTTTCCCTTGAAGGATCCTTTCCCTTGGTTTTGTATTTCGATTTTGGAAATAGAAATTTGTGGTTAATACTTAATTTAAGGCCTTAAGACCCAGAAGTTCAATGCAGCTTCTTTTATATTCCTTTTCAATACTTTAGAATAAGAAATATTCGCTCTACTAGCTATTGAGATGTGCTCTTTGCTTGACACGTTTACATTTATTTACAACCTCAAAATAGCCAGAACAATGTTTTTAGCATTTTTATTTATACAAACAAGGTATAAATCATTCACTGGCAATGAAAATTTGTGCAAACTTAAATAGTCCAATGGTTTCACAATTTCAAGGTAAATGCAGCCAGTCTTTCATTCTAAGCATCCCTTTTGATTAATGTACCAAATGGGTTCATTTTTATTGCACCTTCATTATGTTCTAAATATCAAATAAAATTAAACAAAGAACAAGTTCGTAGTATTTACAATTACCTAGCAAAGTGTTGTGGCCTCTGATCTGCTTGTCTTAAGCATTTGGAAACTACATAAATGCATAACATGCAACTTTATTCTACTCTCGAAATCATCCGCTGTAATATTTTGACATTTAATTATTACATTTTGGGTACTCTTTATACTGAGCTGTTCTAATCAGATCCTTTCAATCATAGATAAAATTGGAGGCTTGTAACTTTCTATGACTTGGAAGCCACAATGGTGATGTAAGAACCAAGACTGTATCTGTTGAAGATTTTGTTCATGTTGCAGAGAAGTCGTTGAATTTTTGGGCATGCCCGACCTATTATATGGTACTAAGAAATTTTTGTATGCCAATGTTTTCAGCCACCAAAGCTCGTCTACACATATTTTTGGGCAATACCAGAGGGTGGGAGATGTGGCAGTCGATGAATACATTGAGATAAGATGTGTGAGGGCTATTGTTAATGGGTGTACAAGGCCTTTGTTCAAACCAAGCAGCTACGAGCACAAAAGGCCATGTTGCCTACATTTGACTCCATCTCCATGTCTTTGCACCCAATATACTTCGGAGGGAGTTAGCACTGGTCCAAATGATGAATGTTTATTCAAAGTCCAATGCACACCCTAGAGATCAAATAGGTACATCTTATTAATTTTTCATCCTTTTCTTAAGATTGAATTAAAGTTTTTTCTTCTTCCTTTTTTCCAAAATTGATGGTTAGAAATCATTGTATGTGGGAAATTCTATGAGTACATATTTAAAATATAAAATAATTTACTATAAAGATGTCAGTGTATTAATAATAAAAAAAAGGTTAGTCTATTATAAAAAATAAAAATGCGTGGAGTCCATGAAATACCCTAGCTGTACCTAGCCAAGCTAGAACTAGGACTGTACCATATAGGGTGCATCGTAGCACCTTGCATGTTGAATAACATGGAATAAAACTACTTTGGCAAGATTATGAACGCCCAGGCCCAACATTCAAAATAATAGAAATAATTTTAGAAAAAGGTGATAAATTGACAAGCACACAACATTCCTTGTTTCAAAACTCAAAAAATGAGCAATCTTACTCATTCTTAGGTTTTAACATAAATGTATCTAAAGCATTCAACAAAACTAAACCATATAACAATAATAAATTTTTCGAGGCATATCTTAAGACTCCTCATGTACTTGAAGGCTTTAGATTCCTCATGTACTTGAAGGAAACTGTTAGAGTAAAGTATTAATTATATTAATTAACTTTACTCCCTTCTTAAGATGTCAACACTTTTATTTTTAGTTGTTTATATTTAAACACACATGCACTAGTTGATTTAAACTTATGCACTAGTTGTTTTAAATATAAACTTGCATGCATTAATCTTGTAATAATTTAACTAATTATTATATGCACTAGGGTTTGCCTTTCAAGGCTTTCGATCTCCTTTATTAGGATGATCCACTGTACATTCAATTTATTCATTATTTGAGGATATTTTCTTCTTCATATTTTTGAGTCAAACCCTTGCCCTCTTCTTGTCTATACTTCCTTGTAACAGGTTTTTGTATGTAGGTGATCTTTAGGTTTTGTGGATTTGTATTGCTCAAATCCTACATGGTATCTGAGCCTAATCTGCTACAACTTGTTCACATTTGAAGGATCCATATTAGGGCTTTTTTTGTTATTTTTTTATTGAAATTAGGGGTCCCTAAATTTTGGTGCACTTTGAGCTCAAATGGACCTCACCGTTGAGCTTGCAACGCCCAAAAAATCCTATTTAGATATAAAACATGTCAAATTTGGAGAACTTTGCATTTTGGGGCATTTTTTTGGTACCATACAGCTTAGCATGCTTCCCAAGGTAGAATTTGTATGGACTGACATGCTTCATGAGGTAGAATTCTTTATTTTGGCATGCAAATCAAGGTAAAAATTTTGCTATTTGGCATGCAAATTAAGACCAAAAAGTTGGCACGCAAACTGAGGCAAAAATTTGAATGGTCTAACATGGATCCTGAGGCGTGCATGTAAATTTGCAAATTTATTTATTTATTTTTCATTTTGGCCGATAATGACCATTTGGCCGTCAAATTTAAGCCAGTGCATGCAGTTTTAGCCCCTGGTCATATGGTGACCAGGGGCCCAAAATTTTAGCCCTAGGGGGCTTGCATGTTGTGATGACCATTTGGCCATCAATTTTAAGCCCGTGAAGTGTTGATGTCAACACATATATACACCATTTGGGCCCTCCAATGCAGCAGTCGGTATTTTGCTCATAACTTGAGCATACGGTGTCGAAATTGGGCAAACGAGATATCGTTAGAAAGCTGGTTCTGAGCTCTATCCAGATCTAGAGAGTTGAATTTCTGATTTTTCTTTTTTGATGGTCTTTTTTACTATCAAATGTTTAGTTTTTCTCTCTGGAAGCTCTATATTGCGCATCCAAACTCCATTTTGGGAAAGTGAGATATCGTTGGAAAGCTTGTTCTGAGAGATTTCCAGTTCTATGAGTCATTTTCCTATATTCTTTTCCAGGTATATTTTATCCATATTTTTGCATTTCTACAATCTGGTGGATATCTTGGATGTTACAGGTCCTAGGATCTCTTCCCTTTAGGGGATGACTCTTCTTAGGTTATTCTTTTGTTTCAGCAGCCTTCGCTCTTCTTTGAGTAGTGTATACTTTATTTTTGTAGCATTCTTTTATGCACACACACTGAGATAAAGTGCCATTCTATTGTATGATGGGATCTTGCACATGTCTGTGCTTTATGTACTCGCACTCCATTGTAAAGTGCCAGGGGGGTTTGATGTTTGCCTTTGTTTGTCATCTTCTTTTGTCATGTGAGCATTCCTCCAATGACATTAGCCTTTGGTATCTCTATATATGTTTGTACTCTCTTTGTACATTCGATGTTTCAGATTCTTCTTCATCATATAGTTCATATTGGATGATCTTTTCAGTGTATCTGTCATTACTCCCTTGTTAGTAGTATGGGGGGGTTTCTACTGTTGGTTCTACTGCTTCCTTGGTTCAATAGTGTGAGCTATGTATTTAGTATTTGATTCTATGTACTAGGTGGTTGCAGTGGCTGGGTACCTATGCATTCCGGTGAGATGGATCATTTACCATATGGACACTCTTTTCTTTCCTATTTTTTGGATGCACTCTTCCATCTTTGATTGATCAGCTCTTCAGACTTTTGGTGTTTATGCCATCTGTATCTTCGAGTTTAGGTGTTTCCTTTGTTTGCCTCCTGATTCGAGTAGTGTTATTTGAGGGCACTTATGCAGATTACAGTCTTCTCTTCCTGGTCATGTTTCTGTGGAGGATCTTCAGATCATCAATTTCTTCTTGACAAAGTTTGCATCTTCTTGCTTCAATGATGTTCTACATGTTCATTCTTGTTCCTATTTTTTGGAACATTCCTATTTTTGGAGGCTTCTTCAGTCCTTCAGATTAGTTCTTGGTCTCTTTTTGGAGTAGAGTTTTTACCATGTGGTTTTCTCTATTTCTCTGCTTTATAGAGACTCTCTTTGTACTTGGGTACCTTATTAGGCTATGTTGCTGGGACCCATTTTATGCTTTCAGCGTTGTAGTTTCCTTTGCTTTCTTCTTGCATTATTTGTAGCTGCATTATTGCTCATCTTAAGGGGAGGTGTTAGAGTAAAGTATTAATTATATTAATTAACTTTACTCCCTTCTTAAGATGTCAACACTTTTATTTTTAGTTGTTTATATTTAAACACACATGCACTAGTTGATTTAAACTTATGCACTATTTGTTTTAAATATAAACTTGCATATTAGTCTTGTAATAATTTAACTAATTATTACATGCACTAGGGTTTTCCTTTCAAGGCTTTCGATCTCCTTTATTGGGATGATCCACTGTACATTCAATTTATTCATTATTTGAGGATATTTTCTTCTTCATATTTTTGAGCCAAACCCTTGCCCTCTTCTTGTCTCTACTTCCTTGTAATAGGTTTTTGTATGAAGGTGATATTCGGGTTTTGTGGATTTGTATTGCTCAAATCCTACAGAAACAAAGTACTCACAATCCTTCTCACTGTTTCTTAGGTCTATTTGAGAAAAGTAAAAAAAAACCTAGAATAATGGCAAGTAAAGCCAGAAAATGTAAGGCTCAGATGTAAGAAATTAAGGCTTCTCTTAAGAATATCTATATTCTTGAAGAATAAACACTTAAAACTGATATCATACTAGCTCCTCAAATTTACTTAAATAAAGTTTAAAGATTTCTTAGGACAAACATTTAAGAAACAAAATAGTAAGTCTCATATAAAGATTTTTTGATCAAGGTTCTAAGAATTTTTAGCACAGACATTTCAGAAACAAAATAGAGAGGATCAAAACAATTAAATTCGGGCTTCTTCAAACATTTCCATTTACTTGAATAAAAAATATACAAGTTTAGAAAATAAATTATTACTAACCTGGAAAAAGGCTCCTGGTTCGAATGTTGTGAAGTTCAATAGAAAGCAAGAAATCTCTTGCTTAAATCGTCAACATTGTCGACAGAACTACAATCAATAGATTAAACACTGAAAAAGAAAAATAGGAAGACAAATTATAAGAAGACAGTCCTCAAAGAAGATAAATTATAAGAAAACAGTCCTCAAAAAGAAGATGTGCTTACCTCGCCACCATAGATGAAATGCACTTCAAAGAACTCGCTACCACGGATGAAATGCACTGTAAAGAATGAAAACAGTCCACCTCTTCTCTTAATTTCTACTTCCTTTGACCACCAATATTTAAAGTGATTAGATGGTTCTAGAGAAATGCAGAACAAGCCCAACAATCTTCCATGAAATTTATTAAATGCATACTAATTTTCTCACCTGCATACCTAGATCATGATTTCCCAAACCTTTCTCGACTATCAGCATTTGCCAGCTAACTTGAATGCAGAATTCAAGCTGACAATGGAATGCTTTGTCAGAATACTGATAATGGACTTCATCCTTTGCAGTGATAAATCTTTTCATGTTGTCAAATCAATTATCTATTGCAAATTTAGGGCCACATAAATTTAGAAGGAACTTACACGCTATTAAAAATATCTACAAACTTTACTATTTTTTGGTACCTATGAATACTGTTGGTTGTCCATATGTGCATGTATCCATTAATTGTTTTAGATTTCCAGATCTACTAATAAAAGCTTCCAACTATGCACACATTTGGAGATATAGACTCAGGCATTTGGAGATATCAGACTCGGGCTGCAAATGGTATTTCATCCATAGATATACACAAGTACAATGATGATTATGTGGAAAATAATTTAGGTAATGGAAAGATGACAACGACTAAATAGCCCAAAATTTGCACCGCCTCTAAGTTCGTGTCTCATGCCATACATAACACACGACCTTAGATCTGACATGCCATAAATATGGCAAAGGATTAACACTATTCCTAATTGTCATTTAATATTTATTATAAGAGGTTTAGTTTTCATATTTTAAAATAATTCAAAAATATTTTATTTATATAATATACTATATAATTTTTATAATATATAATTTTTATTTTTCATATTTAATTTTTTAATTTTACTTAACAAAAATTCAATCATTTGATGTTATTAATTTTAAAAATCAATTATTTGTATTTATTTTTTATATTCATTTTCAAACTATTACTTTATTTAAAAAAAAATTATATTATAAAATTGAAGAAGATTATTTTTTTAAAAAATTGTTTTTAAAGATGATATAATGAAACTTTAATTCTTAATTTTTTATTTTTTTTCTAATATACATAATTAAAAAATTATCATATTTATTAAATATATTTAAATTTTTTAATATATTTGGTAGAATGTATTTGTTACCAGAAATATATTCTACCTTTGATAGATTTTACTAGAGTAAAATTAAAAGATACATATAAAAGCTAAAAAATATATGATGAAAATGGTAAATAATATAACATGTAGTAAAATGTATCTTTATGTAACAAATCATTAAAATAGTAGAAAAAAATATTCTTTTATAATTGAAAAGAAATTTTTTAAATATATTTAATAAATATATTAATTAATAAATCATTAAAATAGTAAAAAGAAAAATTATAATTGAAATTTAAATTTTTTAAATATATTTAATAAATTTATTAATTTATTAATTATGTATTTTAGAAAAATATATAATTTTTTAATGAATTAAAGTTTTTATTTTTATTTTTTATTTTTTTAAATTGGTAAAAGGCCTAAGCCAAAGAATTTTATTAATAAAGTAAATTTAAGTACAAAACTCCATTCTATGCGGGCACTGGTAGGAAAGAATGGAGAAGAAAACCTCCATTCTAGCCCGAGACCATGGTCCAGAATATATATTACAAACAATAATATGAGGGCATCCCCTCATTTACATCGATTGTTGAATGCAATCCTTCATTTACAATTTTGATTTTCCTTTTACTAGGATCCCGCCTGGTGTCTATTGTATTGGTATCTCTCTGTATTGATGGTGTGGAGTTCTTGTGTACTTTTTTTCCTGCGTCAACTGTCCTATATACAAAAGCACTAGTTGCTATAGCTAACAAGCTTCATCCATATGGTTAGAAAATCAATCATGTCATATCAAAGACTATATATAATTGCTACTCCTAATGTGACTATAGTTCTTCCTTTAAGAGTAGTATCGTACTATGATTTTGTCCTTAGATTATATGTCTGAAAATGTGACTAGGAATATAATACAACAAGCTACTATTATACTTAAAAGAGATTTATCACGGTCTGAAGAGGGAGAAGGGGATCAAAATTATGTCTTAGCATTTGATCGAAAACATAGGGGGAACTAAAAGAACCCAGAATCCTCTATGAAAACGGATTAAGAAATCGTATTCCTATACTATCCGTACCACTTTTTGGGTATTTTTCTTTTAGTCCTTTATTTTTCTTTTTAGTCTGCCCAATCCTATCTTAACAATCATCATTATATTTTCTAGAAAGTGACATTTTTATAAAAATGATTCAAGATACCACTTTGGCAATATTCAAGGTAGTCAACCGATCTTCTAAAACTTCATATATTGAAGTGAAATTACAACAAACATGAAAGCCTAAAAGATTTAAAAGGAAAAATTCTTACACTTTAAAAACTCATAATGAATTATGGTAATAGACAATAATATGCAAGGAAAGTTACCCTCCATCCAATTCCAATCAAGACACCAAATCAGGATCGATACCATACACCAGTTTCCAAACATGAGATCAATATGAAATGTAATCACCATAAGATCCTGACCAGAAACTGTCATAAATATCATGAAAGATCTATATGTATCTATACTATTACCAGCTTTTTAAAACAACTTACTAATGGGGGTTGCAAAGTAAAGGCTTTCAGTCCATCTATAGGATTAATGTACACACTTTGTGTAATTTCTCAATTGACAGATCTTTCCTTCTAGAATATGCATTACACATAAAATAATCGGGCTTGACTTAATCTAACATCTGAACCTACACTAATGTTCCCTTAATCATGAATAAATATAAGCTATGAACCGGTAGAAAGTGGTTGGTCTACATAATTAAAAGGGAAAAATTGTTAAGGAAATATGTATGTATATGTGAAATTATACATATGATTATATTCGACAAAATGTAGAGATATATAATACATGGTTTATATCTTTATCTTCCTTCATCTAACAGTACAAACACACACACACACACACACACACACACACACACATATATATAAATATATACTAACTTCTGTTTATATACATATATGTCAATATGATAAGCAAAATTCAGGATTTGCAAAGTAATTCCAAATGGAATACAAGATCTGTTAAGTTCGTGAGGGCTTATTCAAAGTTGGAAGATATCTTAGACATTTTATCTATAAGAGAGAATGATCTGAGCCTGGAGCATACTAGTGAACATAATATTAACATGTTCGATCCTGACATTGTAGCAGGCACTAGCACAATTTATTCTTTTCCATGCAACATTTTTAGCCTTTTTGGTTACTATCTTTGGGTGACCCCACAATAGTGGGTTACACTTTTTTAGACATGCTGATTTTTGCTGAAATGACACATTTTTAATAAAATATGATTATTTAAGCCTTGAGAGGTTCAATTTGAAGGAATTAATTATAAATGGTTAGCTCAAAGCCTCTTAGATAAAAAAATCATTGATATAACATATATACTCCCCATTCATACCTACAATAGAGTCTCCTTCGCACCTATTAAAATGCTGATAAAAAACACTTCGACTTTATCTTTTTGTAGATCAAATGAATCCATTCGAAAAACCTATCTATGTAGTAAGGTACTACTGAGAAAACTCTTTCCAATTATTATAATGTTAATATATATTAAGTTTATTACGACTTTTTATTTTTTGTTTTACTAAACATAAATATTTCACCGTATCTTCACCTCTATGTTTGATGCTTATGGAAAAATAGTAAATAAGAGAAAAAAAATTCTAAAAAATATCTATGCCCTAGGTATTGAAGTTATCTTTCTATGAAAATTTTTTAAAAAAAATTGGACAAATACACAAAAAGTTATAAGCTATGTAGTCAAGGTAAGTCAAAATTATGGCTTAGTCAACTTCAAACGTTAATAAAATATGAAATAATCATGATAATGTCATAAAACCAATTGCATGCCCTCCATATAGACGTTAAAAAACTAAATTTGAAAGAATCACATTGATATCTATTTTAGAAAAAAAGTTATGCTCTACGAAAACAATGTAACTCTTTGAAAGTGACATTTTTAGCAACATACCAATTTTTGTGGGAGAAAGGAAAAACCAATCAAATCAATTCATAAATAAAAATAAAAAATATATTTAGAATCTAAATAGAAAATAATAAAAGACTCCAATTTACGTCATCTTCTGATTCTTAACGGTTTAACGACAATATGCATTCGAAGCTAAAAATTTTATTTAAAATTTAGAGTACAGTGTCTGTTCAGGCAAAAAAGTGTAACCCACTATTGTGGGTTCACCCCTTTATTATTTGTTTATACTAAGCTCGGGACATCCAATTGGGATATTTCTATCTGTATTTTAATGAACAATCATAATTTTAAAGATGGTAGGCAGGGAAGAGTAAATCTTGACTCTCAATAAAGTATCTACTGCAAATTGAAACATGGCAATCCTAGATTTTGGTGATTCTTGCTAGGATTTCTATACAATCCCATCTGAATTTTTTTTTGCAATTGTGAATATGATATACTAGCTGAATGAGAGCAGTGAATTAGCCTTACTTGATCTGATTGTTAATTGAAAACATAAAGCTGCTCTTTTTAATTTAAGGATTAACTCTTCATGTTCCATTCGGGTTAAGTACAAAATTGCAAAGAAAATTTATAATCAGATGTTTTAATGAACATGACATTAACCGTTCTTTGGCCCTGTTTCCGACATGAGAGGGTCATATTATTTCCTCATCGTGATACTTTCCTTTGTTTAACCATAGGTCGATAAGAGATTCAGAACCGGATTCTGTAAAGCTTTCCATGTCCATAAATCTGACTTCATCAGAGTGCCAGTAGTCATAGAACCATCCTTCTTTCTCAGGCTCTCAGAGATGTAAATAATGTAGCAGGAAGGTTATGTTTCTAATAACTATGTCCTTTCTATCTTTGAAGTCTTCTATGTTCTGAGTTACAATAATAGATGAGGGAATGTGGGAGAGTGTCTTGTCCAAGCTTCTAGGTTTGGCTACAGTGGGATCCCCTTTACTAAAGAGAAGGGCTTTGTCAAAGTTGCCCATAAATCTACGCTTAAAGATTTTGTGACTAAGTCTCCATATCTCCTATTCATGGAGACCCCAAAAAGAAATAATGGCTACAAACATGGAGGAGATACTAGAAAGGACCCTATAACTATCCTCTAAATTGATAAATTCTGGTCCCAAGATTCGGAGGATAGCTCTGATAAAGAGGGGATGTTTATTAATTAACATCTTTTTAACATACTTTGGCATAATCTTGCCTTTAAAGGCCAACTAATTGCTTGTACAGGTGAGGTTGATAGGGGTTTCCATATTAGCATGTACTTCTCTGATTCTGCAGGGTCGATATGAGAGAGTTATAAGGACATGGGTAATTTATAGGGTTAATCTTCAAAATTGCCTGACTGTTGGATGCCTACGACTGTTCTAGTTTCCTAAATTCTTTTTAAAAAAATGCAACTTAATCTTCTAAAGGGAGGTGAGGCATTTTCCATATTAATAAAAAACTATAGGGTTTCTTTCTTCTGTTAAATTTCTTCCTCTATAAGGCTCGGTAATTAGACAAAATGATGAAAAGATGGTATTTGTAATTAGCTCTTTGAAGTGAGACTATGTTCACATTTTTCATATTCTTATATGAAGTACACAAGGAGGAGAATTGCAGAGATTCATAAAAGAAGACTCTACCTATTTGAGAAATGATCCTACTAGAAATAGTTACTAGCATCTGTATATTAAAAGACCCATACTATTATGTATTTTTATATACAGAGGGAGTTTTTCACTTACCGCAATATAGTGATTGTTTTAAGCTATATTTAGTACCAAAGACCATTGTGCCATGTCTTTTAAGCCGATGCGATACCTGCAAGTTCCTTACATTTTAGTACTATCTATAGTGATTAACAAAAAAGGAAGACATTGACATCATTTTTGAACCCTCACGCAGAACCATATATATTCTTCCTCCTTTCTGTTCGATGATGTATCCTTCTTTTGGAGCCATCTTCTTCACATAATGGCTACATCAATGGAGCTTGGGAGTCGTACTGGGGTCCTAGAGGTCTCTACTTTATCCAATTTAACCGGGATATGAGATCCCTCACTCCTTCATTACAGAGCATACTGTTGTTTATTGACTAAGGGGAATTTTCTTGAAAGATTAAGCGAGACAATATCCTCCTAGCCCTAATTGATTTGCTTAAAGGGAGTTAAAAGGAATATACCAGTTATTACTATAGGAGCCTTTCGAAGTACACAGAGATAAATATACTTCAAACTATATCATATTACTATTTATCCATGAGTTTGTGTACATAATTTGCAGATGAAACTAAAACTTATAAACTATATTAACATAGTTTATGTTATAAACTAAAACTTATATGTCTTGGTAAAGTTAACATACACTATCCAGCTAGTAGGATATACTACATTCTACAAAAAGAGACATTAGATACCATCGGTCAGTTGACTCCAGCTTTCTGGATTGCACTGCAATTCCAGATATTCTCATTTTTTACCATCACGATGATACATTCAATTTCTACTGCCTCCTTTCTTGAGTGTCGAGTACACCTGGTGACCTTCGGAGCCATAATATGAAGGTTCACTAGCATGACTTGATCGATGATTCTAGGAATATTGAAACCCTCATTCCGCTAGTATTTAAGTAGTCACTCCGTGTCCACCTCCTCAGATAGGATCTCATTAAAGAGAAAGTCCAAGTTTCTCAGCATCTCCGGCCAGTGAATATCGAACCTTCCTTCATCTTTGAAAGTTAGCATGGGAATGCGTTGTGATTGGGGGATTTCATCGAGCTTAGATATCTCTATTTTCATCATTATTTCTGGGTGTGGGATTGTAAGCTGGTTGTCCACACAGTTTACCATTTTCTCCAAGCCACCAAGATGTTGTTCAATGAAGATTTCCCTGGCTACCTGAATAATATCTTCTTTCGTCTTGCCTACGAAAATTGAGATTGTGATGAATTGTCCTATAATCACTCCATTGGTTCTGAATGTATAATTGTTGTCAAAATATTGATCACCCATAGCTCTCTCTATTTCCCTTCTAGATGAGTTTGGCAAGGTATTCAAGACCTAGTTCCACCGCTCAGGAAAGATGTGTCCTCTAAAAGTCATCGCCCTATTTCCTTTGGTAGAGAAAGTGAGCAATCTTGATTCCATGTCTTGGATAGAGCCTGGGACTTGATTCTTGTGTAAGAGATAAATTTGAGTTATGCTATGGGCTTTTATATAGAGGATTAACTCTTTTCCCATCTTTTCATCATCATAGAATGCGGGGGGGGTCTATACATGCAGTAGTTGCCATGATTAACTCTTTGCCCATCTATTCATCACCATATATCATGGTAGCACTAGCTCGATACCCAAGCCTAATGATTAATTCCCTGAGATCTATCATGACATAGCTCTATTTCTATAGCGAGGTGGCCCTATTAATTAATCTTTGCGTACTTGATCTCTAAAGGGAGTAGTGTTTCTAGATATGTTATAATAGCTAGCTTGTGTTTTTTAAACTACAGATTACACTTCGACATATAATGATGATAATCATTGAGGTTGTAGCTACCATCTACTCGAGGACCTGAAAAATCTATTAGGATCACTGATTGTAGATATAATTGGTTAGTAGTAACTACTACATACATCATCTGAGGCACATGAACTCGATTCAGGGGTAATCATTAAATCTACACATGAATTCTGGTGAGATTGTAAAGGGCTAAAAAAATATTAGCATAGATAATTTACTAGGATGAGATAGTTTGTTTGCCTATCGAAGATCCCTCTGGGTACTAAGTCTAAAGCCATGGGCTGAAGTAAATGAAAGGCACAATAGCTAGGGAGAAATCTAGAAGGTAAAAGCTAAACTTAAACACTGCTACGCTAGGAAAAGGGTCTTAAGAATAATATTCTACTCTATCGGAGGTGAGGTGGCAAACAAGCACTAATCATAAAACCATAGAATTCTTATGCCTGTGGGATTAAGAGGTAGTTCAAGAACTCATATATAGAGGTCAGTATAATTTTTTTTTAAATTGCAAAATGTCTCTAGTCTCTTGCTTATATGCATAGGGTTATATTTATAAGTTAGGATCTGCTATGTTTATATCATTAGAGGATGTTATACCTAAAGAAGTCTAGATATCTAAATTTACCTTAATAGATCATCAAGAGGGTAAAGGCAAGGTTGTACTTGAGAGTTTATCATCATGTACCTGATACCAAGTATACCTATTAACAAAAAAGTCTAATTTGCATTTTTATACCTATGTTTTGAAGCAAGTATTCTTTGGACATACACCTAGCAAATAAGGGTCACAATTATTTTATAAAGCTTATTTAATTAAGTAAATGATGCATTAAATTATTAATGTAGGAATCTAAAGTTTGGCATTCCAAACTTGTGATGTAGCTTAACGTATGATATGAGAGGAACCTATATGTTGACTATTAATAATAGAATTATGTTTACACAGTATCCCCGTTTGCACCCCGATTAGCAAGCTGGTCCGCAACTATATTACCTTCCCTATAAATATGTTTGACTTCAAAATGGGGAATGGTATCAAGGATGTTGATGATATCTTCTATTTTTGAGTTGAGTTTCCAGTTTGGAGTCTTTCTAGTTTTGATTGCATTAATTATAATTTGGGAGTCTCCTTCAATTTCTACTTTAGAAAGGCCTAGTTGTTTACATAATTTGAGTCCCTCTAATACAGCCTTACATTCTGCCATGTTATTAGTAGTGGGTTTAAAGGGCCTAGCAAATTTGGAGATAATTTCTCCTTTCCAATTGTGTATAATCCCACCAATACCTGCTATGCCGGGGTTGCCTCAGGAGGCCCCATCAAAGTTTAGTTTATACCATCCATCTTTAGGAGGTGCCCATTTGCATGTGCTTCTATCTAATTTTGATTTGTTACCTCCTCTTCCATATAATGGCAGGATTGCTAATTGCGGCCAGAGGTTTCTAATCTTATTGTCCCATTGTTTAAAGGAATTTTCCAAACTCATCTTATCTCTCAGTCTATTATTTATTACTTCAATGATTGACGCTTCTATTCTATTTGTGATCGTTGTCCATCCAAGCTTTTGGTCAGTAAAGATTCTTCTATTTTGTTCTTTCTAGATTTCCCATACTAGTATAGAGGGAGAGATGAACCATATATCTTTGTACAAGCTATCTTTATTCAAAGAGGGCCAAGCTTTAAGGCAATCCACAAGATCAAAAGGCATAGTTGTGTGCCAATCTAAACAATTACACAACCATTTCCAGTATTTATGTGTAAATGTACAATTTATGAGTAGGTGGTTGATATCCTCTTCTTGAGATTCACATAGAGGGCATCTTGAGGGACCCTCATAGCCTAACTTCCTTATTCTATCTATCGTTAAAATTTTCTTTTGCAATGCTGTCCAAAGGAACATTCCTGCTTTAGGTAGGCATGCTTTATGCTAGCATAAATTCAGAGGGATATCTAGGGAGTCCATGTTATGTTCCTACATAATTGTTTTATAACTATCCTTCACATTGTATATTCCATTGTTTGAGCTGACCGATATAAGATTATCTTCTCTATTTTTTATAGTAATTGTTCTATCCTTGAGAATGTCAATGAGTTTTTGTTTTTCCTCATTCTCAATTGGAATATCCTTTATTGTTTTCCAAACTAGATCCTCTTTGGGGGTAATATAGTCCTTCAGAAACGGGCCTTTAATATTTTTACAAAGATCCATGAAACCTTGTGAGAAACCTAACTTATTAAGGGGGGTATATCTGTTCCAAGAGTCATCCCAGAAAAGGGCCTTGTCCCCTTTTCCAATATCCCACATGAGTAATTTGTTAATAACTCCTCTAGATTCTTTAATAAAGTTCCATATACAAGATCCTTTAACATGGGACTGGGATTTGAAGACATTGATAGGGTCTGCAAAAGGATTGTGGCCCATTTGCTACTAGAATCCTTGTATAATCTCCAAATAAGTTTGGCTCCTAGTGCTTTATTCTGCTATAGAAGATTTTTTATACCTAATCCACCTAGGGAGATTGGTTTACATAAATTTTCCCATTTTATGAGGGCTAGTTTTTTTTCCTCTGATGGACCTTGCCAGTAAAAATCTCTAAAGAGCTTGTCTAAACTAGCTTTAACATTGACAGGGAGAGGTAGCACTGACATCTGATACGTGGGGATGGCTGTCATTACAGATTTAATCATTGTAGCCCTTCCAGCTTTAGTGAGCCATTTACCTTTCCAGTTTCCTTTTTTGGATTGGATTTTGGAAATCACTCGTTCCCAAAGCTTTGCGCTGTTAAATCCCTTATCTAGGGGGATCCCTAGGTATTTACAAGGAAACTTTCCAATTTTATAGCCCAAGGTATTGTAGATCTGTTGAGCTCTAATTGGGGGAGTGCTAATGAAAAAAACTTTAGATTTATTTGGATTGACTATCTATCCTGATGCCTTCATATATACATCCAGAACATCTTTGAATGCTTTAGCTTCCCTACAAGTGGATGCTCCTGGAAGTATGGTGTCATCTGCGAATTACTGATGAGTAATATTAGGGACATGCTCTGTAACTTTGATTCCTGAAATTTTATCCTCTACGTGAGCCTTAGTTATATATCTACCTAAAGCTTCAGCCATGATTACATAAAGGAAGGGAGAGAGAGGGTCGCCTTGTCTAATACCTCGGGAGATTTCAAAGAAACCTTCAGGAGTACCATTGATAAGGAGTGATATTTTGGGTGTAGATATATAGTTAAATATTAAATTAATCCATTGTTTAGAGAACCCAAATGCTACTAGGAATTTTCATAAAAATCTCCAGTCTACTTTATCATATGCTTTTTGGATATCAATTTTAATTAGCATACATGCTTCTTTTTTATATTGTGTTGAGTGTACTATTTCTTGTGCTATTACAATTCCATCTAAGATTGAGTGATTAGGGCTGAAGCCAGTTTGTTCTTCTAAGATAATCGAAGGTAGGAAGGTTTTAAGTCTATTTGCTAAGCATTTAGAGAGGATTTTATAAAGGGTGTTGTAAAGGGATATAGGGCGGAAGTCCCCTGGTTCACTACAATCACTCTTCTTTGGGATAAGGGTTAAAAAGGGATTGTTGATTTCAGTTAACAGTGTGCCAAAATTTCTGGTGGCTTCTACTGCTTTCCATAGATCTTCCCCCAAAAAGTGCCAGCATTTTTGGAAGAATTCTACCTGAAAACCCTCTGGTCCTGGGGCTTTTTCTAGATGTAAGTGGAATAATGCTTTTTTGAATTCTTCAATGGTAAATTTTTTGTTCATCCATTTATTATCTGCATTAGAAATCAGTTTGGGAATCAATGAGAACATTTCATTCTGTGCTCTAAGGTCAAAAAATTCATGATTGTTAAAAAGATTGTGGTAGAAGTTAATGAACTATTCAGAGATGAGTTTGGGGTCATCTGTAAGAATACCATTATTGTCATGTATTTTGGTTATTCTATTAATACTTCTTTTTTTTTTAGTGCTGTTATGAAAAAATTTGGTGTTACAATCCCCTTCTTTCAACCAATTTTCTCTTGATTTCTGTTTCCAATATATTTCTTCCTTTAATAAGATCTCTGCATGTTCCACCATAAGTTCTTTTTCTCTTAAATAGCTAGTTTCATTCATCCCATATTCTATGACTAACTTATTTAGATAGTCTATTTCGTATTCAATATTATTTTTTTGTTAAAAAATATTATTAAATTTATCCTTGTTCCAATCCAAGATCTTGTGCTTAATGATCTTTAATTTTGCCACTACGCAATACATCTTTGATCCAGTAATTTTTATCTGTTTCCACCATTGTTCTAGAAGTACCATGAAATCATTATCTTGAAACCACATGAATTCAAATTTGAATGGGTTTCTAGGAGGTTTGTAGTTTTTTGAAATGTAGAGTCTTACTGGATAGTGGTCAGACCCTACATTGGTGAGGATTTCTGCATTAATATTATGATTTAGATTACCCATGTCTCCATTAATCAAGAATCTGTCAAGTCTTTCAGCAATGTGGCTGAAGCCTAATCTTCTATTATTCCAAGTGAAAATGCCAATACTGGTATTAATATCTATTAAATTATTGTCCAGGGCCTATTGACTAAAATCCTTCTGTGATTGTGAAATATATTGTGAACCATCAGATTTTTCGTTACTATCTAGAATTGCATTAAAGTCACCACCTAAAATGTGTGTGTCATTGGGAGAGGAAGACAATTGATTCTGAATTTCCTGCCAGACTTTTCTCTTATCTGCATTTTGGGTAGGACCATATACATTAATGAGTTTAAATTTTAAATTTGTTTTTAAACTACTAACTGTAATCAATAACCAATTATTATTTTTAGAAATTACCTCAATCACTACTTTCCTAGGGTCCCATATGGAAGCCAATCCCCTAGATGCACCTGCTGATTGGACTATTTCAGACTTCCAAATACCTAATTTGAGACTGAACTTTAAGCTTTCCTCCTTATTTAATTTAGTTTCCTGTAATATTATTATTTCCGATTCAAAAGTGTTAAGATATCTTTCAATTAACCTTTGCTTGTTAGGGGCATTAAGGCCCCTAACATTCTAGGTGGTTATTTTCATTGCTCTTTGGGAAGGCTCTTCCCCTTCCCAGCATACAAGATGTCATATAATTTTTGCTGATTATCAGCATTACCGGCTAAAGTTCTTAGCTCATTAATAGATTTTCTGCCTCTTTTTTTCTTATTCTTGAGGGTAATTGGATAGGATAGACCCTCCCTATTCATAGCAATACCTAGTTCTCTGTCCTTGTTAGTTATCCCATTCATACAACTAAGAATATCTTTTCCAACTTTTGTTTGATCATTGTTCCCAAGAGTCTTCTCTGTAATGTCATTCTGTACATACTCTCCCTACCCCATCTCTAAATTTATGAATGAGTCTTCATGATCTATAATATCTTTTCCATAATCCTCCAAGATGTTTTCAGGGCTAAATCCAAATTCCTCATTGATAGATTCTAATTCTATAGGTGTAGAAGTGGGAGAAGCTTTGGCACCTAGAGGCTCTATTCCCTGTTGCTGTTCACACACTTCTAATTTATCTATCCTCATTTCCTTACCTGCCTTAATATTTTTTATTAAAAGATTCCTTTGTAGGGTTAGTTCATCCCTGTCATAGATTTCATCCATAAATAAATTCATTAGTTCATTTGTAACTTTTTCGCCTAAATACTCTGAAATTTCATTGACCTCTCTCTCACATTTCTGTTCTTCATCTTCTATATCAGTCAAAGCATCTTCCTCATGATTTCTTATATTAGCTGAGTTTTTTGTGACCTTGTCTTCAATTTTTGTGCTTTGAATGGATGTATGCTCATTCACATCTTTACTCAATTTTGAAACTAGATCTCAGTTCTCATCGATTTTTAAAACAGAGGTGGCATATTCATTTTCTTGAGGAAAACTTAGTATCACATCTGTATTATGAAGATTATTATTTGGTTTATTTCTATAGTGAACCACTTCTTTACTGACATCTGTCTAAACTACTCTGAGTGCTACCACACTATCATCATCCCTTTTTACTTCAAATATTTGTACAGGATCAAGTGCTCTACCAAGGCTATGTTCCGCCATCTTGATCATATTTTGATCCTCCTTTATGAATCCTGCGGCCAGGGGGGCATTCTGAAGGTTATTGTGTTGGGGAAGTAAGGGTGCCCTCTCCACAGCCTTGCAATGATTGTTACTGATAACAAACCCTCCCTTATTTTCAAGGAAATCTACCTTAATGTCCATATTCTTCATATGGTAATTAGGGGTAACTATTGAACTAATAGGGCAAGCAGGGGTATCTTCCATCTCCTCTAAGTAGTCATCAACAATGGTGGGATTGATGACCACCGTGCTTGATTTAAAGCATAATCTGATAGGAGGAATTATCTTCTAATGTAGACTCATTTTGACTATAATTATTTTTTCTGCTTGATTATGCTCAATTTGAACTGTCCCTATAAACTTGCCAATACTACTGCCTATTTTTCTAAGAGTTTCCTGCCATGTGCATTTCAGGGGGAGGTTTTTAAGGAGAACTGCTTTGTCCACCATGAAGTCAGTGAGTTTTTTAGGGTTGAAAAGGGGAATCCAGTAAAAAATAGTAAATCTATACTTCTAAATTTAGGGCAACCTTCTGATAATATTTTCTTTTTAAGTGCTTTATTACTAAAATCTAAATAAATGAAATACTCAGCAAGAATTGAGACAGCTACCTTTTTATGCCATTGAGATTTCAACCAAGCTGCTATATCATAGATTGAGGCTCTGACTCCATTCCATCTGCAGATTATCCTGAAACCTGCATAGACACTCTAAAATTTTTCTATGCAACCATCTTTAAGATCTAGATTAGTAGTCTCCATTTCAGAATATAATTGATTTGGGCATGTAGGGATGCTGTTATGATGAATGGTATCTTCCAATTCACAAGAGTTTTTCCTAATTATAACAGATCACCTATGAGGGGGGGAATAAATAGAGCTATGCTTTACTATTGTGTGTTGATGTAAATTATTGGCTCTACTTCTACTATTTATTGCCACAGACTTAGCAAAAAGATCTTTTGAAAGTTATAATTTGAATCCGAGTGTGGTTGTTTATACATACCCTTATAACTGCAATGCGGGGGCATGTAGGGCTTCACATCCTGTTGGACCTATTTTCCTTTGTGGAATGCCTTCCTGTTGATAGGGTTGTGACCACTTTGGGGTATAACCAAGTTTTGTCGCATAGCATTAGGGTTGAATGTATTATCTTTCGGAACAGATCTCGGTAGATGCTTATGGGGTAGAGAGTATAAAGTAACTTTCTCTGCACTAAGCTTATCAAATTTGTTGTTAAGGGGAAAAGCGAAAGGCGCTTGATGCTGAGAGTAATGCTGCATTCTAAACTTCATGTTATGCTGCTTAGCCCTCCTGGCATTTTGTTTGTGTGTCGGCAACCAAGAATTGTCCTGAGCATGATTAAGCAACTCCCGTGGTGGTGCCCTAAAAGTGAATCTAGGGGAAGATTGTTGAAATGCCCTATCATCTTTGTGCAGAGAGGCCGAAGGCAGCTTAGAGCACCGGACATATTTGGTTTTTTCAAAAAACTGCATTTGTGCATCTAGGGAAGCTGTAGAGAAAATTCGCAGTATTGCGCCAAAAATTAGGGCCATTTTCGCAGAGCTGATTATGAATTAAAGTTTTATTATATTATCTTGAAAACAATTTTTTTAAAAAATAATCTTGTTTAGTTTTATAATATAATAAATTTTAAAAATAAAATAATAGTTTAAAAATGAATATAAACAATAAATATAAATAATGATTTTAAAAAATAAAAGCATTAAATGATTGAATTTTTGTTAAGTAAAATTTAAAAATAAAATTTTAAGAATACAAAACATATATTATAAATAATTATATAATATATTATAAAATTAAAATATTTAAAATTATTTTAAAATATAAAAAGTAAAACTGTTCTATTAAATATTAAATGACAAACAGTGTGCCATATTAATGGCATGTCAGATCTACGACCGTCGTGCATTAGGTATGGCATGAGGCACAGACTTACATGTGCTGCAAATTTTTGGCTATTTAGCTGCTGCCATGGAAAGATAGTTTATTTTTACATTTTAATATCTTGTGCAATCCATCAAGAAACTCCACTACGACTGTTCATAGTATGAACCAATTGAAGAAAAGGAATAAATATTTTTTTAAATTAAAAATTCTATATTGAAATAAAAAACATTAACATTCTACAGGTCAATGCAAAAATACTATAATCTGATTGGTGAATTTACAAAGAAATAGGACATCTAGTGGATGCTATAGTTCCTGCTTGCTGGCAGGAACTAATAATGTTTTCTCAAGATATGTGTGAATCAAGAAGTGTTAGCTACAAAATAACTATTTGTCCGTCCAAATATAAATAAATTTAAAAAACCTTTGAATTAGAAGGATAGTCATGCTCCATTACTAATGGGTTGAAAAAGAGGAGAATATGTTGACCATTTTTTTGTCAAACAATAGACCATTTCACAAGTGATGTTATAATATTTTTGCATACATGCATGGAGCATATGTTGTTTATGAGGTCTTAATGGAGAAGTGATAGTTTGAAATCAACTATGCATCTACTTAGAGAGAGAGGGGAAGGGATAGAGAGAGATATGGATTAAATAAGAGGGTGATAAAGATAGATAGAGAGGGAGAGATGAATATATTGTGAGGGTAATCAATTTTGCACATTGATTTAATCTCTTACTTCTTGATCAAATCATTATTTTATCATTTATTTGATGATATCTTAAAGTTTGACCACTTTATCCTAAATTTTATTTAATTAAAGGAACATGTCCCCTTTAATTAAATAAATTCCCCTTTATCCTATGCATGCACATGAAAAAGAATTTTCTAATTTAAAAAAAGAGATCTACATATTAAAGCACACTTTCCAAGATGAGTGAAATCTCTTTTTGTCTCTTAATCTCTTCCATACATCTTTTTTGCCTCTTAACCATGTCCATTTATTTTGTCTCTTGAGAATCTTGGGCACCAAAGTCAAAATGAGGATTATTCTCTTCCCTTTGATTTTGCCTCTTAATCTCTCACCGTCCATTGCTCTTTAAAAATGTGACTCTTCTCACTTTGCATTCCTTACAATCTTTGGCATTCCTAGATTCTTAGACCTCTCATGCTATTGTTATGCTATCATTTTGTTTACTTGCATTCTAGAGCACTTGGAGCACTTTCTTGCATCTT
Organism: Chamaecyparis obtusa; assembly: GCA_027943335.1. Classification (NCBI taxonomy): domain Eukaryota; kingdom Viridiplantae; phylum Streptophyta; class Pinopsida; order Cupressales; family Cupressaceae; genus Chamaecyparis; species Chamaecyparis obtusa. Next base: position 380,365 of record BSBK01000170.1, read on the forward strand.
GTATTATAGTTTACTTTATTTGCATCTTAGACTAGTATTTCCTTATTGCATTTAGCTTATATCGCATAGCTTAATTAGGAGGTATTGTAATCTTGCTAGATTAGCTTTGCTTTCCTTGTTCTTGCATTTGCATCATAGCTTAGTTCTTGCATCTCATCTTAGATTACTTTCATTTGCATTATCATTTCAATCTTCCATTATATGGTGCACCTTACAAGGGTCTCTCTTTAAGGTTCATTTGAGAGACACTATTCATACTATCTTTAGATTATTAGATGTCATGGATAGGAAGCTATAAGTTTCTTTTTGATATTTCCTTCTTCATCGATCATCTCAAGTGTAATGGTTGTATTCTTTGTTCACTGATCGGTCATGTCCTGGGAGCTGATAGGAGCCAGAAGGGCTTCCAGTGTGAATGGAGTCACCTGGTTATGGATCTTCTATCTCATCCTTGTATGGCATGGGGACCCTCTCTCTTGGCATACATTTATTGTGAGCTACATGATATAGTCTACAAGGAGGGGAAGAGTTGGTCAAGAGGTCCCATCTTGGCACAGATATGGGTGTGGGAGCATATCGTTGTGATATGCCTGAGGGTACAACCTAGATAGAGGGAACACACAAAAAAGAAAAGAAAATGACTTTATCATCCAAGGGAACATGTATGGTGAGTATCTTGGGGTGATTTGGATCACCCCAAGATACTCGGGTGAACCCACAATAGTGGGTTACACTTTTTTGCCTGAACGAACACTAAACTCTACATTTTGAAAAAAAAATTTAGATTCAGATGCATATTGTCGTTGAACCGTTTGAAATCAGAGGATGAAGTAAATTAGAGTCTTTTAGGATTTTCTATCTAGATTCTAAATATTTTTATTTTTTTAAAAAAATAAATTTATTTGAATACTTTTTTCTTTCTCCCACGAAAACTGGTATGGTGTTGAAAACGTCATTTTCAAATAGTAACGTTATTTTCATAGAGCATAACTTTTTTTGTAAAATAGATATGAATGTGATTCTTTCAAATTTAGTTTTGTAACATCCATATAGAGGGCATGCAATTGGTTTGATAACATTATCATGATTATTGCATATTTTATTAACATTTGAAGTTGACTAAACCATAATTTTGACATACCTTAACTACATAGCTTATAACTTGTGTATTTATCGAATTTCAAAAAAAATATATAGAAAGTAGACACAAAGACGAAGGGCACTGCTTTTTTTCAAAAATAAAAATCCCTTTTTTACTATTTTTCATTGAACGTCAAACTCAAAGGTTTATATTTGATAAAAAAACCTACATTTGATTAACATCAAAAACCATACACATAATAAATTCAAAAATAGTCGAATATATAATCATTCGAAAGTTAGTTCCGAGTGATGGGCCTCTAAAAGGCCATCTTTCTTAGTTCTTTTTATTCTTCTTTTCAAACATTTATTTGCAAATAGACATGAATTTATGGTTTTCAAGCATATGAACTTATGATTTTTATGTATATGTTATATATATGTGAAGACATTAAATAGAAATGTGGATAGTTTAAAGACATGATATTTTCTTGAATTCATGGACATGAATGGTATAATGCAGTAGTTTTACATGCTGATGAATGTTTCCTTGCCTAAGATATGTTTTGGGTTAGTCTTCCTCCTGTAGCCATATGACTTGCAAGAGTGTTAATTAGAACTTTACACCTTTTCCTAATATTAATGATAAGAATATATATGTATATGGGAGGTTGTGCGCATTGATTATTTTGCAGGTGTTTACTGCAAGCATTCAAGGATCGACATTGTGGCACTAGAATAGTCAAAGCCAACCGTTGTTGCAAGATCTTCACAAGCGGGGCAAGTCGGTTACTATTTTCTGTTGCATGCAGCACGCAGATTTAGTTCCCTCAACATGCTATATTCCTAGGAGATTTATTCATGATTAATATTGTTTCTGTTCCAAAACTTTATGAATATGTAACGATCCTCATTTATGGAGTGATCTTAGATTTAGGAGGTAGATGTAGTTTTCCTTCAAATAAATGACTATTGTAACTCTTTAGGAGTTGGTTGAATGAGTTGATTTTCATAACAGAACTATTGTGATACCATTTTCAATCAAGTGTAATCATTTTCCATGAATGAATAGAATGCATAGTTTGAGTTTAGATGTTTTATCTTGATTGTATTTTTTGTTCACTCATTCAAGGGGGGCCACTTGGTTAGTGAATTATTCTGTTAGATTAGAATTCATTTTCATGTTCATTTCTAAGTAAATTAGAACTTTGTTGTTCCTACAGTCATTGATAACAAAATTGGTAGACTGTTCCTACAACATAGGCGGTTAGAGTAACTCCTACCCATGATTACATGCTTTATTAGAGTAAATTCATTTACTAGTTTTAGTATAGTTTTCTTGAAGCTGAAGCATTTGAATTTCGTAGGTTAGTCTTAAGATTGAGAGAGTTTGAAGCATATACTTTGTGAATGCCATTCCAAGTTTACGTCCCTGGTCGATAATTAAATGAGACTGAATAATTCATTTAGAAACCAATTAGGGTGTCCAATCCTGAAATAGACAGTCCATTGTTGTGGGTTTCTAATACCATTATTTGGCCAAGTATTTTTGGCACCATTGCCGGGGATGGTGTTAATTCAAACTTATCTTAGCATTTACATTTTCAATTCTAATAATCTAGAGCTTAGTCTTAAGCAAGAATTTTATGCATAGAAGGAGAGACCACCTTGGGAGATTTCTTCCTCGTAATAATAAGGAGGAACCATTTGATATTTTTAATCATGAGCCTGAAGAACCCCAAAATGAGAATGAAGAAGAAGAACCCTTTGAAAATCCATTTGATTATGCTCAAGAATGAATATCCTCATCTTCATCCTCTAAAGGATCACTGCATTTGAATGACCTTGTTGCTGAACCTGAATACCAAGACAACCCACTTTCTCTTGTTATCTATCAACCACCACCACCAAGTCCTCCTCCAAGAATGGCTTAGCCTACATTTCCTTTTCCTATCCCTCCTCAGCAAGGTAATCAAAATTTAATGAACATACCTTATGCTGCACTTCCCAAATTCTACAGCCTTATAACAGAAGACCCTGAAACCTTCCTCTTTGAGTTTGACATCCTTTGTAGGAGTTATGACTACACAAATGATGCTCACAAGCTGAAGTTGTTCTCATCTACTCTAAAAGAGGCTGCCTTGAGATGGTTTATGTTGGAAATATTCAAGACTATCTAGGTTACTAAGAGGGGAGGGGTGAATCAGTAACTTCAAAACTTTTAACAGATTCAGATCTTAATAATATTAGATTGATAATCTGACTGCATGCATGAGTAACAGAAAGAATAAAACATTCACAATACTTAGAACACAGAGATTTGGTGACCCAGAAACCTTCCAAGTAGAAAGTAAAACTGGGGTGGGGATGATGCCCACAAAACTTCAATACTGCAGTATAAAGTTTGCCGGTTAAGGCTTACAATGATCACTTCTGATGATCTACCCTGTTAGGAGCAATAAGGACTGCTAGGTCCACCTTGTTAGAGGTTTTACAAACATACAATGAAGTATGCACTCGGTTAAGAGATTTTTACAAAGACTGTTAAGTCTACCCAGTTAAAGGATTTCAAGCTGATTCACCTGTTAGGATGAAACAGTAGATCTCTTACATGCAACTGTACTTGTTGATTGAGATTCTCTGATGTACTAATCACCTTCTGTGATAGATAGATCTTTTCTGCTTCTTATACTGCTATAGCCCTTTGTAATTCACTTATCTCTACCTTTCTCTCTTTTTCATACTACTCTTTTTTTTCTTTTTCATACTCGGATATGACATAAAACATTGTTTATATATCAATCTAAGTCAATTCCAAAACAATTACAAAGTCAGCTCTTAAACAAGTAAACACAAATATTACTGAGTCGGCCCAAATATAGTTACACGGTTACTGCAAACTAACTCGGTGACTTTCTGATACTCAGCGTCCACTGCGTTACTCGGCATCATCATGCACTCGGTAGAAGTGGAAACTCGGTCCATACTAACCACTCGATCATAGTTTCAAACTCGGTAAATACTGGAGACTCGGTAGACAAAGTGTTACTCGGTAGAAACTAAATTTTCTGTTTAACCGTGTAGCACTCGGTAAACACTGTGAAACTTTGCGCGCTTGGTATGCATTTTTCTACTCGGTAAGCTTTGTTCTGCTCGGTATGTACTGATCTACTTAGTATGTACTAATCTGCTTGATATGTACTGATCTGCTTGGTATGTACTGATCTGCTTGGTATGTACTGATCTGCTCGGTATGTACTGATTTGAATAAGTGTTGTCACTAATGACAATCATGCTTAATGCCAACAATCTCCCCCTTTGGCATTTGTGACAAAAACACTTATAGCCAAAATTTATATACAAGAATTATGCTGAATCTTTTTTTTGATTTTTCAAAATTTATCTTTGTCAAACTGCTGTTTATGTTTATACATTACATGACTCCCTTATATAGATTACTTTCTCCCCCTTTCATATTATACACTTTCTCCTATACATTTTCTCCCCCTTTTTGACAATAATGCCAAAGGTGTATATACAAGTATTTTACAGGGAGAATCCGAAATGTGAAAGAAAATCAGAATGTACCTTCATGATTAGTGCCAGAGTTCTGTCCCAATTCTCTTGCAGAATCTTGCATGTTTGGAGTGCAATTTGGACTTCTGTAGAGAGTTCAATCATGTGGTCTTCAATGGAAAATTGATTGTCATGGAGTAATGCTTTTGAGTGAACAATGTGCTTTTGCATTATGTCCATGATGGGAAGAACCATGTTCTGAATATCTAGTAGTGTTGACCGGATCTTTGTATCTTCTTTTAATAATTTCAATTGCCTATTTGATAGGAATGTGATTTTCATATGATGTGCAGAGCTTGAACTAGGTTCAAGTTGCAACCTTTGTACACTGTCCTTCAGATCCTCATCAATTTTATTCAATTTTTCCTTGACTTCCTTAGTGAACTCAGCAACATTACATAGCTTAGCAAAAAGTGAGGTAACATTGGAATAGGAGGATTCAATATCTATCAAAACTGAAGATAATCCTACCTGATTAATAGCTATATGCTGAGCAACATGCTCAAGCACTTTATTGTCAAATTTCTTCTCGGCTTTCTCAATAATCTTCTCTGACGCAGAGGAATCCTCATGGAACTTGTTTACTGCCTCAGCTAACTATAACAAAATATGTTGAGAGGAGTCAACTTTAAAACCTAATGCTTCTGACAAAATATCCTTTGCATCTTCAATAATTTTATATTCCTTATCCTTTTCTTCTTTTAGTTTCTTCTGCTTTGCTTTCTTTTGAAGGAGTTCACCAATGTTTTGCATTTGGTCTGCTGAAAGATTTGCAAAGTCTAATTTTGGAATCTCTATCTCCTCATCTAAGTCTATATCCTCTTCTACATTCTTACTCAAAAATCTTGTACTCGGTTGAGCCTTAGGATCAACTGTTATTGCACTTAATGCCTTTTTAGAAGTTATTGTAGACATTGTAGGACTAGCTGTGAAAAATGATAAACTACCGACTGGAATACTTGAAGGGCTCAAAACTGAAGTATTCACAATTGTAGAATCAAAAATTGAAATACTTACTGAAGTATCCAAAACTGAGGTACTTACTGCTGGAAAAATTGATATGGAAGTAGGTACTGAAGTAGATACAGGAGACTGCAACTCGGTAAAAGAGGTGGTAGTCATTTCTGTCGATGATTCATTGAGTTGTGGTAGTGATGATTTGACATTTGATGTATCTATGGAAGTTGTCATAATCATACTTGAAGTTATCTCCATGCTAGGTGTAGCAACTTTTGCTGGAGAATGAGGAAGTGAGGCAATGACTTCTGCAGCTATCCAAACAATATTATCTTCCTCATCACTTTGCTTGTCTACCTCGGTATCTTCTTCATGTTCATCACTGTCATCATCAATATCCTTGATTATCACTATTTCGACACTCGGTTTGTGAAGATTATAGATGTTTTTCCATGTGGTAGTGGCACTCTTCACAACCAACTCAATATATTTGATCAAAATCAAACAACTGTTGAATTTGAGTGTCATCTTAATTTCATTATCTATCAATGCCTTATTAATTTCAACATTTTTCAAACTTGACATTAATTGCCTCAAGGTTTGAGCATAGATGTCCTTGAGAGTTTGTCTTACATTGGACCATCTTAACTTAATTTTGTTTAGCAGAGTTCCAGGGATTTGAGAAGCTATCTCTTCAGGTGAGTATTTCCATCTTCCTACTTTCTTGATAACAACATCTTCAATTTCTTGCTGCTATTCCTCAGATTTGATTTCATATCTTAGAGATTTGAAGTTTGCAATTCCAGATCCTTCTTTCATATCCTTGATCTTTTCTTTTAATGAAGGAGGAGGCCTTTTGAATACTATTTCTTCACTGTCTTTGCCTGCCTTGCCTCTTGCACTCCTTCTTGTAAATACTGTAGGGGGTTGCTTGGGTGCCTTGGTGATAAATACTTTTCCTTTCTTCTTTGTTGGTACTTGTTCTTCTTCTTCCTCCTCATCCTTTTTCTCTTCTTCTTCTTCAAAGTCCTCTCCTTTTTCCTCGGTTGACATTAGAGGTGTGCTAGCTTATATTTTGGCCAACCTCTTTCTTCCTTTGTTAACCGCCTGTGGAAGCTTTATACTAAGCTCAATTCTCTCCTTAGCTTCTTCATATGTCCCAAAATATGGTGCCTTTGGGTTAACAGGTTGATTAATTAGGGCTTCAATAATATTCTTGGTTTCATCAATATTTACCTCATAGGGAAGAGGTTTCACATGTACAATCCTTGGTTTTGCTGCCTGTATATACAGATTATCACAATCCACCATGAAACAAATATCATCTTTGTAATCTTCCACCAATTTCTGTGGAATCCAGAATCTATTGTTCATTTTCTCTTTAAATGATTCAAAATAGTTATCCATTATGCTTTCAAAATTGTCACCCATTTTTGAAATGTATTCATTCATCTGATAAAGAACCGGCACATCTTTCTCCATACTACCGTGCCTTTTGATGGGAAAAACTTCTGAGCATAGAAAAATAAACAAACCAATAGTGAGCCAAACTTACATGGATTGTTCTTTGAAGTTTTGATGCTCTCCATGTTCTTGTTGAACTGTCTCAACAAAAGATCTACTAGGTCAAATGACAGATTGTTCTTTACAATTTTATACGCTAGGTCAACTGCTTCACATGGAACACTATTTTGTTGACTTGAACTGTATATCTTGTGAGCTACAATATGTATACCAATCTTTAATTCTGCATCAGTAATTCTGCTTATCTTCATACCTCTACCATCCCACTCGGCTAGGGTTTTCTCTTCCAGTTCCATCTGACTTAGGGTTTTTGTAGATTGTGCCTTGTCGAGCATGGGAAGACCAGTGATTCGGTGAATCATCTTCTTTGTAATCTCTACTGGTTGCTCAAGCCATATTTTACCTTCATGTACTCGACTAAGGATATATCTGATCCATTTTATCTGAAAGCTCCGAGGCAAGTGTGTGATGTGAACTAAACCCTTATCTTCCAAATGTTGATGCTCCGGTTTGAGAACACCATCGACACATAGTTCCTCATGGATAGTATCTATCTCTAGGGTTCCAAGCTCTTGAATTGTACACTTAAAATGATTGCAAATATTGTTAATAAGAAGTACCTTAGGAGGAATCTGAGATTGAGCTCCACTCGGGTCTAGGGTTTTGGCAACTACGGGCATGAGTTTGAAATCTGGTGCTTTCCATTCTCCATGAACCAACATTTCTGAATCTTTCTTCATTTTAGCGCTAGATGATGCCATGGTAGCTCAGTGAACATAGTAAATTCTTTGAGGAAAGAGATTACCTGGCTGAAATATGCTTCAAAATGCTTAACTGCACTAGGAGACTTTTGTTCGCAGTGAATAGTGAACTTGATTTCACTCCTTTTGTTAAAACTTTGTCATTAATGCTCAGTATGAATTAGGGTATAGAATTAGATAGGTTGTCATCCACTATGAATTAATTTCTCGGTGAAGACTCCACAACTCAGCGATCATACGAATTCATACTTCTCTGACCTTACTCGGTAACCAAATGGGGTTAGGTTACTCCCGACCTTGCTCAATGATAACTGATACTGACCTTCTTATGATCCTGCTGTATCTTGCATACTGATTTGGATCTGTCTTTCTTTTAGTTTAGGAACTGTTTTGTAATATGTCTATGAAGATACAGTTCCAGTGCTTTCTTGGAGACTAGTTAGAGCTCATAGAGCCACTCCCTTCATTAGTGACTTCAGGATTGGTTGCTCAGTAGGTTTAGGAATCCACTTCTATCTCATCTGCTTCCTAATGTTATTTGCTTTTATTTTCTTTTCATCTTCAATTTTGCCTAAATTCATGCAGTTTTTAGCTGTGACCAAGTTTAGTGCAATTATAACATCTTATGGTAGAATCCCTTTTTCTCAAGTGGTGCCTTACACAATTCATGCCAATGTGTCCATATTGTCCACAGTAATGACATCTACACCAAGTGTTGTAATCCCAACCAAACATTTCTTTAATAATTTGTTCCACTGGATTAGGTGTTTTGGTTCTGCATTCTGATGCCTTATGACCTTGTTTGCTACATTTGTGACATATGCCTTTAAATCTTGGTTTCTCCTTGCATTCATTTGCTTTATGACCAAGCTGATTGCAATTGTAGCATTTTCCATTAAATTTTGCTTTTCCATTGCTCCAACACTGGTTTGAAGTATGACCAATTTTGCCATAGTGATTATAGGTAGGTTTCTGATTCTTTTGAGTACCTTGTTTGGAGGATTCACCTTCCTCTTTGTATCCAAGTCCTGCTTTTCCTTTTTGCCTATGAAGGTTTCGTTCATACACCTGATTCATATCTTCTTGAGATTTCAACATTCTCTCATTGATTTTCCTTTCAACATCTAGCTCACTCATCACTCTTAAATTGATTTGCTTTTCAGATCTCAGCTCTTCTCTCATATTTTTATTTTCTGATCTTAGAGTCAAGATTTCTTCATTTGCATTGGAGATTTGATCAATAAGATTTTCTAGCTGAAGAGTTTGATTCTGGATTTCATTTTTCTTTCCATCTATTTCATCTTTCATCTTATTTCTTTGTTCCAAAACTTCACAGAATCTTGTTGACTGAATTTCTTGTTCTCTTTTCAATTTTCTCACTTCTTCTTGCAGAGATCCATTCTTTTCTAGAAGTTCTTTGATTGCATTGTTTGCTTCATCTGAGCTGCTTGAAGGGAAAAAGTCTTTAATCTTTTCTTCAACATACTAGTGGTCATTAATCTGATTTGCAAGTTCCTTCCTTCTTTTTAGGGAAAGGTAAAGATGCTCTCTTGCTTCTTTGAGTTGAGTTATGGCCATTTCTAGATCTAGCTTTTCATTCTCAATTACTTTGTTCAATCTGAATATCTCCATTGTCCTGAATCTTTTCTCAAGCTATCAAACTTTATTCTGAGATCCACTAAGCTCTGATACCAATTGTTGGAAATATTCAAGACTATCTAGGTTACTGAGAGGGGAGGGGTGAATCAGTAACTTCAAAACTTTTAACAGATTCAGATCGTAATAATATTAGATTGATAATCTGACTGCATGCATGAGTAACAGAAAGAATAAAACATTCACAATACTTAGAACACAGAGATTTGGTGACCTAGAAACCTTCCAAGTAGAAAGTAAAACTGGGGTGGGGATGATGCCCACAAAACTTCAATACTGCAGTATAAAGTTTGCCGGTTAAGGCTTACAATGATCACTTCTAATGATCTGCCCTGTTAGGAGCAATAAGGACTGCTAGGTCCACCTTGTTAGAGGTTTTACAAACATACAATGAAGTATGCACTCGGTTAAGAGATTTTTACAAAGACTGTTAAGTCTACCCGGTTAAAGGATTTCAAGCTGATTCACCTGTTAGGATGAAACAGTAGATCTCTTACATGCAACTGTACTTGTTGATTGAGATTCTCTGATGTACTGATCACCTTCTATGATAGATAGATCTTTTCTACTTCTTATACTGTTGTAGCCCTTTGTAATTTGCTTATCTCTGCCTTTCTCTCTTTTTCATACTTCTCTTTTTTTTCTTTTTCATACTTGGATATGACATAAAACATTGTTTATATATCAATCTAAGTCAATTCCAAAACAATTACAAAGTCAGCTCTTAAACAAGTAAACACAAATATTACTGAGTCAGCCCAAATATAGTTACACGGTTACTGCAAACTAACTCGGTGACTTTCTGATACTCGGTGTCCACTGCATTACTCGGCATCATCATGCACTTGGTAGAAGTGGAAACTCGGTCCATACTAACCACTCGATCATAGTTTCAAACTTGGTAAATACTGGAGACTCGGTAGACAAAGTGTTACTCGATTGAAACTAAATTTTCTATTTAACCGTGCAGCACTCGGTAAACACTGTGAAACTTTGTGAGCTCGGTATGCACTATTCTGCTCGGCTCGGTAAGCTCTGTTTTGCTCGGTATGTATTGATCTGCTTGGTATGTACTAATCTACTTGGTATGTACTGATCTGCTTGGTATGTACTAATCTACTTGGTATGTACTGATCTGCTTGGTATGTACTAATCTGAATAAGTGTTGTCACTAATGACAATCATGCTTAATGCCAACAGGTTTATAGGGTTGGGCACTAACGTTATAGCAGATTGGCCTGCAATGAGCAATTTATTCCTTTCAAAGTATAAAGAGTACTGTAGGGGATAAGATTTGAAAGGAGATGAAAATTTCAAAATGTCCCAAAAGGAAGATGAAACCTTGGAGGATTATGTCTCAAGGTTCATGTTCAACCTGCAGCGTAATATGCAACACCAACTGAACGAGGAATCACAAAAGCACATTTTTCTGAAAGGTGTACATGATGGCAACATTGAATCCTTAGATCTTATGTCAGGTGGTGATATCACACAGAAAAACTAGGTTGACATAAAGAATATATGTCTTAATTATTCAAGGGCTACTATGAAGAATGGTAGGGGACTTAGAGACCTACCACATAAGTCCAATGGTGGTCTAGGGGTATCCAAGATAGAGCTATCCAATCTACTGTCTGAATTCAAGCAAGACATCATCAATGATGTTGCCACTCAGTTGGATAGTATGCAAGTAAGAAGGAAGAAGGAGGCAGATGCTATGCTGGCCGAATTCTGCTCTCATTGCAGAGAAAAGAAGAGAAATTATAGGTGAGAGATAGTTGCATTTGTGAACACTAATCCAATGCCCACTGAGTTTAAAGCCATAGATGAGGAGAATGGAGAAGTTTTATATGTTTCTCAAAGGTGTCCATGGGCTCAAAGACAAGGTATGCCTCCAGACCCCTTGAATAATTTTGGTTATAATAATAATCATAGCCAATGGCCAAGCCATAACCCTCAAAATTTTTCCCCTCAAGGATAGAATTGGAATTATAACTGGTCTAACCAACAACTGCACTATAACCAAGCCTACCAACAATAGCCACCATTTAACCCATAACAATAGCAGTTTAACTCCTATCAATAATCACAACAAAATAACTAATGGTAACTGCATGGTAATTGGTAACAAAAACCTCAGTGGGGACTTAACTAGCCTAGTCAGCAGCAAGCTCTCATGCGTCCACCTCAGCAGCAAGCTATTATGCCTCCACCTCCTGTAGCCAATAATAACCCTCAAAAGCCAACACAAATTCTTGCACAACCAACTCCAAATCCTAACAAGTAGCAAGCTTATTCCCTACAAGTAAATGATATTCATCTCAGATTGGGAACTACGTTGCCTACACCTAAGGAGCCTATAATAACTGAAGTTGCTGATATTGAGGACATACTTGTGAACCAACCTACTAATGTTCCACCTATTCCTCAATTTGCACTAGTATTTAAAAATCACCCTTATACGAAAGATTGGCTCAATTAGCTCCTCCAAAAGAAAATCCTATAGCAGTTGATTTAATTGATCAACTCAAGAAAATGATAGTGCAAATCCCCTTGTTGGATGCCCTTAAAGAAGTCTCAATTTATAACAAGGCCATAAAAGAAGCCTGTATTAAGCAGCTCGGAAGGAAGAAAAAAGACCCTGATAGTGTCCATGTTTTGGGACAACTTTCTGATCTCATGCTAAGCAAGGTCTTAATGCCCAAGTACTCTGATTTAGGGAGTCTAGTAGTCACTATTCATATTAATGGTATACAAATACATAATGTCCCGATTGACCTAGGAGTATCAATCAACGTCATGACTAGGGAAGTTTTGTTGAGGCTTAGCATTATTAGTTTACAAGATACACCTACAATATTGCAATTAGCTGATAATTCCACTATTAAGCCAAATGGCATGGTTGAAGATATTTTTGTAACACTGGATTCATTAGGTTACCCTTCAGATTTTGTAGTCCTATCACCTAAAGCCACTCTAGGAGGATATCCATTAATCTTAGGACAACCTTGGTTAGCCATAGCTGATGCTTGCATTGCATGTCGCTCAGGAAAAATGACTATATCAGATGGGATAAATACCAAGAAGCTAACTATGTATTCTCCAACAAAACCCCAATTAGAGCTTGACTAGGTTGTCTAGAAAGATTTAGGTGATGCTGTCCTTGAAGAAAACTCAGTGAAAAAGCTCATGGTCATTGAAAGAAATCTATTTACGATGTCACAAAAAGAAGATGATATACTAGTAGCAATTCTCACTAACCAGTGTGGTTCTAAGGCATCTTTTTGTGTTATCCCTAACTGTTCCCTCCAAACAATATTGCCCAAGTAGACCTCACCTCAATCTCCTACAACATTTGATTATCTCCACACCTTGTTGCCTCATAAAATAAAGTTGCCATCATTTGCAAAAATTTTAATGTTGGATAAGGTCAAAAGAGTTGAAATTGTCTTAGGGAAAGAGTTGAATGTTAATAAGAATCTCACTACATCTCAGATGTCCAGTCTTCTTAAACTTTTGCAAGAAATTTAGCAAGCCTTTGCATGGGACTATATTGATATGAAGGGGTTAGACCCTAAACTTTGCACCCATAGAATCTATATAAGCCCTGAGTGCAAGCCAGTTAGACAAGCCCAAAGGAGAATTAATCCTGCTTTGAGAGATATAGTGAAGACAGAGTTGCATAAGCTTCTTAGTGCTAGTTTCATTTATCTTATTTCTGATAGCTAATGGGTTTCTCCTCTAGTAATTTTCCCAAAGAAGAGGGGGAAATGGAGAGTTTGTGTAGACTATAGGGAGCTTAACAAAGCCACTAAAAAGGATCACTTTCCATTACCTTTCATTGACCAAGTGCTTGATAATCTTGCTGGTAAAAAGTATTTTTCATTTCTAGATGGCTTTAGTGGATATAACCAGATCCAAATATCACCAGAAGACCAGGATAAGACAATGTTCACATATCCATGGGGAACATTTTCTTACTCAGTCTTACCATTTGGATTGTGCAACGCACCTGCTACTTTCTAGAGAGCAATGCTTGGTATTTTCTCTGACAATTCTGCTGACTATGTTGAAATATACATGGATGACTTCACCACTCATGGAGCCACATTTGAGGAGGCACAAGCTAATTTGGATAAGGTTCTCAAGAGATGATAGGAATATAACCTATCCCTTAATAATGAGAAGTGTTACATGATGATGGAGGAGGGAGTTGTCTTGGGACACTACCTTTCATCTTTTGGAATCCAGGTTGATCCTGCAAAAATTGCAGTCATCAACAAACTTCCCACACCAGTCAAGCAAAAAGTGTTAGGAATAGTCCCAAGAGATAATTGAGAGGGGGGGGGGGGGGTGAATCAATTATCTACAAGTTTCAATTCTTTATCCAATTAAGTATACTTAAACATTAAGCATAAACACAATGAAAAAACACTTGAACACAACACCAATATTTTGGTAATGGGGAAACCGAAATAGGTAAAAAGCCCGATGGGAATTGACACCCACTAATAAACTACACTAGTGTATAATGATCCTTGTTAGAAGATCTTACAACCCTGTTAGGAGTTGATCTTTATAATGTAATAAGTACAGTGACCCAGTCAAAGGTTAGACTCTGTTAGGAATCTTTTAGGATTGACCTTGTTAGGGGTGAGGATGCACTATCCAAGAGCTCACTGCTCAAAGGGGTGAGGCTGTAACCTTCTGAGTAATAGATACACACTATATCTGGATCTTGGTCAACTGTGAGTTAGACCTGCTATCTTGATCAGTTCCAATGAATAGCACACTCTATCTTCTCTGTCACATAGACCTCTTCTTGATGTCACAACACTTCACACTCTCTACTTTGCTCTACTCTTTCATCTCTATGCCATACACCTAGTGATCACAAATGACCGGCTATAAGTATCTCTCCTCTAAATGATATAATCAAGTCAGTCTATTAGAACCACCTTGAAATCATATTAGAGAAAAAATAACACTCTCTAATAATATCTTTGTCGACTCTACTAAGGACACAACGTAAACTGGGACCTGTCCAAATCAATAAGTGTAGACGCATGCTACACACTGTCAGCTCTACGAAATTAACTGATACTTTCTCCTCAAGTTGAATTACATCATGTGCTCTTAACCAAACATTCTTATCTCTTCTCTAATCACTAATCCAAGCATGCATACCGAAATGCTAGGTGCAACTCCTGTACCAATATAATCTCTGTGGGCTCTTCTGGATAAACATAGGAAATTGCAACTAGTGAATAGCGACTGCATAAATTCACTTCTACTAAACATCAAGCTCTATGTCCATGAATGTAACAACACTAACATGTCTCCATCACATATCCAAACACATAAGGCTCCATGATAACTATATGGATAATCACTCACAGAACACTGCATGTAACTCTGTCAAGAACACTGCTAACACAAGCTACTACATAACTGTATGTACTAACAATTAACCTTTGCATCCATGATATCATGCTGATAACATGTCCATACTTCATATACTCAAAGATTATTACATAAGTCTTCCATGCATGCTACTTACCATATGTTATCATCAATGACAAACATACAATTAACACTGGCTTGCTGGAAAATCTCCAACAGAAAGATGTCAGAAGTTTTCTTGGCCATGCTGGTTATTACAGAAGATTCATAAAGGATTTCAGCCAACTTCTAGCACCTTTGTACAACTTGTTGAAAAAGGAAGCCAAGTTTGAATGGACAAAAGACTATGAAGCATCATTTCAGTAGCTGAAAGATGTTTTGACAAAAAACACCTATTCTTAGAGGACCTGATTGGAATCTGCCATTTCAAATCCACACTGATGCATCTGATTATGCCATTGGAGTAGTCCTATGATAGAATGAAGGTATGATTGAACATGCTATTTACTATATTAGTAAAAACTTGCAAGGTGCTGAGCTAAATTATACTATCACCGAAAAATAGCTATTAGTAGTCATCTATGCACTCAATAAATTTAGGCACTACATGACAAGTTATGAAGTATTTGTATACACTAATCATTCAACCATCAAATACTTGATGAACAAGCCTTCCATTAGTGGAAGATTAGCGTGCTCGTTACTCCTCATGTAGGAATTTGATGTGAAGATAATTGACAAACTAGGCAAGGATAATGTGGTGGCTGACTTCTTATCAAGATTACAAGTGCCTGATGATCCTGCAACAATTGATGACAAATTCTCTTGTGAGCACCTATTTTCTATTGATTCTTTCAATCTATGATATACAGACATAGCTAACTATCTTGCTAAAAGAAGAACACCACCTCACTTCTCGCCTAAACAATGTCAACTTTTGGTTGAGAAGAATTTTAACTTCTCATAGATCTCAGGCTTTATGTTCTATACAGGTCCAGACCAGGTCACCTGAAGATGTGTTTGAGAGGATAAGACTTATGACATTCTATGGGCATGTCATGATGAGTCATGTGGAGGCCATTTTGCAGTGAAGAGAACAACCTATTAAATTCTGACAACTAGATACTATTGGCCTACTTTGCATAAAGATACAACAAAACATACTAGGCATTGTGATAGATGCCAGCGCATGGGGCACCCATCCAAGTCAGATGAAATTCCTTTACAACATCAGGTAGTGGTCATGCCATTTGAAAAGTGGGGTATCAAATTTGTTCGACCCATTGAGCCATCTTCTCATGGGAAGTTGTATATCTTAGTATGTACCGACTATGCCACAAAGTGGGTCGAAGCTAAAGACATGAGGCATGCCAGGGATCACAAAGTCGCTAAATTTCTCTATGAATGTATATTCACCAAATTTGGAGTACCACAGGAGATAGTCATGGATTAGGGAGCATAGTTTACCTCAAATATTATCTCAGAGTTATTGTAGGAATATATAGTGTGCCATGGTAAATCTTCACCATATCACCCCTAGGACAATGGCCAGGTAGAGATAACCAACTGGGAGATAGAATCCATTCTAACCAAGACAGTCATTGTTCACAAAAAGGACTGGGCTACCTATCTTCCTGAAGCCATTTGGGCTTACCTCACAACATGGAAAAGCACAACTGGGTTTACCCCTTTTGAGTTGGTGTATAGAAAATATGCATCCATGCCTATCGAGTTTCAAAATAAGACCCTCAGAATAACACTGGACCTAGACATTGATCTTAATAGAGCCCAAGAAGAATAGTTATTACAATTGAATGGGCTAGATGAATATAGGAAATATGCACTCCATAACACTAAATTGATCCAACAATAGAGAAAAAAATGGCATGACAAATTCATCTGAGAAAAGAAATTTTTTGTGGGTGATTGGGCATTGTTGTATGACTCTAGATACCAGCACACACCAAACAAATTTCAAACAAGGAGGCTCAGGCCCTATGACTCAAACTCTACAATAAACCAATCAATCAGGAGGAGTTCCTACAATAGTTCAAGCACAGTGAAGACACATCCATTCCTGCAGCCGAAGAATCTGGGTCTCCTACCTAGATTTTAGCTGATTCTTGATTCCATTCAAGAACTCCATAATAAACATTTCACATTCTGTGAAATTATTTCTCGGTAATAAACTCCACCTCACCTTATATATCAACCATCTTTCCATACCATCCCATCATTCCATCAATGCAGGTGATATTTTTCAGAACACTCTTCTGCAACGCATGCCAAGTTCATGCCACATACCCTTGTACATATTTTATTTTATTCATTATTTATTAGGAAAGCATGTCATTTTAATTTTATGCTCTTGCATGTTAGGCCTGGTGGGACCCTTGCCTTTACTTAGTTGGGGGGAGGGAAATATTCTATTTTCAAAATTTTCAAATTAGCATGTAAACATTGAGTTTCTTGTCTTTATGAGATGACTGTCATCATGTGCTTGTTGATCTGTCTTTCCATGATGGCATCATAATATCTGTAAGGAAATTAAAGATATTAAAAGATGAAGTTTAACTTCTAATGATATGTTCGTGATGTGTTCGGGGTGGCAGGCCTTGACACGAGTGAACTATTATGAGATTTGATGCAAGTGAAAATATCATTAGATTTCATGCACTAAACTCTTTTAATTCCATGAAGTCATAGCATTTGGTATGCTGCCTTTTCATCTACAATGTCCCATGTCATAACACTTTTAATTCTTTTGATTTTCCATTGTTGTGCTATGTGAAAATACCAAGTTTTTACAAAATTTAAATTTTATGTTCATAACAATGGGAGGAGACCTTCAGAGGCATGAACCAGTGGATCACAGGGTTTTGCTGGGTGATGCGTCCAATTATGAAATGTTCATAAGGAAAGGGTGGTTCGACTACTGCTTTAATCTTAAGGGGTTCGATGAAGAAGTTACTCTATAATTTCTAAGCACTTTGAAGGATGGATTTGCAGAGGTCAAAGGTTTAAAAAGTGAATTTATAGAGGATATTGTGGCTAAAGTGACTGGTTTTCCACATGAAGGAGAACAGTAGGTGAAGGACCTCGACTTGCGTTTAACTAGGGCTTAGTTCACTTTGCACAGTGACCCTTAGCTAGATGTAGATAAGAAGCAAGGTACTTCTAGACTATCCTTACCCTTAGAATTCATTCAGCCAGTTGCATTCATCATCCATTACTTCACCTGTGAAGGGCACTACAAGTATTTGCATAGCCTACATTTCAAAATTCTGAGTCATCTTCAGAATGAAAATAGACTGGTAAATCTTCCCAACTTCCTGTTTAATATTGTGAAAAAGCAAGCTTCCTTAGTTCGGTCAAGAAAAGACCAGTCTATTTCACATCATTGTTTGATAAAGTTAATTGTAGAGAGAGAATTAAATAAATAATCGATTGGGACATGGGAAGAATTTTTGCAAATGAATGAGGTAGAACCTAGGATGGTCAACTCTAGAGGCCAGGGTGTTGGGCGAAGAGAACAAACATGCACTAGGGTTTGCAAAGTCATCCAAAGGATAGAAAATGTTCCTAAAGCTTCCCCTTCCAATTCTAGACCATCTAGGAAAAGAACTTGTAATGTTGGTGCCTCCACTTCTAGAAGAAAGAGAAATAAAAATAAAGAAACTACTAATGTCCGTAAACTCCACTGTCTATAAAGACCAGGTCCACCTCTAGGAGAGACAAGGTTAAAACTATGGAGATAGAAGAGGGAATATATCAGAGCAGCAACTTGGTAGTGATAATGATAATGTTGATTAAATCGCACATTCGCATGGGGAAGAAACTCTAGAAAAACTTCCTTAAGAACCTACAGAGGAAATGACAACTAGCATGAGGAAATGAAAGAGTCCTCCATGCTTGTCCACACCCCCCAGAAGAAGAAGTGCAAGGCTTTTTGAAAGTAACAGAGATGTTGAGGCTTCTATTCCAATTGTTAACCTATAATCCTCCGAATGTGTGGAGAGGTCCTCTTCGGAGGAAATGTTTCAGCAAAATGTAGCCAGTGACACTGGATTCAGCAACCAAAATCTACAAACAAAAGTTAACCCTAGTGTTAACTATATACTTATTGACAGTGATGAGGATTCTAAGGAGGCCGAAGAGTTTGTAAATAATTCTGTTAGGAAAGACATTCGTAGTGATTCAGAGGACTCTCCTTTTGAAGAGTACCCAAAATTTGGAAAAGGTATTATTGAAGAAGTGTTAGAACAACTTAATTAGTATGGATTAGAGACACTGACTAAAGTACCAGTTGAATCTAGCGAGGAGGGAAATGTAGTGAAAATCCTTGTTCTATGGAAAGGATAATCCTCCACACCAAAAAGCACAGTAAAAATCCCTCACCTGGCATCTGGCTGGGCAGATATTCTCAATCAAGAACCCTTACCATTGCCTGATTTGTCTACACCCCTGGCTGCAGGGATGAATTTACATCAATAATTGTTGTGGGAAAGGGCATAGTGGAAATTAGAGAGGGAAAAATTGAAATGTGCCATTGATGAGCAAGGCCATCAAATAGAGTAGAAATCAAACCAAATTGAGGTTTTGAAGAGACGGATTAATCAAATCACAGAGTTGATTCCTGAGCTTATGGCATGCAGATCACCATCTCTAGTGTATGCATTGTTCCTTAAGGAACAACTTGTTAATTTTAAATTGACAAGAATTGTGGAAGGGCTCAGTCTCTCTATTTCACCCCCCCATGAATTTTATGATGCATTCCAGTCTGCTCCAATGACCCTAAATAATTTATTGTGTGAACTATACCTACATAACTTGGCAGTGCCAGATGATACAAAATGGAACTCACTCCTTTATGTAGGAGATGTGCAATTAAGGGTAGTTATGTCCTGGATGCAGAATGAAATAAGCAGGGAGCATCAAGCTGCACCTTATAAAAATGATGAGATGACAACACCCTTGCTTATGAGGACTGAAGTTCAACATTCTAGGTGGAAATTTCTAGACTGGCTTTTTGCTACAATTGTATGCAAATTAGATGTCTAACAACTAGAAATGATAAATTAACTATTAAAGCCAATGAATCTATCTAATGCAAACACAATGAAGAATGCATAGTAACTATGAAATGATGAAACTAATTTAATTACCTTCACCTACCATGCAAATTATCTCCATTGTCCTCCTAGCTTTGATTTCTTGAAGATGTTGAGCTCTCAAATTTCCAAATGAAGCCTTCTCCCAAGATGCTACCAAAGTGTGGAGATTGAATGAAATGAGTGCACAATAGCTTATGCAAACTAATGGATGGAATGCAAATGAAATGGTGATAGTATGGATGCTTGATTTCTCTTAGAATGCTTGGATGCTTGATTGCTTGAATGCTTGAATGCCTATTATCAAAATACCTATTAGCTCTCAAATGGGAAATGTAGCTCCTTTTATAGAGTTTTGGAGGATCTAGGCCTAGGTGGCGCAATCCTACGGTTGAGAATTAAAGGTGGAAGATACTAGGGCTAGGATTGACTTGGTTGAAAGAGTTGAGAAAAGGGGGATGTAGTTGGAATGTGAGAGGAAGAATAGGGATGATGTTCCTCTCACATTGACATGGAGGAGAAGAAGGTGGAAGGGAAAGACACATGTCAAGTGTCTCACAAAGACCAAAGAGAGAAAGAGGGAGAGACCTTTTCCTCATGAGGACTCTTTGCACAAGTGTCTTATGAGTCACCTTTGACCCTTAGAGGTGGCTTGAGAAGCCCCTTAGGAATAGGGAATGTCTCTTGACTTGGTTGTTGAGAGGACATGTGGTCATGAGACTAAGTCCTATGAGGCCACATAGCCCTTAAGAATAAGACATGTGTGGGTGAGGATAATTGTAAATAAATAATTAATAATAATTATTTATCTTAGCCAAAGTGATGTGTCAGGTGACTAGGTAGGTGAGGTGGACTAGGAAACTTAGTCATATTTAGGTAATTGTGTATTCAATTAAATCACTTTAATAAGACTAATTAGAAGACTTAGGATAGAAGAATATACTATAGTGAATTCACTAAATAAATTGAATAATTTATTTAATAAATAGAGGAATAATTATTAATTAAATAATAAATATTTAATTAATTTATCAAGTCAATAGTAATTAAATAATAAATATTTAATTAATTAATGAAGCCATTTTTAGGTGTATACATTTTGCCCCTCTTTCAAATAATGTGTGTGTCACATTGTTTCAAAGAAAATTTCAAGTATTTTGCCCCTGCCCCAGATAATGTCTAAAATGACGTAAGCATGCCCCCTGGAGAGATTGATTAATAATTTGTGGTTGATTTTTGTTTTATTTAGTTTATTTTATTTTTGTTATTTTGATTAATCAATCTCATGAAAGAAACAGATGAAAAGGTGCGTGAAAATGGGGTGAAATGGAAGAAAAATGAGAGATAGGGTCCACACACCAAGCACATAGGATCCACAGGCTATAAATAGTTTAGGGGTCCATAATAGGCTCATTGTGCACACTTGTCATTGGGAGATCAGAGCGTGAGAGAGAGAAAAGCAGAGCCACTAGGATGTCGTTCCCATTGTCAGATCACTGCTTTGAGAGAGTTAGACACTTCCAGCGACCACCCGATTCAGGTGAATCGGTAGGTGACTCAATCCTCCTTGGTAATTTCATGATTTGATGCATGTTAGAGTAGAATTTTAGCATGTTTAGGATAGATTGAATGATAGAATTAGATTAGGAATTTGTTGTTTTTAGGCATGGAATGAATGCGCAGTTTCAGCGCACCAATGTGCAGAAACTAAGAATGTTTGCGCAGAAAAATAAAACTTTCTGTGCATACGTTTAGGGAAACTGTGCATTCATACTAGAGGAATGTTAGAGTTGTGCAAGTGTTAAATAAAAATGTGCATTTTCAAAATCGACGCTTTTGTGCATATTGGTGGTGCAAATGTTCAATAAAACCGCGCTTTTGTCAAAACTTGCACATTTGTGTAGAATTATTGCGCAAATGTGAAATAAAATTGTGCATAGGTGAAAACTTGCGCAAATGTTAAAGAATGCTATGCATACATGTTTCAATGTTGTGCATGTGTTTGAAGTGATAAAATGTGGTCAAACTAGATAGTTAATTAGGTCAAACTTGATGTCGATAAGCCAATTTGATCAAGATAGGCAACATTGTAGCATGTTCGCTAGTTAACCAATCTTGAACGTAGATAATTAATAGAATCATCTATTGAAACATGTGATAATAACATGTTTGTATTTGATATGATAGGATAGATAGATTGATAGATCAGTTTATTGAAATTTGATAGGTTGATTGTTGTTGACTTGAATAGGAGGATATTACAGATAGTCTGATGTCACAGGAGAGATATCCTATGACTCAGAATCTGAGACCGGCACTATCAGAGATAGATAGACTATTGATTGGAGCGTCTGGACTATATTATGTGATATATGCCTGAGATTCGGGTGAATTTGAGTATGATGACAGCGTTAGTAGAGCGATGGCACTCGGAGATGAGTACCTTCCATCATCCGATAGGGGAGATGATAGTGACATTAGAGGATGTATATCACATGCTCCAGCTTCCTATCACAGGTGAGCTAGTACAGCATGATTGGCACGACGGAGTCACAGAGTGCAGAGCTGTCTTTGGTGATGATGATATAGAGGATGGAGAGATCAGCTGGGAGGACATGGTGGATTTGTATGATCCTCTACCAGTAGTTCTAGCAGGAGTGATTGGGGGATTCGTATGCCCTGATCGTAGATCACATGGATTTGTAGTTGGATGGGGCCGCACATTACAGCGGATGATGGAGGGGACCCAATATGCTTGGGGTGTGTGTTTATTAGCACATCTCTATCATGACATGCATCAGGTGGTGTACCATAGGGGTGCATCATTATTAGCAGGTGTGACATTGCTCCATGTTTAGGCATGGGAGCAGATTGCAGTTACTCGACCTATGGCTATTAGATTTCGGGGCGCAGGGCAGCCCTATATTCATTTATACTCAGTTTTGTCTCAAGCAAAGCTGGGCCATTTAGAGTGTTGGTGATATACCTTTGATACACTGGACATAGTGACATGGAGACCCTACCTAGGGTGTGAGCCATGGCATGATGAGTGGTAGCTTGGTTTTTGTTTTGAATCATGGTGGTTGATAGGGTGGACACCATTTATCATTGAGTGATAGTTGGTTAGTCGGGTCCTGAGATAGTTTGGCAGGATACAAGGCATGCCGTAGGGAGTGACAGAGCATGCTCGGACTCATCAGGAGAGACGAGACTGGGGACCCATGGCATCATTCGATGTTGCTCGACAGGATTTTTTGGATGCCCCATTCCAGGCATGGTCGATGAGACTGATAGTGGTAGACCCAGGGATGACTGCTAATTTAGAGCAGTTTTTGAGGGATTTTTTAGTTCCACAGATCACATACCCAGCAGCAAGGCCTCCAGAGAGAGATCCAGTAGAGAGACAATGGGGGAGACTCCGAGCGAGAGATAGACAGGGGTGAGGGAGATGAGGTGGCGATGACAGTGGAGGAGATGGAGGGGGAGATGATCATAAGCTCACTGACGGCATTCATCTAGGAGTTCCAATTCAGTCAGACATGCAACTCTATACTCTTCATCAGGAATTAAATCTTTAAGAGTAACACATAGTGAAGGCAACTCGACCTCGAGGGGCAGGATTGCTTCAGATCCATAGACAAGGGAATATGGAGTGGCTCTAGTAGGAGTACAGATGGAGGTGCGGTAAGCCCATAAGGTTGGATTAAGTTGGAGATGCTAGTCATGGCCAGCGTCATTGACAGTCTTTTGTAGGATTTTAACAATTGTTTTGTTTGATGCCTCATCTTGGCCATTTCCTTGGGGATAGTAGATGGTGGAATAGTTGTGGGGTAATGTGGAATTTGGTGCACAAGTCATCCATGTCCTAGTTTTGAAACTATTTCCCATGATCAGTGATAAGATACACAGGTATACCATATCTGCAAATGATATAGTTTAAGATAAACATGAATATTTGTTTCCCTATGGCGGTGATTAATGGAACGGCCTCAATCCATTTAGTAAAGTATTATGTGGCAGTGAGAATCCATTTGTGACCGTTAGAAGATGGAGGGTTGATAGCACCCACGAGGTCGAGCCCCCACTGACTGAATGGCAAAGTAGTTGTAAAAGGATGTAACTCTTGAGCTAGAGCATGGATAAGGTTTCCATGTATCTAACATTTCTTACATGCCCTAGCAAAATGAAAGGAGTCTGCTTCCATGGTAGGCCAATAATAACCCATACGCATGAGTTTCTTAGCCAAAGAGGGACCACTCAAATGTGTCCCACAAATACCCTCATGTACATCACGTAAGGAAAGTTGAGCTCCATCATGTTTGAGACATCGCAGGAGAGTACCATCAAAACCTCGCCGATAAAGGGTGTCAAATATTAGGATATAGCAGGAGGTTTGGTAGAGAAAAGTTTGTTTTTGATTTCGGGATAGGTCGGGAGGTAGGGTGTTATCTTTGAGGTAAGAATAGATCTTTCTGTAGGTTGGGGAGTCATGTCCAATTAGATGACATATAATACTCATATTAGGCTCATCATATGCGGGACAAGTCAGGGATTCCACCAAGAACTCAAAATGGGCCTTAGTATCTTCTATATCAAATAAAGAAGCAATCATTGCCATGGCATCAATAGCCTTGTTTTCATGCCGAGGAATCTACTCAAAAGTGATGATAGAGAAATACTTTTTAAAATCATCAACCATACATTTATATGGCAATAACTTATCATCTTTGGTCTGATAATCATCATTAACCTGGTTGACAATTAGCTGAGAATCTCCGTAGACATTTATTTCAGATACGTTCAATTGTAAATCCATTTTTAACCCAATCAGCAAAGCCTCATATTTTGCTACATTATTAGTGCAAGGAAATAACAACTTGAAAGATTTCAGAATAGTGTATCCTTGTGGTGTGATAAAAAGAATACCAACTCCTGAACCCTGCTGAGTGTATGAGCCATCAAAGTATAATTTCCATGTTTGTGTAGACAAAGCTAAGATATGAGCATCAGGAAAATCTGTGTGTATAGGTTGGTTGTCCGTTAATGGAGCATCAGCTAGTTGATCTACAATCACTTGACCTTTGATAGCCTTCCTGTCTACATATTCAATATCAAACTCACTAAGTAGCATGACCCACTTAGCCAACCTGCCTGTCAATGCTATCTTGCTTAACAAATACTTTAAAGGATCAATCTTTGCAATAAGCTGGGTAGAATGTGACAACATGTAATGTTGCCACTTCTGTGAAGCAAAGACAATAGCCAGACATGCTCTTTCAATAGGGGAATAGTTTAACTCATATCCCACTAGAGTGCGACTGATGTAATAGATGGATTTTTCTTTTCCTTCATGATCTTGCTGAGCTAGAAGAGCACCTAGTGAAGTTGTCGTGGCTGAAATGTAGAGTAAGAGTGGCTTGCCTATAATTGGTGACATCAGAGTTGGAGGATTTGCTAGATATTGCTTAATTTTTTTGAAAGCTTCCTCACACTTATCATCCCATTGGAATAAGATATTTTTATGCAACAAATGTTGAAAGGGATGACTGCGATCTGCTAGTTGAGAAACAAATCTTTGAATGGATTATAGATGCCCCTGTAAAGATCTTAGTTGACTGATGTTAGTGGGGGAAGCCATCTCCAATATTGCTTTAACCTTTTCTAGATCTACTTTGATTCCTTTAGCTGAGACAATGTACCCTAACATTTTGCCAGATGTGAGCCCAAATGCACATTTCTTTGGATTGAGTCGAATCTGATATTTTTCCATCCGGGTGAATATTCTATCCAATGCTCTCAAATGACCAGCTCTATCTTTGGATTTTGCTAAAATTTCGTCAACATAATCTTCCATGATGGTATGCATCATGTCATGAAAGATCGTGGTCACGGCTCTCTGATAAGTTGCTCCAGCATTTTTGAGGCCAAATGGCATCACATTCTAGCAGTATGTACCCCATGGACAAGTAAAAGCAATTTTTTCCTAGTCTTCTGGCGCAATCTTGATTTGGTTATAGCCAGAAAATCCATCCATTAATGATAACATCTCATGCTCAGCTGTTAGGTCAACAATCATGTCAATATTTGGCAGAGGAAAGTCATCTTTCAGACAAGCTTTATTAAGATCTTAAAAATCAATACAAATCTGAATAGACTTGTCTGGTTTTGAGATAGGAACAATATTGGAAATCCACTCAGCATAATCAATAGCACGAATGAACCCAACATCTAGGAGCTTCTTCAATTCTGCTTTCACCATTAGAGCAATTTGAGGATGCATTTTGCAGAGCTTTTGCTTAACTAGTTTTACACCTGGTTTGATAGATAAATGATGCATAATGAGATTGGGGTCCAGACCAGGCATATTAGCATAGGACCAAGCAAAGTTGATTTGTCTTTCTCTGAAAAATCTTGCAAAAGCTTCTTTCTCTGATTCTATCAAGGATGCTGCTACTTTGAGGATGCATGGAGACTCCTCTGTTCCAATGTTAAGTGGTACTGTTGGTTCTATAAGAATGGCAGATTGCTCTCGATATAGATAGTTGGGAAGAGTGTCAATCCTTCCATCATCAGGCACCTCACAAAGGTTTTCACCATTAGATGCGTCTTTTCTTTTTACTATTTTTGGATCTAATACTACCACTGAGTGGTTTTCACCATTAGATCTGTTGATTATTTTTATATTTTTATGACTAAAAGGATTGGCACTCTCTCCAAAATAGGCCATGTCATTGAGTTCTATTAGAAATCCTGACTTGTGATCCCCTGGTGGTAAATGATCCCTGATGCCAAGATAGTCAATGATCGCATCATCATTATGGAAGACATCAAGTTTTGGGTGATCGGGAGAATCCCAATCGATAAGGTCAGGATGGACAAGGGGCATTGGATCATTTGGGTCAGTTTCAAAAGTAGAGATAGTATTGATGGAAAATTTGTCAAGGTTTATGATGGTATCAGTGAGGTCTATTTCCATACTCTCATCCAAATCATCTGTCACAAGATAACGCTCACTTCACTCATGATTGACACGAGTAGTATTATGTGGGACCAATCCTAGTGAGTCACTCATTGAACTCTCACCCTCATGGTAATCATTACTATATTGATGGACAACATCGACTCCTATTTCTTCAGTATAATCAGATAAGGAATCCCATTCATAATCATTACAATCAGAATCATCATTATCTTCAAGTCTATCTATGATTCTTTGAGCTATCCTTTGTTTCTCTGGATCTACATACATACCATGCTTTCTGAATTGTAAGATAGGAGCTTTAGATGTCTCATAAAAAGGTGGGATTTTTGCTTTTCCTTTTGGTTCTTGTGGTCCTTCACCTTTATATCCTAATCCTGTAGTGTCTCTTTGATAATTGGGATTTTGCAAAATTGGTTTTATAACACCTTCTCTTTGTAACCCTAGAGGTCCAGCACCTTGATATCCCATCTTTTGTAGCAAAGTATACCCTTTTCCATTGACATCAGGTGATATACATTCATGTTTAGTATCCTCTTCAATCTTCTATGTCTTAAGCCAATAATTTGCATTATGCTCAGCTGCCTCTTTGGATATTGTGCCCCCACTTATAAATGTGTTATAAACAAGTGTGGAAGGGGGTTCTGATTGTTGTTTAGTGATCAAAGATCTACCATATGATTTGGGAGATAAAGGTAACTCAGTGATACAAAGAGCTTGACCTAAAGTATATTCTCCCATACTACTTTCTTTGATGTCTATCTTGATCCCATCTGATTTAGAAGTTGATGCTATATTACTAGGATCACTAGGTGTAGTTGCAGAAGATCCATTACGATTATAGGGAACCAAAGAATCAGAAGTCTTCACATTGCTACAATATTGAAAAGGATTAGAATCTCCTTTGATAGTGATCTCTTGACCATTATGAGGGAATTTTATACATTGGTGATAAGTTGATGGCACAGCTTGCATGGAATGAATCCATGGTCTTCCCAAAAGGATATTATAAGCAAGATCCATGTCCAGAACTTGACAAGATACATCTTTGACAATAGGACCAATTCTAATTGGAAGAACAATGGATCCCTTGGATGATCTCTCTTCCTCATCATAAGCTTTTATTGTGATTTTCTTTTTTGGATCAACGACATTCTCAAAAAATCCCAATGCAAGGACTAACTTTAACATGCAGATATTCAATCCAGCTCCCCCATCTATTAATACTCTTTTAATCTTGTGATTCTAGACAAGGACTTCGATATGTAAGGGAGCATTATGAGGTTGGGTAATGGCTAAATCATCATTTTCAGTGAAGGACAAATAATGTGGGGTCATTAAATGGCCCACCATAGCTTGAAATTGATTATGATCTAGAGTTGTGGGAACTTGGGTCTCTAAGAGAGCTTTTTCAAGGATATCTTTGTGAGATGGGGAAAGATGCAAAAGCTCTAAGATGGATATCTGGGCAGGTGTTTTCTTAAGTTGTTCCAAAAGATTGTACTGGTTGGAAATATTTGGGACAGACTTTGGGACATAAACGAACTTATTTTGTGTAGTGCTTGGTTTAGACTGGACTCCTTGAAGAGTAACTTTGGCTTGAGCATGAGTAGTAGCTTCGACTGGTTGACTCTCTAATTTTCCTTTGATGGTAATGACATTGGCATAATACATAGAAGGATGACATTCAGAAATGTTACCAACATATCGATAGGGAGTGGAATTATAATTGGCTTGATTGTCACTCTTATTGTTGGAAGAACCTCCTTTTTCATGCTCAGGAAGTGGATCTTTAAAAGCTGTATGTGATTCATTCGAGACATGTCCGTCAACACCAATTTCACCACTTTCAATTAAGTCTTGAATTACATTTTTGAGTCTTTTGCAATCATTTGTTTGATGTCCTCTGCCTCTGTGAAATTCACAATAATCATTCTCATTCCACCAAGAAGGCTTCACCCTAGGTTCAAAATCTTTCATTTTAGGAAGCGTAATGAGTTTCTTTGTGATTAACTTCCGTAATGTTGATTCAAGAGATTCCCCCAAAGGAGTAAAGTTTCTTCGAGGTGACATAAAAGGCAATCACAGTTTGGATGAATCTTTGTTGGTATTTTGATTTGATGACTGATTGTTGTAGGTTCCTTGAGTAGCATTGGCCTGACTAGTAAGATTAAGAAGGGGTTGTGTTGGTTTGACATTACGATTATCAACAATCCCATCATTGACAATGTTTTTGTTTTTATTCCAAAACTTTGATTTGTCATTGTTATAGTTGTTGGAATTGGAATTTGAGGATCCAACATTATCTTTAGAATAAAGTTTGATCTCACCTTTTTTGATCATGGCTTCCTCAATCTTGATACCATTTTCTATGAGCTTATTGAAATTTGGTGGACATTGCAATTGTAACCTATAACTCATTTCTGGTGTAAGGTTATGCACAAAAATATCCATCTTTTCTTATTCAAGAATCATTCATGGATATTTAGAAAACAATTGACGCCATCTTTGCAAAAAAGTAAGGAAGGGTTCTCCATTCTTTTGATGTGCATTACAAATATCAAGCATAGTGACTTCATGTTTGATGTTATATGAATAATGAGTCACAAATTTGTCAAGAAGCTCATTGAAATATTTGATGCCGAGGGGTAGTTTAGAGAACCATTCCATGGCTTGTCCTCCTAAACTTCATGGAAATAGTCACATAAGATAAGTGTCATTGTGAGTGACTTCAATACGAGCAACACAAAACTCACGAATGTGGTCTTGTGGATCTGAATTCCCTTTGTATTTGTCAAATTTTGGTACCTCAAAATGAGGAGGGAATGGAATCATTGCTAAGTTCTTATCAAAAGGATACAGACATATATCATCCAAGGAATACTTCTTTGTTGATGATCCAGTTTGGATGTCTCAGATTTGTTGTTGAAGCATTTGGATTTGTTGTAGGACTGGATCCAAAGATGGTGTGTTTCCTTGAGAATTTTGGGAAACATTGTTGTGAGAAGTATTGTTTTGTAAAGCATGATTTTGCTGATCATTTTGAGAAATAGTGTGTTGTTCATGACTATGAGAAGCATTGGATTGCTGATTGGTTTCCTTTGCTCCATGAGTATCTTGAGAACCTTTAGGAATTTGTTGATTGTTTGTGTGAGCTGGTTCTCTAAGATAAGAAACATCAAAATCACTTGGTAACTTAGCTCCTTGTTGAGAAAGCATGAAGAAATACATCTCTTTATCCAAGCCTAAGAGTCTTTCCATGACATGATAAAATTGAGGATCTTGTGAAGCTTCCCTAAGTTTGTCATTGGTGGGTTCATCAGTGGATGTAAAAAGTGAAGTTTTCTTAGGAGCTTCGAGCCAAGGATTTTCTTCGTTGCTAGTATTTCCTTCCATCTTGTCTAGGGATTCTAGATTAATGGCTTGTTTGAGTTTCTGAGATCGAGTTTGAACCATAAAATTGAAAGAATTGATTGTGAGATGAAAGATTTTGGATGAGAAGA
The DNA here is from genome assembly GCA_027943335.1 of Chamaecyparis obtusa. Classification (NCBI taxonomy): domain Eukaryota; kingdom Viridiplantae; phylum Streptophyta; class Pinopsida; order Cupressales; family Cupressaceae; genus Chamaecyparis; species Chamaecyparis obtusa. Next base: position 410,915 of record BSBK01000170.1, read on the forward strand.
AATAGAAAGTGACTGATAGAAAAGATATTGAAATGTGTTGAAAAGTGACAAGACAACTTGATAAACTCTAAGTCAATAGGAGGTATAGATCTCACTATGATATGACAAAGAGAAATCAAGAGATAATAACTTAAGTAAGTTTGGTGGTTAAGGATGATATATCCTGATATGGTAAACTCACAAAGATCAAAATCTGATGGATAAGATAATGTTTCAACACAAAATTGAGAATTTCAAAGATTTGGAAGAAAATGATTTGATGAATCTTGATGAAGGAATGATGAAAAGTGATGAAAATGGTCAAACTAAAGATCAGAGGTCTATGTAACTTGACTGTTTCTCTAGAATTTTACTAAGGATGAAAATGGGTATCTGAAAAAGTGATTTTGAAAATTGCAAAGTTTGTGGAAATGCTCACTGTTGTAAATGTGCAACAACAAATGCGCAAGACAGATTGATGAATGCACAACAAAATGAAATATATGCGCAGCAAGATGTAACAAATGTGAACTGGTAATACTCAAATGCACAGATAGTCTGAATATATGCACAACAAATTTTGATAAATGCGCAACAATTTTGATCAAATGCACATAAATATGTGATATATGCACAGGTTTTGAAGTTTTGATCTGAATTGAAATGTTTTGGATTTTCCTGGTGTTTTCTGGTATATTTTTTTTTGGCAAAGTGAAAAATGCATAAACACATGCACACAAGACAAAAATGATGTTAATATGACTGTGCTAATATGAATGCACAAACACGCTTACAATCCTATGGTTGGCAAGGATGATATCTACTGAATCCCCACTAGGATAATAAAATCCAGCCATGCAAATTCACAGCGGACAGCCTAGGAACTTGGAGGCACGGGCTCCTCCTTATAGTGCACTCACTTCTTAGGCACACCAAGTTTTGAATTCAATAGGTCATTACTTCCCAAAGAACTGCTATCTCTACTATGAACCGCGAGTAATGTGGGGTGTCTTCACGAGCTTGGGTGACTCCTTGAGCCAACAGATAGAAGGTTTTTGGTCACTAAACAAAAGTTTTTAGTAAGGACATCCATTTAGGTGGTTGTGATCAAGTCATTTTACCAATTAAAGGGGCTCTCCCAATCCTTTCAAAGCAAGGCTTTCACCTCTACTAAGTAGGACTTTAACGCACCACTAGGGTACTGGAGGAGATTTTGGTTGCCACAACAAATTCACACCTGTCTAATGTGAGACTAATCACACTAGCATTTTTTATATACCGGTTTGGAAGGGCTTGGCTTTAGCCTATTACCAGTTGGGTCGTTCCTTGGGGTGAGTACCTCTTTTCCCACCAAAGACCATCCTTTAAAAATTATAACAGTTTCTCTTACACCCAAGGTCCACGAATGGCGAGGGGAGAGGATACGTTGTTATAATTTTGGGATTACAGATATGCTATTAAGCAAAACACAATAGACACTTGAGCTATACTAAAGAATACACACAAAGCAAATGCATGTCTTATTTTAGAGCCCAAATGAGGTTATGGTTTATTTTGTAAACCCTTTAGGAATCCCTGCAAAGAAATATGTTAGAAATTTTAGCAATAGGGTCTTCTACTAAACGTCCTGCAAAACAACCTAAAAGCTACCAGAGCAAACATAAACTTGTTAAAGGTTAGCTAAAATTCAAATAAATTAGAAATTTTAACCTAAATATTGTCAATAAGAAATGCACAATAACAGTGAATCAATGCGCAAAATTATTAAACAAATGCGCAGAACAAAATGATTGATGTGCAGAACAGATGGATGAATGCACAGGAATCATGAATGAATGCACATAAATAACCTGGAAATGTTTGCACATGGAAAAACTAAGAAAACAAAATGTTAAAAATGGAGGCTGGCCCTCCTTCTAGTGCCAAAAATGTATGCAAATTAGATGTCTAACAACTAGAAATGATAAATTAACTATTAAAGCCAATGAATCTATCTAATGAAAACACAATGAAGAATGCAGAGTAACTATGAAATGATGAAACTAATTTAATTACCTTCACCTACCATGCAACTTGTCTCCATTGTCCTCCTAGCTTTGATTTCTTGAAGATGTTGAGCTCTCAGATTTCCAAATGAAGCCTTCTCCCAAGATGCTACCAAAGTGTGGAGATTGAATGAAATGAGTGCACAATAGCTTATGCAAACTAATGGATGGAATGCAAATGAAATGGTGATAGTATGGATGCTTGATTTCTCTTAGAATGCTTGGATGCTTGATTGCTTGAATGCCTATTATCAAAATACCTATTAGCTCTCAAATGGGAAATGTGGCTCCTTTTATAGAGTTTTGGAGGATCTAGGCCTAGGTGGCACAATCCTATAGTTGAGAGTGAAAGGTGGAAGATCCTAGGGCTAGGATTGACTTGGTTGAAAGAGTTGAGAGAAAGGGGGATGTAGTTGGAATGTGAGAGGAAGAATAGGGATGATGTTCCTCTCACATTGACATGGAGGAGAAGAAGGTGGAAGGGAAAGACACATGTCAAGTGTCTCACAAAGACCAAAGAGAGAAAGAGGGAGAGACCTTTTCCTCATGAGGACTCTTTGCACAAGTGTCCTATGAGTCACCTTTGACCCTTAGAGGTGGCTTGAGAAGCCCCTTAGGAATAGGGAATGTCTCTTGACTTGGTTGTTGAGAGGACATGTGGTCATGAGACTAAGTCCTATGAGGCCACATAGCACTTAAGAATAGGACATGTGTGGGTGAGGATAATTGTAAATAAATAATTAATAATAATTATTTATCTTAGCCAAAGTGATGTGTCAGGTGACTAGGTAGGTGAGGTGGACTAGGAAACTTAGTCATATTTAGGTGATTGTGTATTCAATTAAATCACTTTAATAAGACTAATTAGAAGACTTAGGATAGAAGAATAGACTATAGTGAATTCACTAAATAAATTGAATAATTTATTTAATAAATAAAGGAATAATTATTAATTAAATAATAAATATTTAATTAATTTATCAAGTCAATAGTAATTAAATAATAAATATTTAATTAATTAATGAAGCCATTTTTAGGTGTATACAACAATAAACCCAAGTGGAGCTAACAAAGTGTACCCAGTAAGAGAGCAAGCTTTAATAGATTGGGATCAACATTCATCTCATGATATTATAGCAGCAATCAGTGCCTCAAGACAGAGATGGATACATATGTCACATGATCTGAAGGCAAGGAAACCTCACTCTCTACAAAAATTAACCCTTGCTACTAGAAGAGTCCCATGGTACATCATGTTAGGAAGGAGTTTGCTCAATTACTAGTTTCCATTAAGGTTTCAGCCTCCTGTACTCCTGCAACCATTCTAACAATGAATGATAGTGCAAAAAATCATGATATGTCTATAGAAGTCCAGCGATGGGAAAGGCTCAAAGAAAATCATGGGTATTTTGATTATGTCAGAGATGAGCCTGGAGAAAAGACAGCTAGTGACTTGAGACTACGTGCTAGAATCTAGAATTTCATGGTTGTTGAGGACCAGCAATAGTGCAGTTGGGGGGAATGATGGGCCTCTAAAAGACCATCTTTCTTAGTTCTTTTTATCCTGCTTTTCAAACACTTATTTGCAAACATACATGAATTTATGGTTTTTATGTATATGTTATATATATATGTGTGTGTGTGTGTGTGTGTGAAGACATGAAATAGAAATGTGGATAGTTTAAAGACATGATATTTTCTTGAATTCATGGATAGGAATGGTATAATGCAGTAGCTATACATGCTGATGAATGTTTCCTTGCCTAAGCTATGTTTTGGGTAGTCTTCCTCCTGTAGCCATAAGACTTGCAAGAGTATTAATTAGGACTTTATGCCTTTTTCCTAATATTAATGATAAGAATATATATGTATATGGGAGGTTTTGTGTGCATTGATTATTTTGTAGGTGTTTACCACAGGCATTCAAGGACTGACATTGTGGCGCTGAAATAGTCAAAGCCAACTGCTGTTGCAAGATCTTCACAGGCGGGGCAAGTCAGTTACTATTTTCTGTTGCATGCAATGTGTGGATTTAGTTCCCTCAACATGCTATATTCCTGGGATATTTATTTATGATTAATGTTGTTTCTATTTTGAAACTTTATGAATATGTAATGATCCTCATTTATGGAGTGATCTTAGATTTAGGAGGTAGTTGTAGTTTTCCTTCAAATAAAAAACTATTGTAACTCTTTAGGAGTTAGTCGAATGAGTTGATTTTCATAATAGAATTATTGTGATACTATTTTCAATCAAGAATAATAATTTTCCATGAATGAATAGAATGTACAGTTCGAGTTTAGATCTTTTATCTTGATTGTATTTTTTGTTCACTCATTCAAGGGGGCCCACTTGGTGAGTGAATTGTTTTGTTAGAGTATAATTCATATTCATGTTCATTTCTAAGTAAAGTAGAACTCTTCTATTCCTACAGCCACTGATAATAGAATTGGTAGACTGTTCCCACAACATAGGCGGTTAGAGTAACTCCTACCCGTGATTACATGCTTTGTTAGAGTAAATTCATTTACTGGTTTTAGTATAGTTTTCCTGAAGCCCAAGCATTTGAATTTCATAGGTTAGTCTTAAGATTGAGAGAGTTTGAAGTATATACTTTGTGAATGCCATTCCAAGTTTACGTCCCTGGTCGATAATTAAATGAGACTAAATAATTCATTTAGAAACCAATTAGGGTGTCCAATCCTAAAATAGGCAGTCCATTGTTGTGGGTTTCTGATACCATTATTTGGCCAAGCACCGAGTACTTGTTGCATGAAAAAGGATGTCTTCTTATTCTTCCATTTGATCACCACACTTGAGGCTCGAAGCCATGAAATTCTCAGAATTTCTTCATAGCTTGCAAACATGGCCTAAACTAGGTACTTTCGATAGAAAGTACTTTCAAGTTTGATGCCAAGTTTAACCATCACTAACTTACTTTCGATAGAAAGTCAACTTTGACTTTCAATAGAAACCTAGGTTGGCCTATTTGGTGTCATTTCAGGTTAATAATGATTACATATAAATAAATGTATATTTTTCTCATTTCATTAACCTGAAAGTTGTAAAATAATTTGCATTTAGGAGAAGGAAGACATTTTGGCATGGAACAATTTTGTAAGTTGTGATGGGAAATAAAAAGAGAAGGCTAAACATGAGTACACAACATTATTCAGAAGAGGCTGAACAAAAACTACGTGAAGAATCATGAGAAAGATATTATAGTAGGAAAAAAGGTATGTCTAAGTTGTCTCTCTCTAGATATTTTAAGTTGATGGTCAAGACTTGTCTTAATGAATCATGTAAATGTGATATTGTAATACCTAATTTTAGAGCTAATTAGACCTAATAAGACTAATTATTAGCAATTAGGACCTGTTAGGACCAATTAGAGGTCTAACTAGACCTATTAGGACCAAGTAGACCTAACTAGGACCTATTAGGACCAATTAGACATATTAGGACTTATTAGTCTGACCAATTAGATGTATTAGGACCTATTAGGTCCAAATAGACCTAACTAAACCTAGCTAGACCTATTAGGACCAATTAAATAGGTAACTAGACCAATTAGGACCTACTAGGAACAATTAGGACCTATTAGACTTAACTAGACCTAACTGTAGACCTATTTGGTCCTATTAGACCAATTAGGACTAGTTAGACCTAACTATCTACCTAACTAGGACCTATTAGGACCTATTAGACCAATTAGGACCAATTACCTGACCTATTAGGACCAATTAGAGGTCTAACTAGACCAATTAGACCTAACTAGACAGGTATTAGGACCTATTAGACCTAACTATGACCTAACTATGACCTATTAGGACCTATTAGACCTAACTAAACCTGACTAGGACCAATTAGACCTAATTAGACCCAATTATACCCAATTCAAACCTAATTAGACCCAATTATACCCAATTAGGACCTAATTAGACCCAATTAGACCTATTAGGACCAATTAGGACCAATTAGGACACAATTAGACCCACTAAGACCCAATTAGGACACAATTACACCCAATTAGACCTATTTTTGCTTAATATGAACCTAGTTAGACCAATTAGACATAATATGAACCTATTAGGACCTAATATGACCTATTAGAACTCAATTAGACTTCTAGGACCTAATTAGACATAATATGAACTTATTAGGACCTAATATGACCTATTAGGACCCAATTAGACTTAATTAGACTAATTCTAGGACCTAGTTAGACATAATATGAACCTATAGGACCTAATATGACCTATTAGGACCCAATTAGACTTAATTAGACTAATGAGGACCTAATTAGACTTAATTAGACCAATTAGGACCTAATTAGACTTAATTCTAGGGCAATTAGGACCTATTAGGACCTAATTAGACCCAATTAGACCTATTAGAAGGTAATTAGGACCAATTAGACCTAATTAGGACCTAATTAGACCCAATTAGACCCAATTAGGACCTAATTAGACCCAATTAGACCCAATTAGACCTATTACGACCAATTAGGACCAATTAGGACCCAATTACACCCAATTAGACCTATATTAGGACCTATTAGAACTAAAATATGAGCCTATTAGGACCTATTTTGACTTAATATGAATCTAGTTAGACCAATTAGACATAATATGAACCTATTAGGACCTAATATGACCTATTAGGACCTAATTAGACTTAATTAGACCAATTAAGACCTAATCAGACACAATATGAACCTATTAGGACCAATTAGACCAATTAGACCCAATTAGACCAATTAGATCCAATTAGAACCAGTTAGGACCTAATTAGACTTAATTAGACCGATTAGACTCAATTAGAACCAATTAGGACCCAATTAGACTAAATTAGACCAATTAGGACCTAATTAGACTTAACTCTAGACCAATTAGGACCAATTAGGACCCAATTAGACCTATTAGGACCAATTATGACCAATTCTAGACCTAATTAGGACCTAATTAGACCCAATTAAACCTAATTAGAACTACTTGGGACTTAATTAGACTGATTATACTCAATTAGAACCAATTAGGACCTAATATGACCTATTAGGACCCAATTAGACTTAATTAGACCAAGTAGGATCTAATTAGACATAATATGAACCTATTAGGACCAATTAGAGCCAATTAGAGCCAATTAAACAAGTAATTAGACCAATTAGACCCAATTAGAACTAATTAGGAGCTAATTAGACTCAATTAGAACCAATTAGGACCTAATTAGGACCTAATTAGACCTAATTAGATAAATTAGACCTAATTAGACAAATTAGACCCAATTAGAACCAATTAGGACCTAATTAGACTTAATTAGACCAATTAGACATAATATGAATCTATTATGACCTATTAGGACCCAATTAGACTTAATTAGACCAATTAGGACCTAATTAGACATAATATGAACCTATTAGGATCTAATATGACCTATTAGGATCCAATTAGACTTAATTAGACCAATTAAGACCTAATTAGACTCAATTTTAGACCAATTAGGACCCAATTAGACCCAATTAGACCTATTAGGACCAATTAGGACCAATTAGACCTAATTAGGACCTAATTAGACCCAATTAAACTTAATTAGATAAATCAAGACCTAATTTGACTTAATTAGACCAATTAGGACCTAATTAGACTCAACTAGATCAATTAAGACCTAATTTAACCCATTAGGACCAATTAGGACCCAATTAGGACTAATTAGGACCTAATTAGACCCACTAGGACCCAATTAGGGCCCAATTACACCCAATTAGACTTAATTCTAGACCAATTAGACTCAATTAGACCAATTAGGACCTAATTAGACTTAATTATAGACCTATTAGGACCCAATTAGACCCAATTAGACCTATTAGGACCAATTAGGACCCAAGTAGACCCACTAGGACCCAATTAGGACCCAATTACACCCAATTAGACCTAACTAGACTTAATTAGGACCTAATTAGACTTAATTTTAGACTAATTAGACTAATTAGGACCTAATTAGATTCAACTAGACCTATTATGACCTATTAGGACTAAACTATGAACCCATTAGGACCTATTTTGACTTAATATGACCCTAGTTAGACCAATTAGACATAATATGAACCTATTAGGACCTAATTAGACTTAATTATCTATCAATTAAGATCTAATTTGACTTGATTATACCAATTAGGACCTAATTAGACTAATTAGGACTTAATTAGACTCAATTAGACCAATTAGTACCTAATTAGATTTAATTCTAGACCAATTAGGACCTATTAGGACCCAATTAGACCCAATTATACCTATAAGGACCAATTAGGACCAATTAGGACCCAACTAGACCTATTAGGACCTATTTTGACTTAACACATGAACCTAGTTAGACCTAACTTCATTTGAAAGTTTTTGTTTAATAATTTTTACTTCGTATGTAGGAAATGCTCAAGAAGCACAACCTTCTGAAGTTGGAGAAGGGTCATCACAAGCTCAACAAGCCCAACCTTCAGAAGTTGGAGAAGGGTCTTCACAAGCTCCACAAGCACAACCTTCAGAAGATGGAGAAGGGTCATCGCAAGCTCAACAAGCACAATTCTCAAAATATCAAACAAGTACACATCTCTCTCTCTCACTGTCTTGATTTAGTCTCTCACTTGTGAATATGCATTTTGGGTCTTTCCCCTTAAGAAGTTATTTTTTTTTTTGTGTACATGCAACCTTTGATGATGAGAATGTTGGACAAGGGGCCAAGTTGAAGTAATGGACTTTAGAGAAGGGTCAACCCAAGGTCAAATAAGTATGTATCTCTCTCATTAGTTTATAAATGATTACCTTTGACATTCAAGCTTGTAAATACTTATTTCATGAAGGTCCCCTTAAGATGAGATATTAAGATATTTTTTTAATTTTGTTTGCAACGAAAGTGCAAGAAACATATGATAATGATAGTCTACTCCAACAGTTGAAGATAAAAATTAATTGTAGAAGTATAGATCATTTAATTGAAATAAACATGGAAAAATTGAGAGATTATGCTAAACAACACATAAATATTATGGAGAGGGCATTGAATAAAAAGTCTAAGAAAATAATGAAACACTTTGAGAATCTTGGTACACTTGAAAAAACTCAGTTGTTATTAATTACACTTCTTAAAGATGAGTTAAAAGAGCCATTAAAATTGTTGGGTGTAGATGCAAGTTTGAAAAAGTTAAAATCATGTAACGTACAAAAAAATATGGTTGACAGTGTTAAGGAAGGTTTGCATTCTATTGGGAAAACAACTAGATCTATAGATAGGCCCATTTCAAGAAGAGTGATATTGATATCTATTTTAAATAAAAACATGTCCCAAAGAAGACAAATTTCTTCACTTTCATCTTAGATCAGGTACAATAGGAAGAAAATGACACATTATTTGAAAAGCATAATCAATTTGGATGATACTACATTGGAAAGTAATTGGGCACTAATGTGTAGAGCTCCTCAGTCTGATAGGATTAATGAAATAGTTAGGAACTTAGTTACGTCATTTTGGACTGATCATACTTGTCCTTCACCAAATACAAGAGACATTATCAAGAAGAGGACTGGGCCTAAGGAATATTTCTAGCACACAAAACATTGTTTGGAGACCACACAATATGAATTGTATCTCTCATTTTGTAACTCAAATCTTGACATTAAGATTGGACAAACAATGTTTGAAAGATTAAAGCCATTTTTTGTAAAGATAAATAAATCTTTTGAAACTTGTTGTCGATATCATATTGAATTTGATCCCTACTATCAAGAATTTAGAAATATGATAGAAGAAAGTGGTGGTTCTCAAAATGGTTTTCCTAAATGTCCAAACCAATTCATAGTATCAATCTTATACAACAAATCAATTGATCATGAAATACCTGAAATAGATTTCATAAGAGGAACTTGTCAAACATGTGGGGATTTGGCTAAATTTCCTTTGAGACTTGAAGATACTGACATGATGAGGATGGTAAAATGTAAAAGATACAAGTACATAAAGTCTGAAATAAAAGTCAGGAAAGAATCAACAAGGTTGGAATATGTAGAAGATGAGATACTTGTTGCAACATTTATGGAGAATTTTCATAAATTGATTCAACCATACATACGTCATGTTTGTTTTGCTAAATGGTAGATAGAACAATTCCAAATACTAAAAGAAACTTTTCTAGTTGGAACAATTTTATCGATTGTTGATTTTGCAGAGAATTACTCCTTTATTTCTTAAAATCAACTTCAAGCAGAATACTTCTATATAGAGAAGGTCACTATCATGGTGCATGTGTCTTATCGACATGCACAATTAGGTGATGGTGTTGAAAGTACATATCAGGCACGAGTCATAAAGAAAGAATATCACTTTTACATTAGTGATGATAAAGATCATGACATACATTTTGTCGAGCATTACTTTAAGAAATTTTTTGGATATTTGGAAAACAAAGGCATCGAAATTGAAAAGAATTTCATTTGGTCAAATGGATGCACAACACAATTTAAATCAGCAAGGCCATTTTACACACTATGTAGATATCATCGATACCAAAAGATACCACATATTTGGATTTTCTTTGAAAGTGGACATGGAAAGGGAGAGCATGATGGTGCAGGATCTTGTATCAAACGTGCTTTAAGAAAGTATCAACTGGACCATCAAGGATATCATATAAATAATGCTCATGATTTAGTTGAGTGGTTCAAGATGCATTTTGTGGTGCCAAATTATGATAACACATCATCATGATCAGATCGAGTCATACCCGTCTAAGTATTCTAGGAGATATCAGGTATTAATTTTCAACATCACTTGTTGTCTAGTTATAATTTATTTATGTGTGGTTTAAATTTATTAATAATTGTTCAGTTAACTTATATATGTGTACACTATATCTATATCTATATCTATATCTATATCTATATCTATATCTATATCTATATATACATAATTTTAACTTGTCTTCAATTTTTACACGTCTCTCTATTGTTCAGGTGTTCATAGAAGATCAATCCATGGATGCAAGAGAGTAGACAAAATAAGATCCCTGCATTCAATTATGAGTACAAATAGTAATGTGTGGTCATTGTACACTAGAGATTACTCATGCTTTTGTTATGATTGCATTTCTAAAAACTATGATGAATGTATCAACAAAAAATGTGGATATGTTAGTAAATGGAATCTAGTTCCACTAGATGTTACAAAGACAAATGATGAAGTTCAGGATGAAATCTTTGATGACATTCCATTGATTTCTATAGATTATGACCATATTTCAGGTTTGATCAAAATTGGCACGTGTGTGTTTATGTACATGTATATATATAAATATAAATAAATTTAAAAAGGATTCATAAACTTAATTCATAAATAAAGTTTATTTAATTTATATTTACAAACCTCAAATTAAAAGTTCACTTTAAATGTAGGACATATTTTTGCACTAGTAGCAGAGCCTGGAAATGTGGAAGGTGTTAGTTACTATTTATTACGTTGCTACAAGGAGAGGATGAAGCTAACACATAATGAAACAAGCGATGGAATTATGTTTCCCACAGGTTCTAGTACTGTATTTAAGTTTCATGTAGCCTATATTATACATTTGTTTATATGGTTAATTTCACATCTAGATATATATTTAACATTGTTGAACTTGTCTGTGTAGGTTCAGTTGTTGTTCAAGGAACATATTTGAAGAAAATCAAAATACTTAAACATGGGATTCATTTTTTTGATTATCAACCTAACAATAAGGTTTATCAATATAGCCATCTTGTAATTGCCACTGTCCTATCTCTTCTTCCCATGACAGGGTGTGGCATTCATAAGTGGAGACTTGATACTGATGACCATGAGAGAATATTAAATGTTATTCAAGAGAGAGATGAACCACTTGATGTGGACTAAATCACGCATGAAATATGATTTGTACTAAATTTGTCATGGGTGAGACCAGAGGTTTTCTTAGCTCCATTTTTTCCTACTAGTGCCCATAGTGAATGGAGCAATTAAATTAAAAATTTATAATATATCTAAAAAATATCTTACTTGGATATGATATATTAATTATCTACCTGAATATGAAGTACTCTAACTTTGGAATATGAATGCATGTACATTGAATTTGCATGTTACATTAGGACGTGCATGTTTTAAATATAAAATCTACTTGAAGTACAACAACATTAAATTATTACATGCACAACTATTATCAAATGTACATTTACATATAAGTAAGATTCAATCAAACATCTAGGTCTCAATTATATAGCTCACATGTGTCAAATTTACATCATTCATAACTTTCATAAACATGTAATCAAACATCATTCATGTGTTGAATCAAACACATGTACATGTATAAATTTAAAACATAAAATTCATAAATAATCCAATGTGTATTTAAATTAAACATGTATGTAATCTATTAAAAGTATTGAATTTACATTTATAAATTTAAAAACACATAAATTGAATTTACTTATATCAAAATCACATGAACTCATGAAGAATCAAACATGTGTACACATACAATAAATTGAAAACACATAGATTGAAAGCATGTAAAAGTTCATCACACATGCACACGTATAGAGTGAAAGTATATATATAACATGCAAGAAACATCAATCATGTAGATCAAGTACTATAAATATGAAACATATGGATCAATCATGTGTCAAACATTCTATCAAAAGGGTCTACAAATGAAATATAACATCAAACACATCAATCGACTGTAGAGTCTAGAAATGAAATATAGTTCATCAAACACATGTGAATATATGTAATATGTAATATGTCTAGATCAAATATGAAAGTGCCTAGGAGTCATCATGATGACTCCTCACTAAGTGGTTAGACCCAGAGTGACTATCATATTGTGAAGGATGTGCAGATCCCTATAGAGAAAGAGATATATAAATTAATATATAAACATTCAACACATCTTAAGTTTGATAAAATATTGTACAAGAAAAGATGTTATAAAGTGTGTACACACATCAATAAATTAAAAACTCACATGTCCACTACTGATATCATCATCAAGTGAGTCTCGATGATGTACATGATCAGTGCTCAAAGGAGTAACAAGAGGCATATTGTGGCAGACAAAAAATATATCATATATATACATGTGTGTATATATATATATATATATATATATATATATATATATATATATATATATATATATATATATAAATTTTGAAAATAAATAAGTGAAATTGTAACATTAAATATATATAATCTAATTTATACCTGTGTAGGTGGTGGAAGCTGATAGTACTCAGACTCCCTAGCCTCGATCCTATCAACCAAGGTATCAAGATTTTACTGCATCTGATCCAAGTTCAACTCTGAATCTACAACCTGAGTAGACCACACATGCCTCTCTAATGATGAATGCAATGGACTAACCAAATGAGATGGCATGGAAGTCATATCATCACGTATCATCAAATCTAGGTAACCTGTAGTGGTCATGCTAAAGTCAACATCGTCAAGGCCAACATCAGAGAACTGGTGCCTTGCACTGACTGAAGGGTCTGTATGTTGTGCCTCTCCCTGTGTAGCAATATAGTGGTTAGTAGGTGGATCCTCATGAGCACTGCCACTACGACCACAATCTAGGTGAGAAGGATGTGGCTGAGCGTATCTGACAATACCCACATGATCTCTAACATCTGATATGGGGATATCATGCTCTATTGCTATAAATGCATATGCCTCCAACAAATCCTTAGCCAAACTAGTTAATGTGACACGTGTCATCTCTCACGTAAGTCCCTCTAGGCTAGAAAATGAAGGGATGCCTATTGCACTATACATGTCAGGTGCGGTCCTGCTAGAGGGTGGTCCACCTAATGATCTGGATTGTCATCGAGACATCATGTATTGACCAACCTAATCACTAGATATGGATGTTGTAGTTACTGCAATGTCCACTCATCTTGGAAAGTGTGCATTCAATGTGTAGACAAAAAGTCCTTTTCTTTTTCTTTTTCTTTTATTATTTATTTATTATTTTTAGCAAAGTGGTTTCCATTATTTAATTAAAAGATTTTTATTTATTTAAAAGAGATTTGTTCTTTTAATTAAATGTGGCTTAGAATAAAGTGATTTTATTATTTAATTAAAATATTTTTTATTATTTAATTAAAAGGGAGCATGTTCTCTTAATTAAATAAAGCTTAGGATAAAATGATCAAACCTTAGGAAATATTGAAATAATTGAATTAATTATGATTTGATCAAGGAAATTTATTTGAATTGAAAATATTTCAAAGCATTGATTCAGGAAATTGATAAATTGATGAATGGGGGCCCAAAGTCTAGGTGACCATTTTAGGGTGCATACATTTGCCCCTCTTTGACTAATGTGTGATCTTTATGGGAACACATGTAGTCAAAGAATGAAGTTGAAGCGTGAGATTGATTTGGGATCACAAAAAAACCCAGACGTGTGATCGATGGACGAGAACACATTAGGACAAAGATAAGCTGATTGAAAAAGACAAGGTCGACACCCCTATAAATAAGTAATTGTCATGTCCTAGATAAGAATCTCAAGCAAGGTTTCCCCAAGCGAAGTAATTGATAGGATTGATAAAGCTGAATCAAGGATTGAAGTTTGATAGGTACTCCCCCCTCATGATCGAAATCAAAATAAGGTAACAAAGAAATAGTAAAATGATAAATTTGATCAAATCAAACTAAAAATAAGGTTCTTGATGTAAGATGAAAGATATAAGGATCACAGAACCAAGGTAGATCATCAAGCATGAAAGATTATTCCCCAAGGTTGAATTCGAAGAAAAGAAGTGGGGTGAAAGTGAATGGAAGATAGAAGTTTAGAAGAGGTGAAAAGAAATGAAGAGAAGAAAGAGAATTTTCCTCAAGAAAGAGAATGCCCCAAGATCAATCAATTGTTTAATATAGGAAATTTTGATTGAGATCATGAAAGAAGATAAGGAAATGAAGATCAAAATGTGACCACAGTTGATTAAAAGTCTAAAAGAAAGATGAAAGAAAACCCTCTCAAACTCCTAATGCAGCTTAAAAATGCAAATTAACATGAAGTCTAACAATGCAAGCTACATAAAAATGAAAAGGTGTACTTGCAATAGAGCAACTATAACATAGGATTTTGTGTTCATCATTCATTAGAGAAATTTAAGAAACTTATTTTCATCATTGGGCCATTATTAGTGGACATCAAAAAAATCACACAATCATCACTAGTCACAAGCACAACTATGAAGATATGAATATGATTTATATTGGATTGGAATGTGGAAAGATTCTAACATAAGCATCAAAGACATAAGGGTCAAGATGACTTCAATGTTAGCTTACCCAATTTAATGTAGCAAAACCACACTTGCATCAAGGCATAGATGCTGAGATGACCATAAGAAAGGTTGTGCAAAAAAAATAGTCAAGGATGATGCCTCAAATATCCTAAGTGTTTGAAGGGAACAATAAGAGACACTCTAGAGATTAAAGACCACACCCACAAGCAGAAAACAAATAAAAACATGCCCCATGCCCCAAGTCCTCTAGCTATGCATCTCGGAGAGACTTAGTAGACAAGGACACTCAACAAAAATTAATAACAATCAGCACACAAAGAAAAGATCATGACATAGCTCAAGCATTAAGTGTTGTATTTTTAAAATTTAAGTTTGTTAACTGATACTGAGTTCCAAGGATAAGGATCGAATGCTTGCGAGTAGGTAAGATCACATGACAAAACTGGGTAAGACCAAACTGATAAGTGTTGAAAAACACACGATGTCAGGGGTTGTGTTGAAAAACACAGTTTGCAAGGTGTCCTAAAGACTAACACATCCAAGAGACCAAAGATAACATAGTTAGGCCCCCTAGACAAAGGCAAAGACCAATTCCAAACCAAGGCAACAAGGACAAGGCATGATGGAGAAAGGCTAAGTGTCGAGGATGCGAACTAAGAAACATGGGTGCAAAGGCCTCAAGTAGAGCTCATTTCCAGGTTTTCACCACTTGGATTTTATTGCAATTTTTTTTTTCTAGGACTTTTTATAATTTTTTTGTATTTTTGCTACCAAGGCGCCTGTTTCTAGGTTTTCACCAAGGCACTTTTTCTATTTTTTATTTTTAATTTTTTTAAATTTTTTTAATTTTTTGGTATTTTTGAAATATATAATGTTTTTGGAGATACATCAAAGCACCTATTGCTAGGTTTTCACTAAGATTATAATTTTTTCAGGACATTTTCAGATTTTTAGAATTTTTGACAATATATCATTTTTTTGGATTTTTTCAAGATCACTAAGTATGTACAAAGGATGCCCCCAAATAGAATGGGCATTATGGATAGAACTTCTTCAGGTGAAAGACATTGATAGGATCAGGGAGTTTCTCTCCCTCTGTAGTAGATAATAAATAAGCACCTGTCCCAAAAGTTGTTGTAATGATGTAAGGTTCAAGCCAATTAGGTTCAAATTTTCCCTTTTGATCTCTATGCTGTTGATTCTTAGGATTTTCACGTAGGACAAGATCTCCCACTTGGAATTCTCTAGGGTGAACCTTTTTGTTGAAGGCTTTGGACATGCACTTATGATAAACCCTCATATGGTCAAATGATGCTTGACATTTCTCATCTAGAAGTTCTAACTCTTGAAGTCTCATGGCACGATAGTCTTCATCTGCAACTAGACCTTTGAGGGAAACTCTAAGTGAAGGAATCTCAACCTCTAAAGGTAACACTGCTTCAACACCATATGTAAGGGAAAAAGGAGTAGCCCCAGTAGGAGTATGAATACTTGTTCTATAAGCCCACAAAGCCAGATTTATCTGTAAATGCCAATCTCTACCACTCTTACAAACTTCTCTATGTAAGATTTTAAGAATGGTTTTGTTTGATGCATCTACTTGACCATTTCCTTGCGAGAAGTAAATGGAGGACCAATGTTGCTTAATCTTGAATTTCTTGCAGAGTTGTTTAAGGTCCTTAATTTTGAACTGGCCTCTGTTGTTAGTGATAATCTCAGAAGGCACTCCATATCAACAGATGATATGGTTCAAAATGAATAGAGAGACTGTCTTGCCTGAGGCAACAAAAAGTGAGACAACTTCTACCCATTTAGTGAAGTAATCAACAGCAATGATAATAAACTTGTGTCCACCTGATGAGTTGGGATGAATCTGCCCAACAAGATCAAAGGCCCAATGCTGAAATGGCCAATGAGATATAGAAGGAATGATCTCCCTGCCTGGAGCATGTATCGGGTTACCATGTTTTTGACACTTTTCACATGACTTTGCAAAAACTACTACTTCAATTTGCATCGTAGGCCAATACTACTCTACCCTAAGAAACCTTTGGGCCATGGCAAGACCATTGGAATGTCCCCCATAGATGCCCTCATGAATGTCAACTAATGCTTGATTGGATTCTTCCTTTTCTAAGCATCTAAGAAGTGATCCATCTAGAACCCTCCTATACAAATCACCAGAGATAAGGGAATGGTGAGAAGCATTTCAGGTAAGGTTTCTGCATTCTGATCGGTTAAAGGTTTCAGGGATAATGGCATCACAAAGGTATGAGTAAATGGCACCATAACGAGATGACTCATGAATGAAAAGGATATAGATAACATGACTTTCTTGGGAGTCATAGATAGGGTGATGTAGCTCTTCCACTAGGAATTCAAATATAGATTCATGTTGCTCTAATTGGAGGAGTGAAGCAAGTGTAGCCATAGCATCAACTGCTCTATTTTTTTCTCTAGGGATTTGCTGAAATGTGATAAATGTGAAGTATTATTTCAAGGAATCAACCATTTTCTTGTAAGGTACCCATTTCTCATCTTTTGTTTGATATTCATCATTGACTTGGTTGATTATCAGTTGTGAATCCCCATAGATATGTAACTCTATGATTTTCCATTCTATAGCCATCTTAAGTCCATTTGTTAAAGCTTCGTACTCAACAATGTTGGTTGGTGCAATAAGTACTGAAGATCTATCATGAAAGTAGCCAGGGAGATGATCAAGTACCTCATCCTTAGGCACCTCAAAGAGGTTTTCACCCTTGGATACGTCATTTCTTTTTACTTTTTTTGGTTCTGACACTGACACACAGTGGTTTTTTCCATCAAAACTCTTATTTATTTATTTTGTGACTAAGGTACTTGATGTATGGCTCTGTCATGCTAGTAGCCGGTTCACTAGTGGAAGAGACTACAGGTTCAATGACATTCAAATAACAAACTATCTCATAATCATTTTGAAATGTTAAGAGCTCAAGCTCTTGATAGCATTGGGACCAATCAAGGAGGTTAGGATAAACAAGAGGTAAGTCAATAACTGGTTCAAGGTTGTGAATGTGAATGATATCATCTCCGGTGACCAAAGAGTCAGAGTTCATCAAGTACCCTTCTAAGCTACCCAAATCAAGATTTGTCCTAACAAGTGAAGAATTGTCCACTAAGGCAACATGTGGGTTCAAATCCTCTAATCCTACATGTGACTCATCAGCTACCTTAGGTTGAGAACTATAAGTGTGGATGACATCAACATCCATGTCAACTATGGAAGAATCAGAGAGAGAGTCCTATTCATACTCATGTGAATTTGTTTCTGAATCCTGACTAGGATGTTTACAACATGAAGGTTTGGGACATCTTCATGTGGAAGCTCTAATGTCATCAAGGGTAAAATCTCTCTCCATCAAACAAACAATATTCTTTCATTGACGTTCTCTAATAGGATCTTCTACATCTGATTCATCTTGTTCTAGGGTTGCAACTGTCGTATGAGTGACTGGACTATCTGAATCTCCCCAAAGGAGATTAGTGGAAGGGACCCAATCTTCACACATCTTTCTGATTTGTTAGATTAGGTATATATTCTAGTTCATCTTCACTATTAGACTCGTTAAGGATAGGAGTAGTATTCTTGTTATGATTCGTAAATCCTAGGCCAACCATCTTCTTAGACTTACATCCAAAAAGAAAATGATCAAGAGGTTCAACTCTAGAATCCAATCTATGAATAAGAGGACCATGCCTAGGATAGCTCATTTTTTTGACAAAAGTATCCCCTCTTCCATAGGCCTTAGGAGAGCGAGAGAAGTTCTCATTATGCATGTATTTTTCTTCTCTATAAATCTAGTCTTTAACAAACACCTCTTCTTCCTCATCTTGAATAGGCACTGATGACTCTACAAATGTGCCAAATAAGGTCATAGCTGAAGAGGAAGGTCTCATTTCTTATGAAGGCTTTCCATAAGACCTAGGTGAAACTGGTAGCCTTGTAAAGGAGTTAAGTTGATACTCCCCCATGCCAAGGTCTACTGACTTGAACTTGTCTTTGAATTCTACTAAGGTCACATTGAAGTCTTCTAGTTCTTTATTGAGGGGAACATGGGTACTTGCTGAAATTGAGTTAACAGATAAAGTGTTATCCCTAGGTATACAAATCTCTACTCCATTGTAGGGGAACTTAACACACTGATGATAGGTAGATGACACTACTTTCATATCATGAATCCATGGTCTACCAAGTAGTATATTGTATGCAAGGGGACCAACATCAACAATTTGAAATAGAACATCCTTCTCAACAGGGCCAATCCTAATAGGAAGGACGACCAACCCTTTGGAGATTATTTTCACCTCTTCATAGGCTTTGATAGTGATCTTCTTTATGGTATCTATGACTTGTTAAGAATAACCCAATGTCCTTAAAAGACTCAAGGAACAAATATTAAGCCCAGCACCCCCATCTATCAACACACACCTGACATAGGTTTTGTGGATCATGACTTCAATATGAAGGGTGAGGTTGTGTAGGTGGCTCAAAGCTTTATCACCCTCCTCCAAAAAATTAAGGTAATGAGGGCTGGCAATATGGTTAACCATGTTCTGGAATTGATCAATGTCTAAGTTGTTAGGGACATTCGCTGCGTACAAAGAATCCTCAAGGACTTGCTTGTATCTTAGGGATAACTCTAAGAGCTCAAAGATCAAAATCTGAGTTGGGGTTCTCTGCAACTGATCGACAAGATTATAGCTCAAATTAGGATTAACTATTGGTTTTGAGGTGACATTCTTAGATGTCACTTTCTTTGGTTTACTGGGTTGACTTGAATTGGGTCCTCTAATGACAATGGGACCTTGACTTCATGTGACAACATTGAGAGCTTGGGATGACATTATAGAGTTAAGACCCCTTAGCACCACGAAAGGCTCTTCATCAAAGATAGGAGGAGAGTCCATGTCTAGATCATAACCATAGGGATCTTTGTTTCTCATCATGTTGAAATTTTCGTCTATAACTTTAAGCATGTTGACAACATTCTCCATAGCTTTGTAAGTGTAATTGACCTCAACCTTGCCATTCTTAGGTTTAGAGGTTTTCCCCTTCTCATACTTGGGTAAAGGTTCTTTGAATGCCTTATGATTAGTGTTGGTGTTCAATCCATCCACCTTAAGTTTTCCACTCTCAATGAGATCTTGGATGATATGTTTGAGTTTCCAACAATTTTCAATATTATTTCCAATGCCATTGTGAAATTTTCAAAAGGATTTCTCATCCCACCAATGTGGTTTAACATCAGGTATATAATGCTTTGAGGGATCTTGAGAATTCACAAGATTGTTGGCAATGAGTGTTTTCAAGACATCCTCATATGAATCACCAAGTTTTGAAAACTGATGCCTCTCTTTCTTAGGCTTGTCTTGGTATCTTGGATTGCTCTCTTGTTGATGAGATGTATTGAGTTTCATGGCTTGAACAACACTACACAAGTGGAGAACAATTTGATCTTTAGGTTGAGAGGAGTCCACAACTCCATCATTGACCACTTGTTTGTTCTTATTCCAATGTGAGTTCCTTCCTTTATCCTTGTTAGAGTTGTTATTATTTTGACCATTGTTGTTGTTGTTGTTGTTTCCATGTTTGGTCAAAATTCCTTGTTCTCTCAAAACATTCTCAATCCTACATACGGTTTCAACCATGGTGTCAAAGGAATTAAAAAAATTCTTCCTGACTTCATACGACATTTTAGGAACCAAGTTGTTAACAAGGATGTCAATCTTCTCATTTTCAGGAATTGTCCTAGGGTAGCGAGAGCATTATCATCTCCACCTTTACAAGAAAGTGACAAAGGATTCCCCTTGACTTTTCTTTAAGATGCATAAGTCCAACATGGTGACAGATCTTGAAAGGTTGTCTGAAAAGTGTTGGACAAATCTATGGATGAGCTCTTTGAAAGTCTTAATGGGGGGAGTTATGTTGGTGAACCATTCCATTGCTTGACCCTTAAGACTCCTTGGGAAGAATCTCATAAGGTATGAGTCATCATGATGGAACTCAAAACTCATGATATAAAATTGACGCACGTGATCATGTAGATCTCCATTACCATCATACTTGTCATATTGAGGGATCTCAACCTTTATAGGAAAGTATTTCATGGTCACACTCTTGTAAAAATTATTAGGACAAATTGAATCAAGTGAGAATGAACTCTTGGGTGCCAACATATTTTCCATATACTCTTAAGTTTCTTGATCTCTTCTTCCTAAGATGGACCTTGCTTCTTGATCTTCTTGTCCACATCAAATTTGTAGGGGACTCTGGCACCTTTGTTGATTAAACTCTCTAGGAACTTATCTTTGTTTTGCTCCAAGTATCTCTCCACATATTGTTGGAAGAGTGGTTCTTGTTGTATCTTCATGAAATCTTGGGAGTTTCGGTCAAAATTTGAGCTACTACCCCCATATTGTGAACCATAGTGAGCATGTTGTGAAGGTTGTCTTGAGTTCCTAGGAGGTGTTCATCTCCTATAATAATCATGTTGCGAAGCCCTTCTTCCTCTAGGGCTAGGATTTTATGAAGGTGTTCTTGAACATCTTCCACTTTGTGGAGTCTTAGGAGGATTGGATGGAGGAGATTTGTTTCCACCACCAACACACATGTTGATGAATTGATCATTAAGTTGTTGAGCCAAGAGTCTATCCTGCTCTTCTTGTGAGGCTCTCCTTTCTATCTCAATCAAGGCTTGTCTCTCTGACTCTAGGAGTCTAAATTTCTCTTCCTTTTCAACTTGTTCATCCAGGAAGGATTTCTTTTCATGCTCAATTCTCTTAAGTCTTTCACTTGTGTATCTTGAAGGTACTTGGAGCGGTGAACTTGGTCTTGAATGTCTAAACAAGTTATTGGTGTATGTTGCATTCACATGAGTTTCATAAGGTTCATCATCTTGGCTTTCATGTTGTGATTTCTCTTATTGATAGGCTTGCTTCTTATCTCTTTCAACCCTTTGGTGTGCATCCAGATATCTAGTTGAGATAAGGGGTGAGACTGGTCAATTTTCATGAGAGGAACTACCAAAAAAAATGGTATCTCTATGTCTTTCAAATATGTCATCAAGGCTTTTATCCATTTCTTACCTCTCTCATCGAGTCATTGTGTAACTCATATCCATATTTGAGCGAGAAGATGCTAAGTGTGTACTCAACTCACTAAGGTTACTCTTGGGATCAAAGCAAACTTTTGATTTGTTTTTGGGTGATTGATCAAATACGGGTTCTTTTCCCTTATGTTTTTGGTGAGTTTGAACTAAGGGTAATTGGTTAAAGACAACTTGAGGCCGCTTTCCTTGATTTACTCGATATCTTGTTCTAACTGACATGAAAGAAAGGGTCCTAGGTGATAAGATGACCCTAAGAAACATTGGTACCAAAGTAGGATAGTAAAAGCACTCACTTGTCCAAAAAGAGAGATGATAAGATAAAATTTTTGCAAGAGGCATAAACCAACACTACCATAGAGGTTCCCAATGAATGGGTGAATACCCTAACACATATGAATTAGGAGGATGATTTACCCAAGTTATATTGATTGAATTTGAATTTGTATGGAAGTGAATGGACAAGAGATTACTACAACTCTCCAAGCATGTTATCAAAGGATCCAAAGGTTTATCTTCCCAACAAGAATGATTTCTAGCTCACCGTTCCAAGCAAGGTCACTTGTGAAATCAAAGATTACTAGTTCAAGAGGTAAAAATGCAAGAATCCAAGGTGCAAATAGGATTCTAACAACATGGTAAGTGACTTGATCTAACCCAGATTGACCGAGGAAGACTGGAAATGGCAGCATAAAAAATTAGGCAAGCTGTAAAAAGTTGGTTTTTCAACTCAGGAACTTAGTTTTTGTTTGTTTTAATTGACCAACTAGATGTATTAACATAATCTTGTCATTAATTAGGCACACAAGATAGCAATCAGGGAGTTCAAGAAAACAATTGTCTTCAAACAATGAGCAAGGGACAAAGCAACCTTGCACATAAACAAGAATAGTGATGTAGTATTCTACTTCCTAAAGATGCTATTTGTGTATGTTCTCAAAATTTTTTTCAGTCACGCACATAGTCTTAGAAAAGAAAAAGTTGGTTGCACTATGGTTCGTAGTAATGGTCAACTCCACAACTTTTACAATCTCAAGTGGGTGAACTCTAATCTAGGCACACCGGGGTTTTGACACATTTTGAGAATTTAATCAATCGAAGATGCTGAGGAGATCTGACAGCCCAACAAAAAACCACATCTGTGGAGATTTCTTCCACAAAGACATTTATATAGCGGTTGTTGATACCATGAAAAAAATGGCTATTATCACTTGAGCTTCTATCCATGTGGTTTACCCAATAAAGGGAGTGTCCACTACGGTTAACCCTCTCTAATAAGGAGACTCACAAAAAGGACCACATGTGGACTTAGTTCAGATTCAAGGATTTGAGTTTCTGATACTACCCAAATGGGAGTAGAGCATAATCCTCTAGCATCTTCACTTCACCAAAACATAGCAAACAAATTCTTTGACACACTAAGACTGAAACCACCTCACCAAGGTTTGTAATGTCAACAAAAATTTCTACCGAACTCTCTAAGTGGGACCAAGAGAGAACGTACCGATCAAAGTTGAAGTCTAAACCAAGTAAGACTGTGAGATATTATCAATATCCTCCCTACCTACAAGGGAGTCTATCTTCAAGAAGAGCTTCACATGTAAAACAAGAGAATGAAGCTCACTCTCTCAAGAACTCCACAAATAGTGTTCATAGGGCCTAATTACTATGTGAGACATATATATGCAAGAAAGAAAATCTAGATTCATTGTCTCCTTTATAGAAAAATTGAAGTGTGATCTATGAAAGAAATAAAAACTCAAGCCAAACACATGAGAGATTCATTTTATTCCCAAAATCAAAATATTATAGAGATGCAACAAAATACCTCAAGTCCAAAGCAACGCGCTTAGTATATTTTACCTTATTTTTAAGCAAGCAACGAACTCTCCAACAAGCAAACAAGATATGCAATGTATATTCAACTTATGCAAACCCTAGGGTTAGATCTGAAAATCAATTGTTAGGAGAAATAATAACCAACAAACAATCCAAATGACAACTCATATCATGCATTGAACCATGAAAAATAAGTGCATACTCATCAAATTTTTTTTTTTGGTTGCATTTGACCTAGTCAACAAGATCTGATTTTTTTGATATGATTTCGGCCACAAAAATAGAAATGGAAAACAAAGACCCCTACTAAAAAATAGAGAAATTTCCAAAAATGTAAATTTTTTGGAAAAATCTCTTCATTTGTGCCCTAGAGACCCATTTTACCAAAACAGACCAGTTTTTGTAAATTGACTATTTGAGCTATGATATTGCATCCAAATTTAAAACACAAAGAATGGACCCCTTGTAGAATTCAAAGAGCTTTCCAAAAATGTATAAATTTCTAAACTAGCTTATATATATATATATATATATATATATATATATATATATATATATATATATATATATATATATATATATATATATATATATATATATATATATATATATATATATATAATACACCGAGAGTAATCCTTCTCAAGGTGCCTATTGCACCTTGCAATTTAAAGAAAATAGGCACATCAAGAAGGATTACTCTTGGTGTATTATATATATATATATATATATATATATATATATATATATATATATATATATATATATATATATATATATATATATATATATATATATATATATATATATATATATATATATATATATATATATATATATATATATATATATATATATATATATATAAGCTAGTAGTAGTTGCAATGCAACATAGAAGACATTTTATGATTTCTAATGTTTATGTATATGGCAAAAAAATAAAATAAAATCAAATTGTTAGGGCAATAATTAGGTTTAATATTGTAAAATAAAAAAAATAGTATATATAGTTATAATTGCAAATTATTAAAATAATTTAAAATAGGGTAAGAGTTATGGTTTGGGTAAGAGTTATAGTTAGGGTTAGGCTTAGCGATAGGGAAAGATTTAGGGTTAGTACAACATTTTACGTTATGAGTTAGGGTTTGGATAAGAGTTACAGTTAGGGTTAGGGTGAGAGTTAGGGTTAGTAGGATATTTTACCTTATGAGTTAGGCTTCAAGTAAGAGTTATAGTTAGGGTTAGGGATAGGGTGAGAGTTAGGGTTAGTAGGAGATTTTACCTTATGAGTTAGGATTTGGGTAAGAGTTATAGTTAGGGTTAGGGTTAGGGATATGGTGAGATTAAGGATGTGGTTAGGGATATGATGTTAGGTTTATAATTAGGATTAGTATCATATTTAGTGTAACATTAAGGTTTAAGATTAGGGTAAGGGGTTAGGGTTAGGGTTACTAATACAGTGAAGGTTAATCATGGGTTTATGATGGGATGCAAAGTGTTAATTTTGGATTAGTATTAGGGTTAAAATATTGGTTAAGGTTAGTATGACAAATAGGGTCAACGGTCAAATTAGTAATATGATTTGGGGTTCATATGTAGTGTTTCTTGTAGGGTTAGTGATGGGTTATGGTTTAACCTATTAAGGGTTAGTATAACCGTTATGGTTAGCATTTGACCTATGGAAAATGACATGGTTATGGTTACGATTAGGGTTAAAATTTCACCTTAGGAGTAGTTTTGTGTGAATGGTTACAATTATAGTTACGATTAGTATCAAGACTATCATGTCATACTAAGCTCGAGGTTTGATTTAGGATGTTATATTTAAAATTACACGGTGTATCATATTTAGTGTAACATTATACGTAAATATTAGGGTAAGGGGTTAGGGTTAGCATTACGGTTAATAATATGGTCAAGATTAGTAATAGTTACTGCTACATTTTGGCTATTGTACATGTAGGATTAGGGATAGGGCCAGTTTAAGGTTGTGTGCAGTGTTAGGATGTACGATTTATAGTTAGGGTTAAATCAAATGTAGTGTTAGGTATAGGGTTAGTATTAGGGTTTGTGTGAGAGTAAGATTATGGATGTTGTTAGTGATGTGATCTAGGTTTTAGAGTTAGGATTGAAGTATCATACTTGGTAATAAATTTTTGGATGTTGTTTATAGTTTGACGTGATAATTATCATTAGTATTACATTTAACATTACCATTTAACGTATGGTCAATGGTAGGCACATGGTAACAACTAACTTGAACGATTACCATATAGAAGTAATTATAATGTTAATGATAACATATTAGAGTTAGGGTTAGGGTCATGATTAGGGATATGATTCCATGTTTACAGTTAGGATTAGTATCATATTAAGGGTTAGTATAACCCTCATGTTTACCATTTTATGTATGGTAATCAAGAGGGTTATGGTTACAATTAGGTTTTAATTTTAACCTTAGGAGTACTATTAATTTTGGACTTGCACCTCTCACATTAAAGGTAAATATTAGGGTAAGGGGTTAGGATTAGCATTATGGTTAGTAATATGGTCAAGATTACAAATAGTTATTGTTACATTTAGGCTATTGTACATGTAGGGTTAGGGTTAGGATCAATTTAAGGTTGTGTACAATATTAGGATGTATGGTTTATAGTTAGGTTTAAATCATATGTAGTGTTAGGTATATGGTTAGTATTAGGGTTAGTAGTAGCAGTTGCGGTGCGACATGGAAGACATTTTATGATTTTTAATAGTTGAATATATGGTGGTAAGGGTTACTACTATGATTAGTGTTACTATTATGGTTACTATTGTAGACATCAAAAACTAGGCAAGTGCTTTTAAATCATCAAAATGGAAAAATCTTAATCAAAAGGCTTTAAAATCATAAAAAATGGATCAAAGCAAATTTAAATGGACATTTATTAAATCAAATTGGACAAAATCATTTAAAATCAAAGGAAAAATCAAATCATGACATTAAATAATTAAATACAAGCTTAAAGGGACCAAAAACACTATATAATTGATTTTAATCAATTAATTGTATAGGTTTAAATCAAAAATCAAATTGAACCCATTCCCTTAGATGACTAATTTAATTAATTGATAGAATTTAATTAATCCTAATATCTTTCAACAAAAATTGAGCAACCAATGAAAATTAAGAACAAAAGCACATGGATCACTCCAAAATAGTTGAATTTCAATCACACATTTCAACTTTGCATCTCAACCACTCAATTTTGTCTTTTTGTCTAAACCTTTGAGACAAGAATTTAAATTGTCCCCCCATTTAAAAAAATTGTAAAGCTTTTGACTCAACCAAAGATAAATCATGATTAATTCACTCTACCCCCTACCCTTGGGAATTTACTATAAATACGAGGCATTTTGAGAGCAATACAAGAGAAGAGAATTCAAGAGCAAAACATCCTTATTATAGGCATTTTCATAGCAATTGAGAGCATTTAGCATTAGCATTTCAATTTATCTTTTCATAATGGAGAATTGTGAGCTAGATTAAGCATAGTAGCATCATATATTTCTCATTTTAGAAGTGTCACTAGTAGGGAATACAAAGCTGAGAGCTCTACTTACCACATCTAATTAGAGAACCATGAGATGTCATGGATTTTAAGTTCAATTCTTAGTTTAAATTTGCATAGTATTTGCTTTGAATTATTAGTTAATGATCCTAATTTCATGAAGGTGTTTAACATACACACACAAATGGTGCCCACCGTGGGGCTTTGAGCCTTATTTTTTACATTTCTATCAAATTTTTGTGTGTTTTGTCTTCATTTTCCATGAATTTTTGCAGAAAATAGGAGAAATGAAACATATGAAGGATTAAATGATGCCTTTGATCACTGTTCTGACACATAGCAGTAGTTGACTGACGCTTGGATGATTCCTTCTGTTTTGTCTTTAATTCTCTCTACCGCCTGTGAGATAAAGTGTTACGCCCAGACGCGTAAAGCGATGGCTGTGACTGGAGAATTAATACCTAGCAGCTGACTTTTACTACCTGTGATGATTTATGTTGCACAATTTATAGTGATTAGTCATGCCTAGTATTATTTAACTGATGCTTAATAGTTGTTATTTGCCGCTTTGGATACTTTCTATTACACAATTTTCAACTATTGTTATGCCTGTCAGTTAAATTGTCACACCTACTAATTCTTAAGAGCCGCGTAAGTCACTGGAAAGTGCCACGTGTAAATTGTAAAGTCACGCCTGCTAATTATTTAATGACACGCTTTAGCTGATAATTGACGCTTGTTGTTTTATTCTTAGATTTGCTATCAGATTCTTAAATTTTATTTTCTAACTCTCTGCCTGTGTTTTTCCTGCAGATGAGCAAACAAAGAAAATTCAGGAAACCAGAGAGTAGAGTCACACAATCAAGCAAAGAGGTAAGAATCCAAACTAAGCGTGAAAAGGAGATTCATAGTGCTATAATTTTGGAAAGTTTGGGGTTAGAAGAGAAATTGTATGCTCATTACATTAAAGTGTTAAATGCTTACAAGAATAAATTCCCTACTTTGGATTAAATTTGCATTAAGTTGTTGAAATTTCTTTGAAGAATCTTGTCAAAAACACTTAATTGCAATTGAACTTTGTTCCTTTGTGGATTTCCCTCATTTTGTATGGCTATGTTGGACTAACTTGTTGGAGGAGGGAGTGGGAATGATTGTCACTAGGTGAGTAAGAAAAGAAAAAAGAGCTAAAAAATCTCATAAAAGTGCCTAACCTTTGTGAGCTACAAAAGAGAGGTATTCATCGAATCAAGCTTACATTTGCTTAGATTGTGGCTTTCATTGAATCTAGCTTAATAGAAATAAGGAATTAACCAAACACTTCAATTATAAGAATCTCTTTGTAAAGAGATTGAAAAAGAACAACTGTTGCTTAAAGTGTTTGGAATGAAGAACAACAATAGGGATATGCTCTTCAATTTTTAAGTGAATCAAATTCCCAAACTTGTTGGACTAAGTTCAATTTCATGCTTTTCTATACATGCTAGTTAAAATAGATCAATAGAGGGCCTGCCTCCTAAGAAATTGCCTTAACGAGGCCAGTGAGAGGGAACGACCCAAGTGGGAGACAATCACTTTTGCTACGATATTATCCAACCCACTATAATCAAATGCATTTTTCCTTAAAAGGAGAATGACTAAGTTGTGTGCAAATTATCTTCACTTCCTCTAGTAGTCCTTTTGGATTGCGCCAAATCATATTTTTATGCATGTGGGAAGCCCGCAAGGGGGTATAAGAATTTGACATGACTTAGAATGAAAATATTCCTTAAATCTTGGTTAAATAGTAAGCTACCTTATAGAGCCAAAAATGTTAAAAGCCAAATTTGACTATAGGTAGATTGATTGGAAGACTTTCTTGTTCAATACTTGTGAAAAATGACCGAGAACATACACTTTTAGTGTGGTTTTAGGGACATGATGCAAATTTGACGTGTGTGTTGCATTTGTACTTCATTTTCAAGCAAGAATGTTATGCAAATCTAATAAAAAATCTTTTAAAAATTGCTAAAATTTACATCCTGGTCTGCAAAGTGCAGCCTATGCACAGTGAAATTATGCCTGTAATTTGGGAAGAAACACCTGTTAACAATGAAATCACACCTATGACATTTTTAGTTTAGTGACGCTTGAAACAAATTAAAAGATGTCTGTCAATAGGCAAAAGCCGCCTGCTGACCTGTAGAGTGCTGTGTAAGATATTCCAGGAACTGTGTATAAAATGTAAAGTCACGTCTACACACAGGCAAGTGATGCCCAAAATTAAAAAAGGGCAAACAAAGAGCATTTCCCGAGGGTTTCAAATTTTTTTGATCTTATATTCAGATAAACTTTTGAGTGTTCTATTAGTCTCAATACTCTTCCTGGTCAGAAATCCCGTTTTGGTATAATTTTGAAATTTTTTGAGGATTTGACCACAAGCTAGTGGAGTTAAAAGCCTTTCTTTGAGTGATTTATGTTCATGCCGACTTTAATTTGATCTCATTACATCAAGAAAACTTTACAAGTGGACGGAACATATCTGAGACAAGAGCTCCCTTTTCCAAGTGATACATTCACGTCTCCATTAAAACCCCAAGAACCTATTCAAGTGATAGATACCAACATGGTTTTTGGTAACATAGGAGGTATTGACCCTAACAACCCAGGGGTGAATAAAATAGTAATGGAGGAATAGACCCTAACAACCAAGGGATCAATACCACTAATAATGGGGGCAACGGTGAATACATGACTGGAGATGCTACTAATGAGAAAGTTGATGAGGCTATACAAAGCCCATATTTATTGATGCTTATGGAGAAAGCACTAAAAAGGGATAAGGAGAAATACTTCTTAGACCTAGCCCGAGCAGGTCTTAAACTCCCTCCTAGTTATGATGTTAATCAACTAAAACCACCAGAAGTTGAAGAGAGCTCGATTGAGGTCATGAATAAACAATTTAAGTTATTTCAAACATAATTGGATATGATTAAGAAAAGCGGGGCTCCAAAGCCCTTTTCAATAGAAGCATTGTGTTCATTTTTATTTGATAAGAGCTTGGTCATGGTACCATTCCCTATTAACGTAATATTTCCTAAGTATGACAAATACGAAGGAAAATCTGATTGTCAAGATCATCTATGGGAATTTTGCACATTGAGCTTAGAGTTCATGCATGATACAACTTATTTAATGAGATTATTCCCTAGAAGTTTGGGAGGAATGGCCATGGAATGGTTTTCCAAACTACCTTCCAGCATTCGAACTTTCGAAGAGTTGGCTTCCAAATTTGTGACACACTACTCATACAACATCAAACACAAAGTCACAATGATCACTTTATGTAATACCAAGAAAAAAGAAGGTGAAGGATTCCTAATCTTCCTACAAAGATGGAGGACTATCTTTGCTAGATATCCTCAGAGTGTACCAGAGAAAGAGAAGATGGATATCTTCATCAATAGCTTGAGTAATGAGATGAACTACTGGTTGAGAATGCAATGTCCTAAGACCTTCCAAGATCTTATCGAGAATGGAGTAGCAATGGAGGAGGTATTAGTTAAAAGTGGAGAGTTAAAACTTTATAAGGACAATAAGAATTACAATAACAATACCTCCAACAACAACCAAAACAACTAGAATAAGAACTTCTCTAACAACTATAATCAGTTTGGGTTGAAGAACAAAAATAAAGGGGTGGTTAATGATGATGTTGTTGATTCCAATAATTTAAAAGTGACTCCCTTTTCTCTCACAAGAACACCTAACGAGGTGAACAATGCAAATCAGGCTCCCAAAGTGTCTTATAATAGCAATACTAATAAAAACAACTTTGGGAACACTCAAGGGACTAATAAGTCTAAACAGTTCTTGGCACCAACTCCTAAGAGAACATTTACACCTTTGGGTGAGCCTCTTGAAAAAGCATTGAGGACTCTAATGGCTAATAAGATCATTAATTTACCTAGCATTCAACCCTATGAGCCACAAAAAAAACCCAACTGGTGGAGTCAAAATAGTCACTACGAATATCATAGAATTAGAGGGTATAAGACCAATGATTGCTTACAACTGAAGAATGTGGTGCAAGACCTAATTGATAATGGCATAATCACCATTCAAGGACCTCAAATTAATGAAGATCATACAATGTTTAAATAACCTTTTTATAATCATGAGAAAGGTGAATCCTCCAATGGGAATAAGCAAAGCAACAACAATATCAATTTTGCCCCTCCTTATGATAACATTGTCAACACATTATCCAAAGGAGAACATGTTGAAAATAGTATTGTGATCAAGGAAAAACTTGAAAAGGAAACATCTAATGTTATCACTAGGGGAGATTTCAAAAATTACCCTACAAGGAGTTGGCCCTAAACCTATTGGTCCTCCGCAATCCATCATTTTGGCAAAACAACTGGCTACAATAGCAAAACCATATAGTTTGGTGGATCAACTACAAAAAAATCTAGCACAAATCTCTATCTTGGAGTTATTAAAACTATCTCCAAATCACAAGGAAATCTTACAGAAAGATCTAGTGGAAACTAATGTTCCAATCAACTTGGAAGAGGAGAAGTTTCAGAATATGGTAGGGCACCTCATTGCACCACACTGCCTTTCATTTTCAGATCATGATGACATGTCTATTACCCATCCCCAAAATCTACTGCTGCATATAGAAGTCTTGATTGAAAGGCACAGGGTCAAGAGAGCTCTTATAGATGGGGGAGCTAGTCTTAACATCTACACTTTGAGCCTTGTCAAATCTCTAGGATTATCTGAGTCATGCATTGATCCTATAGAAAGAATTACCATAAAGGCCTATGATGAAGTAGAAAGATCTTCGAAAGGCATGATTGTATTACCCATTCAAGTTGGACCGGTCAAGAAGGAGACAAAATGCCAAGTTTTAGATATGAAACTAACTTATAATATCTTATTGGGGAGACCATGGATCCATGAGATGTAACAGGTTCCATCCACATATCATCAATGCATAAAATTTCCATACACGGGTGAGGAAATCACAATTGGAGGGGACTCAAACCCTTTCCAATATTGCAATGTACTATAACCTCTCCATGAATTATTTATTCCTCATAATAGAGAGGGGATTATTCCAAGAGTTACCATTGAATACATTAAAGTGGATGATCCCAAGTTAACATTAAGTGCTACTTCTACCTCAAGCCCCACTCAAAATAACTTGTCTACATCAACTAAAGGAAAGGAGAAAGTGAGTTATGAGGGCCAGAATTTAGTCAAATTCAGATCAAGCATCTACACCAGTAGTAAAACCTCTCAAACCCACTAAAGAGGAGAAAAACCAAGCTAAAGAGGACCAATACCAACAAATGAGTGAAATGATGCGCCAATTTGAGAGACAATGTAGAATTAATTCCAAGGGAGTAGGGGAATATTTTGTTTCCCTATTCGATCTACCTACATCTCCAAAAACACATGGGAAACCATCCAAAGTGCATCCACCCCATAAATATAACTCTTATTTTGTAAGAGAAAGTGATAGACCAACATTTGACAAAGAGGAAGATGAAGTTCTCCAATGGCTTTATAAAGAGGAAAATGATACCCCTGTGCAGAGAATCCAACACATTAACATTCAAACTGACCAGTATGGAAAAGGGTTTGAAATCATGCAAAAGATGGGGTATAAGGGGAGAGGACCCTTAGGAAAAAGAAATAGAAGTTTGCTAGAACCTATTAAACCTTCTTGGAGGTCAAAAGAAGAAAAATTAGGGGTAGGATATCAATACAAGGGAGAAAGCTCTAGCCCCAAGCATGATTGTTATGAATGAGTAAACATAATAGAGTCGGATGTGGATAGTGATGATTCTAGAGACTATGAATGGGATACTTTATCTAAGGATTCATGTCATGATAAAGAAATTGTTGAAATACACTCTTTTGCTAAAGTCCCTAAAGGGAAAATTCAAGATAATGGAGATTCAACGACACCTTCTACATACATACAACCCGGTTTACTAGAATCCAAGACAAGGCCAGCACATATTACTCATCCACGGGTAAATGAACCTCGGGAACCTTTGTGGGCAAGTGAGTTGAATGTTAATTTTAACCCACATGCATTCCTTCCTGCAGAAGTACTAGAAGATAATGCTCAAGACAATAATCAAGCTAGTGAAGAAACACTTTCCTGTAGGGCAAACACCTATTATTAGTCCATGGATAGGGGAAACTTGGGTACCTTCATGGGGAGGTGATCCGAACATTGGGTTTAACTATGTAGAAACCTTTTAGGACTCAAGTGAAGAGGACTTTGATCCTTCTTCCATGGACCATCTTGAGAAGACTCACATTATAGACCTTCATGATACAATGTATGAACCATCCAATGAGGTCATGTCCATAAACCCATCTAATGACAACTTGACACTTGAACCATTATCCTTAATTCACCCTGATCTTATTGATTGTGACTTAACCACACTAAGTGACTTATTATACTTCCCTAATGACCAAGCGATGACCCAATAATTAAATATGATTGAGCCCTCTTCCACCAAAGAATTCAATCCAAACATGATGGGAAAGATAGGGGTCCAATCTCTCAATCCAAAAAAATAGAAAAAATAAAAAAAATAAAAAAAATAAAAAAAATGAAAAGGTCTAGTGGTGAAAACCACTATGTGGCAGCACTAGAACCCAAAAAAGTAAAAATAAAGGATGTTTCCTATGGTGAAAACCCAACTGTGGCACCAAAGGAAGAGAGGTTGGATACCATTCCAGTACATGAGGAAGAAATGTTGCCAATTTTGATAGAGCCAACTGAAAAGGTCAACATTGGAATAGAATTGGATCCAAAATGCATCTACCTAGCAGCTTCACTTACACCTTCAGAAAGAGAGGATTTCATCAAGTTTTTCCAAGAAAAATAAGTGAATTTTGCATGGTCCTATGCTGACATGCCTGAATTGGATCCCAACTTCATTATGCACCATTTAAATATAAAACTAGGGGTTAAGCCTGTCAAGCAAAAGTTGAGGAAGATGCATCCCCATATAGCTCTTCTGGTCAAGGCAAAATTGGAAAAGTTATTAAAGGTAGGATTCATAAGAGCCATAGCATATGTGGAGTAGATATCCAATATTGTACCAGTCACCAAACATGATAAATCCATCTAGGTATGCACAAACTTTAGAGATTTGAATTTGGCATGTCCTAAAGATGACTTCCCACTTCCCAGCATAGATGCGATTGTGGATTTAATAGTGGGGCACTCCATGTTTTCATTAATGAATGGATTTAGCGGATACAACCAGATCAAGATTACACTTGAAGACCAGGAGAAGGCAACATTTACATGCCAATGGGGAACCTTTTGTTGGAACATAATGCCTTTCGGCCTTAAAAATGCTGGAGCTACTTATCAAAGGGCCATGACCACCATCTTCCATGATATGATGTACACCTTTCTAGAAGATTATGTGGATGATATTTTAGCAAAGTCACATAAAAGAGAAGAACATCTACAAATTCTAGAAAAGATCTTCACACACTTAGAACAATTCAAGGTGAGGCTAAATCCAAAGAAGTGTGCCTTCGGTGTTTAATCCAGAAAACTATTAGGCTACATAGTTTCAGCAAAAGGCATTGAGATGGACCCCGAAAAGGTTCAAGCCATCATGGATATGGATATCCCCAAAAACATCAGCCACATGTATTACCTTCAAGGGAAGCTACAATAAAAAAGGTGGTTCATATCTCAATTGGCTGAAAAGTGTCATTCATTTACAAGGTTGTTACATAAGGACACTACTTTTATATGGGATGAAGAATGTGACAAAGCCTTCACTTTGTTGAAAACCTACTTAACTAACCTGCCAATTCTAATGCCACCCATCAAAGGAAAGCCATTGCTACTATACAAATCAGTAACGGAAAGGTCATTAGGGGTTCTGTTAGCACAAGAGGATGATCAAGGAAAATAAAGAGTCATCTATTACTTCAGTCGTACATTGATCAAATATGAACTCAACTATACATTCATGGAAAGAGCATGCTTAGCTATGGTATTTTCTTCATAAAAGTTGAGGCATTATATGTTGATGCACAAGATAAAGCTCATTGCCAAAATTGATCCTTTAAAGTACTTAGTAAAATTGCCTTAATAGGGAGAATAACTAAATGGGTCATGATTTTAAGTGAGTTTGATATTGAGTACATGGATAGAAAGGCCATAAAAGGACAAGTGATAGTAGATCACTTAGTGGAGAATCCATTGTCTTCCACAAAAACCATTCAAGTGGAGTTTCTAGATGTAACCATAGTCAACATAGAAGCCAAAACATGGAAATTGTATTTTGATGGATCGTACACTCAAGGAGGTTTCAGAGTCGACATATTGTTAATTACCCCTCAATAGTACACCATTCCTAAATCCTAAAAGCTCTTATTTCCATGCACCAACAATATAGCAGAATATAAAGCTTTAGTCATTGGCATTAAAATGGCTTTAGAATGGAATGTCACAGAGTTACAAGTATATGGTGATTCTCAGCTAGTCATCAATCAGGTCAATAATGAATACAATAAAAAGGATGAGAAATTAATGCCTTACAAGACTATGA
The DNA here is from genome assembly GCA_027943335.1 of Chamaecyparis obtusa. Classification (NCBI taxonomy): domain Eukaryota; kingdom Viridiplantae; phylum Streptophyta; class Pinopsida; order Cupressales; family Cupressaceae; genus Chamaecyparis; species Chamaecyparis obtusa. The sequence goes on from BSBK01000170.1 coordinate 447,399, forward strand.
TTGAGGCTCAGAAAAAATAATTTGTGATGATCATAGAGAAAAGAATAGAGTGGTTGATGCAATGGCTACCTTAGCTTCCTTACTTCAAAAACCAGATCAGAATGAGAGGTACAAGTTCTTGGTAGAAAAGTTGGTAAAACTAGCATTTGACCTTCCTGATACTCAAATAATTTCCTTGCTTGATGGACATTCCTCACCTTGGTACAACCCTATATATACCTACCTTACAAACCAAGTGCTACCTTTGAACCAAACCCAAGCCCAAAAATGACATTTCATAAGACAATCAGCTCACTATGTTATCCTTTATGACACACTGTATCGTAAGGGTCTCAACAGAACTTTTCTTAGATGTCTAGAGGAAGAGGAGTCTAAGTTAGCTTTACATGAGGTTCATGAGGGTATTTGCAGATCACACTCTAGTGGGTTAAACTTAGCCAATAAGATCCTCCACATGGAGTACTTTTGGAAAACCTTAGAGAAAGATGCTTGTCAATTTGTCAAAGTGTGCACCAAATGCCAATACCACAGGGATATGATACATGTACCAGTGCAAGAATTGCATCCTTTTGTGACACCATGGCCATTCTATCAATGGGGGTTTGATTTAATTGGCATGATTCATCCACTTTCTTCCAGTGGGCACAAATACATCATCACAACTATAGAATACTTTACTAAATGGGTAGAGGTCATTCCTTTGATCACTGCTACAGGAAAGCAAATCTCAATGTTCATTCTCAACCACATCATTTGTAGATATGGTATTCCTCATGCCATAATCACCGACAATGGGTCACAATTCAAGAACAAAGATGTAGATGAACTTTATGGTACTTTTCATATCACTCATCACTCTTCCTCCATTTATTATCCACAAGGAAATGGACAAGCCGAAGCTACACATAATTTTTTTTTGAAAATCTTGAAAAGATTGGTAAACAAGTCAGGAAGAGATTGGCATATTCAAATCAACCTGACATTATGGGCGTATAGAACTAGCATTTAGACACCTACAGGAGCTACACCATACTCATTGGTTTATGGAGCCAAAGTTGTTCTACCTTTGGAGGTTGAAATCCCATCCTTACGAGTGTCACTGCAAGGATTAATAATGGATGAGGATTATAGGGTAGCTCAACTACAACAATTAGAACTATTAGAAGAGAATAAAAAACAAGCATATGAACATCTGAAGGTCTATCAGAACAGGATTTCAAGAAATTATAACAAGCATATCAAACCAAGAGTCTTTCAGATAGGTGATCTAGTGCTAAGAGAAAACCCTAAAAATTAGGCAGAAAGAGAAAAGAAGGGTAAATGGGAAGTGAATTGGCTTGGACCTTTCATCATTCTTTCTTCATTTGGGATAGGAACTTATAAATTGGCCAACTATAATGGGGACAAATTCCAAGAACCCATTAATAACATCCACTTAAAGAGGTTTTATACCTAATTAGATGAAAGAGAAATAGTATCAGACAAGTGTATATCCGATGACTCAAGCATCACTTTGTATATGAGAAAATAAAAAAGATCAAAAAATTTGAAAAATTGAAAAAAGAAAAAAAGAAAAAAGAGAAAAAGTGCCTTGGTGAAAACCTAGCAAATAGGCACCTTGGTAGCAAAAAAATTGAAAAAAGAGAAAAAAAAGCAATAAACCCGAAAGGTGAAAATTTGGCAATCAAGCACCTTTTGTTCCCTTAAGTCTTTCCAAGTTGCATGTTTACATATTGCATTTCCATCATCTCATTTATAAACCTTCATTGCATCCGTCATTTGTGCATAGTCATACTAAACCTTTCAGCGGCATTGTTTGCATTTGTCCAACTACCCTAAGTTGTCACACAATCACATTTATCACTTGGGGGCAGGAAAGGATGGGAAATTTGGTACAAATGAATTCAATAGTGCTACATTCGATCACATATCAGAGAGGGAATTTTTAGAGCTTCAGAAGAAAGAGATTTTTGTTGGACCTTTGATGGATATCATTGTTCATACCCAAGTAATTTTGATCCTACAACTTGATCCTTGAACCTTCATTGACTTTATTATTCGGGATTAAAAATTGACATCACTTAAAATGATCAAAATGCTTGGAAATTCTTTTTGAAAATCTTGATACATGGCAAAACACTTGAAGCTTTTTGAATTTTTGATCTTTATTAAATTGCCTTCTTATTGTGTCTTTTTAGCTACTCAATGATGTTTTGACTAGATGGGTGATGATGGAGACATGATATTTTCTTTTTTTATAAGTGACTATCTTGAGGGAGATCCATCAACTCATGTGAATGCATCTAATGATGTGGTCATCAAAGAACCATTGAGGACTTTCATATAAGGTGGAAAGTTGACCTTTTCTTGTTTATGCAAACATATACCTTGGCTATTTAGATCTTCCATATCTTAATACCAAAATCCACTTGCAACATTGAATCCGTTGAAACCGGTATTCATACTCCCATAGTTGGTCATCCGACTAGTGAGGGTTGTATGAGTTTCCAAAAGGTGTTACCAAATGCGATACAAATAAGTATTCATATCATCATGATGTGGTAAGTGATGATTGTACTTTCTTTTTCGGTCCCACAATGCTCAATGATGAAAAATTCTCTATGGCAATTCTTTGCTAAAAAGCTAGTGACACATTAGTTGCATTGCATTGCATTTTCATATTAGATTAAGTGCATTTGTTTGTAGTTAATTTTTCCAAGGGAAAAGGGGGTTCATTCGGTCAATAATCTTAATCAAATTAAATGGAGGGTTCAATTAAACATATTATCCTTGGTTCAAATCAATAATGTGAAATTATCTTTTGCATTTCTCATAGCATTATTCATTATCCTTATATCATCAAAAAAGAAAGAAAAAGAATCATTTCTCATACATCATATGCATCCATCTAATTAAGGATAGAATCGCATACATCCAAAAAAAAAAAAAACACAGTGGCATTCATATTCAGTCATTCCATCAATAAAACATAATCATTGCATCCATACATTTGAAAATTAGGAAAAACATAAGCAAAGTAACTGCACCATTTGCATTCATCTATCTATATCATACATAAGATACATTGCATCCATATCATAATCAAAGTAAATGCATCATAAAACATCATATAGCTGCATATAAAGATAAATCTCACATAACACATCATAAGAACCAAGGAAAGTATATCATCAGATAAATGTCCATAACATCAAGATCCATCAAATCAAGTATAGCCAAATACAATGTCATCAATAATCAAAGAGATACAAAAATCCAAGTCTTGAACAATAGTCATCAAATGGGTGATCAATAAATAAACACATCATGATCCTGTAGGTCTATTTGCACCATCCCCTTCACCTGAGCCATCTAGACCCCTGTCACCTGATCTATCCTGAGTAGGAGGAGTCTGACTACTACTAGCAATACTAGGTCTCTAAGCTATCAAAGTCATAAACTGGTGCATCATAGTGCCTACCTGATCTAACCGGCCAAAAACAACTAATAACCCTGTCTGTAATGTCTGAACATCCCGTGATAATGTATCAATAGTAGGAGTAGAGTGTGATGTCTGACCCATGTCCTATGACTGTGAAACCTATGGAGGCACCTGCTGTGCCAGAACCTGTCCATGCTGTGGCACTGAAGCCTGATGCAACTGTACCAAAGGATCCTCTCCATCTAGAACCTATCTAGCAACATTAATATGTCTCTATTTGTGAACTCGTTGCTATCTCTACTGATCCTCTACAACTACAGCTCTAGGTCAAATGAAACCAACACCTTGATTTGGCAGAAGCTGTTTGACATCCCTGCCTTTGGCATGACCACCTTGCATCCATGGCCCAAATCATCCTTTAACCATAACTTTGGGAGCTCTTTGTCCTTGATGAGCTCACCGTCATCTAATCCTACCACCACCAAAACCACCATCCTCGCCATCATCCCCATCATCATTAGACTGCTCATCTATGTCTGGGATAGGCTGTGCAGGATCTGTGAATCTCAAAAATCTATTTCGAGACCACCAGTCTTGATACTTAGGAGTCATAGCAGCATCAATAATATGTACTAAAATCTCCCATCTCATATAGATCATCCTTGCAATTTGATCGCATGCAAACTGATAATCAACCTGAGGACCCCACAAAGACCACTCTTCTTGAACACGAGCATACAATGTCATACCCTGTGGCATATCCTAAGTCCAACCATACTGTCTAGAGACTCGCCCAAAACAAAAATGCTCAATCATAAGAGTAGACCAACCAATCATCCAATGAGGGGCATACATGTATGGAAGCTCATCTTCATCCTCTCTCCAATCCTTGCAGCTGAGATAAGGTCTCCAGACAACCTCATCCATATCGTCAACCATGCGGTGCCAAAACTCTAGTTTTCCCAGGTGATGCTAGACAACCATACCACCATATATGAATGCATAGGGAAAACCATAGGGATAGATCTGATCTGACAATGGCCTAATCATGGGAATATGCTCCCATATCCATAACTATAAGATAACTGCTCCTACAGATAAAGAAGCACTCTCCTTGTAGAAAACCTCATGGAGATCATGATATAACTATGCCAGAACACAGGAACCCCAATCAAACCACCGAGGATGTGCTAGTAAATCCTCTAGAATCTAACTCCAATCGATAAAAAAACTACAGCCTTGATGGTTTAGAAGCAGTAAACCACCAATCAACGCACCCAGAACAGCTGGTGAAGTCGGAAAGGAAGCAAACTATGCCCAAGTGATTGAATCGTCATCAATGGTGTTATCACCGAACACCCAATGAAAAAAAATGCTATCATATACAAAATCATAGTACACCATCCCTCCTCGAGTAGGAATGCACAATAATCTGTACACATCCTCAGGTGTAATGGTCATCTCTCCAAAAGGAAGGTGAAAGGTATTGTGGTCAGAGTACCATCTCTCCACCACAATAGTAAGGAGACCCCAGTTTAGCTAAAACCATAGGATGTTGAGTAGAAAACTAAGTCCACACATCTCAATAACATAGAACTCTACAGGAGTCAGAGCCTAACCTAAATCAAGTACCCATGAAGGAACGGTCCGTACATATAATTTATGAAAATGTGCCTGTTTTGCAAATCAAAGGAAATCATATTAGTATTCTATATCAATGGATTATCTAAAGTCAATCAATCTTATCAAAAGTATCAAGCAATCAAACCTAGTACCATTTGTTCATGTCTCTATGTCTTGAGAGTGAAGTATTAGTATCCATCATATCAATTTTCACAATGATTGATCTTTCCTATTAGTTTTTCTATCCTATCAGATTGACAAATCACATTCGTTGGTATCATTATCCTGATATCCTAATCACTTGCTTTGCTTAACTACAACAGACCATATCTTCATTGGAAATTCAATCAGTCATCCAGAGTTATCAATTTTATCAGAAAAATCAAGTAAGAGTGGAAAAAAAAATTCAAAATTCCTATAGGCGTCATTTTCCTATTAGGAAGCGACATTTTACCTTAGGCGATGCAAAATATTTTATACGCGGAACTTAACTAATCATATGTGGTATTTTACATTACATGCATCATTTGATCAACTCACACGACATTTTATCACTGCCTACGCATCATTTAAAAACTAGGGTTTCCTTAAGTGGAAAAACCTTTATAACTGGCATTCAAACCCTAGTCTTACGTGACTTTTCAACAATACAAGGTAGTATTAAAACTATCCTAGATGGCATTAAAAATATTGGAGGCATCATTTTACTATGTGGATGCATTGTTTTAAGGGCCTATGCGGTGTTTAACCTATACTATGCGGCATTTTGCAAAATAACAACTAAAAATCAAGAAAAATATTACATTAAATGCTCAAAAAATTGTAATAAATGCACAAGGAGGTTAGAATCACTCACTAGAGGACCGTAATCTAGAGGTCTCTGATACCAGTGACATCTCTTGAATCGATGCTCTCGAATAGGCACAACCATCTTGATCAACAATCTCAAGATCAGAGCAAAAATCTCAATAATCAATAGTGAAAATGAATGGTAAATTTAGGTTTTCACACCTATTTAAACCTATTTGACCTAATTTGAGGTGAATTTTGACCTAGTGACCTATCTCAACATATCAATCAAACCGGGGCATATTTTGTTGAACCAGGAGTATCATCAATGTTTTTAAAAAATGAAAACATATTGGAACAATAAATCACTATCAATTTTTTTTAAAATAAACTATCAATATGTTTCATTTTTGAGGGGGCATCAGAGTATTATATCAAACATCATTGAAATTTGGGGCATTAAAATTTCAAATTATTATTAGTGGGGCATGTGGCATTATCATTTTTCATAATAAGGTTTCATATCAGAGTGGCATTATCAGAATCATATCAAGTTTTCATATCAGAAGTGTATCAATCCAAGAAATCAAAGTATCAAATCAGTGATCAGGACAAAAGAATCTTTGAATCAATGCGCTACACACATTAATCCAAAGAGGGGCATTTGTAGACATCAAAAATTGGGCAAGTGCTTTTAAATCATCAAAATGGCAAAATCTTAATCAAAAGGCTTTAAAATCATCAAAAATGAATCAAAGCAAATTTAAATGGACATTTATTAAATCAAATTGGACAAAATCATTTAAAATCAAAGGAAAAATCAAATCATGACATTAAATAATTAAATACAAGCTTAAAGGGACCAAAAACACTATATAATTGATTTTAATCAATTAATTGTATAGTTTTAAATAAAAAATCAAATTGAACCCATTCCCTTACATGGCTAATTTAATTAATTGATGGAATTTAATTAATCCTAATATCTTTCAATAAAAATTGAGAAACCAATGAAAATTGAGAACAAAAGCACATGGATCACTCCAAAATAGTTGAATTTCAATCACAAATTTCAACTTTGCATCTCAACCACTCAATTTTGTCTTTTTGTCCAAACCTTTGAGACAAGCATTTAAATTGTCCCCCCATTTAAAAAAATTGTAAAGCTTTTGACTCAACCAAAGCTAAATCATGATTAATTCACTCTACCCCCTACCCTTGGGAATTTACTATAAATAAGAGGCATTTTGAGAGCAATGCAAGAGAAGAGAATTCAAGAGAAAAGCATCCTTATTATAGGCATTTTCATAGCAATTGAGAGCAATTGAGAGCATTTAGCATTAGCATTTCAATTTATCTTTGCATAATGGAGAATTGTGAGCTAGATTAAGCATAGTAGCATCATATATTTCTCATTTTAGAAGTGTAACTAGTAGGGAATACAAAGCTAAGAGCTCTAATTACCACATCTAATTAGAGAACCATGAGATGTCATGGATTTTAAGTTCAATTCTTAGTTTAAATTTGCATAGTATTTGCTTTGAATTGTTAGTTAATGATCCTAATTTCATGAAGGTGTTTAACATACACACACAACTGTTAGTGGTGGGGTTATGGTTAATGTTAATGGTAAGGTTAGAGGGAAGGTTAGGATATTATATAAATTTTATTCTATAATTATGTAAGGGTTAGTGTTACGGTTAGTTTTTGTACTACGATTAGTGCTACTATTATGGTTAAGGTTAGTGTTCAGATTATAGTTAAGGTTAGTGTTAGGGTAACATTTAAGGTTAATGGTGTAATTAGGGTTAGTCTTAAGGTTAGTATTAGGGTTAGGGTTATAATTAGGGTTAGTATCATAGTAACCTTAGCATATCACCTAGGGTCATTGGTAGGATTATGGTTACGGTTAGGGTGAAAGGTTTAAAGTTAGGAGTAATATTATGTTAATGGTTACAATTATATTTAGGGTTAGGGGGTAGGGTGAGGGTGAGGGTTAGGAATAGGGTAAGATTAATATTAAAGTGACAATTAGTATTATTATTTTAACAATTACAATTAAAGTTATGATTAAGATTAGGGTCATAATTATGGTTAGGGGTTATAATGAGGGTTAGTGATTATATTATAGTTTACTTGGGTTAATATTAGAGTACATGGATATGATTAAGGTTATAGGGAAGGTTTCGATAAAGTTTACAATTAGATTTTAAGGTTGAGGTTATGGTTATGGTTAGAGTTAAGACTTACATTATGGTTAGAATTATGGTCAGTTTTAGAACTATCTCTCTCTCTCTCTCTAGATATGTCTCATAATCACCTTCTCTCCCACTGTCTCCCCTCCCTCATCTCATCATCTCACCATCATATCCCCCTCTCTCTCTACCCCTATATTTAAGATCTCCCTATATTGAAAACCTCTTTCCCCTCTCCTATCTCTTCCCTCTCTCTCTAGATAATCCCCCTAATCACCCTCTCTCTCTCACTCACTATCTCCCCTACCTTATCTCACCATCATATCTCTCTCTCTCTCTCTCTCTAAAACATATCTTTTGGGTTCATATTAGGTTACATGGATAAGGTTAAGGTTAGAGGGAAGGTTAGGATAAAGTTTACAATTAAAGGTTGAGTTTAGGGTTAGAGTTAGTGTAAGACTTAGGTTATAGTTTAAAGTTATGGGGCTCTCTCTCTCTCTCTAGATATGTCTCATAATCATCTTCTCTCCCACTCTCTCCCATCCCTCATCTCATCATCTCATCATCTCACCATCATATCCCCCTCTTTCTCTACCCCTATATCTAAGATCTCCCTATATTGAAAACCTCTCTCTCTCTCTCTCTCTAGATATGTCTCATAATCATCTTCTCTCCCACTCTCTCCCATCCCTCATCTCATCATCTCACCATCATATCCCCCCTCTCTCTACCCCTATATCTAAGATCTCTCTCTCTCTCTCTCTCTCTCTCTCTCTCCCCCCTCTCTCTAAAATAAATCTCTTGAAAACAAATCTTTTTGGGTTTATATTAGGTTACATGGATAAGGTTAAGGTTAGAGGGAAGGTTAGGATAAAGTTTATAATTAAAGGTTGAAGTTAGGGTTAGGGTTAGTGTTAATACTTAGGTTATGGTTAGAATTATGGTTAGTTTTAGAACTCTCTCTCTCTCTCTCTCTCTCTATATATATATATATATATATATATATATATATATATATATATATATATATATATATATATATATATATATATATATATATATATATATATAGGATTAAAGTTAGACTATTAAATATTTTTAAAGTTAGGTTTCAATTTAATTTAGTGTTTGATTAAGTCTCAATTTTGTTGGGTAAATCTCAATTTATTTAGGGTAATATTGTGCATAAACTGATAGAGTTAAGTCTCAATTGAGGGCGATGTGATTTGAAACATTAATTCAAAAAATATTACATAATTAAGTTTGAAAAAATAATTAAAATAATTTTATATATAATAGATTATGAGTTAATATTTTCAAAAATATCATGATCCCTTTCTTTAATGATGGATTTATATTAAATGTATATTCAAGATTGAAATGTTTCTCACTAAAATTTATTGTTCATGAGTATGTTTACCCTTTATTTGTGCTTCATCGCTATTCTCATGACAAGTGGATTGGACATTTAAAAAAAATATTTGTAGACCACTATCATTGAATGATATCATATATATTTTATTGTTATTGATATATTCTTTGATATTTGTGTCATTCAATGCTTCCTTTCATGACACTCTAATGATGTTGTACATTTGTAGTGGAAGAGCATGTATTATATATTGAGGCGTTGTTATATATTAATTGATTTTTTCTAATTTTATTTTTGAAATCTATCTCTTAAGAATGCATTTGTCTACATAGAAAAGTGTATTTCAAAATTTATCACTTAAAAAATACATTAAAGATATTTTTAGTTTATAGATACTTTCCATAATTATGATTGAAGACATGTTTATATTATAATCCTTAAAAATCAAAGTTCCTTTCTTTATTATATTTCATTCTAAAATTTGAACTTATTTTGAAAAAATCATCTCATCTTTCTAAAAAAAATTTGTCTTTATTGTGAGTACTTAAAATATACTTTCTTTTTTTACTATTTATTACCTCTAAAAGGTACTTTATTGATTGTGAATTTTTTTTAAAAGTCTAACTTAAAAACTTAATAATATTTTTTAAAGAAAAAATACACTTTCTAATTTTATAGCTTTAATTATGTTCTTAAACAACTCTCAAATTTTTATTATTTTTAGTTTTGGGGGGTTTTTACTTTTATATTTCTACACATTATGAGATCATAAATTGTGATTAAAATGAGTCAAATATTAATGAAATGCATTATATATGATTCAATTTTTTATTAATAATAATTCTATTCTTTCTATTTATCTTATTTACCATTTAGATTTTTCTATTCCCATTCCTTCAATTCTTTATAAATGAACATAAGTTATATTTCTATTATAAATTTTAAAAACCAAACATCAAAATTTGATATTACTTAAAAAGACAATAAAATCTTTTACATCAATATAACATAAAATACTCACCGTGATCAAAATAAAAATGAAGCCTCTAATTTTCTTTTTATTTTATTTTTAAATTAAGCAATAATTAATGTTTTTAAATTAAACAAGAATTAATTAAATTTTCAATGTAAATCAAAAGAAAATTAAACTAATTCCATTAGGGCTTTAAAAGCACCAACACATGTTGTTTTAGTTGGAGATGTTTCCTTTTCTTTTTGGTCAGGTATTCTGATTTAGACCTTTAATATTCATTGCAAAAACCTTCCATACAATCTATTCTGTTTTGTCTATTGGGAAGGAGATATCAAAGAAACTACTTGAAGAATAACTCATGTGTTTTTGCAACAACTATCAATGATGGGTTTACATCTGCAAGATTAAAAGGGTTGATTATATCAATAGATATGGTTATGACTCTGTTCCTAAAATTTCATTTCTAAATTTTTTTAATGCCAAAAATAGTTCTTGATCATTCTATTCATTTTCATCCTAATCCAAATAAAATACTAAAAACTAAATCTAAATACAATACTAAATACTACATTTAAATCTAAATGTAAATATAACAATTAAATCTAAATCTAAAAAAAGAATCGCAATATATATTTAAAAACAACATTTAAATATATATCTAAATCTAAATACAAAATTAAATCTAATTTTAAATCTAAATAGAACATTTCAAAAGTGAATCAAAAAATAAATTTTAAAACTAAATCTACAAAATAAAATCCAAAAACAAATGTCTCACTTTGAAATGTGATTGCTCTTGAAATCTCATCCAAATCTCTCTCTTGCTCCAAATCCAAAATGAAATGAGAAAATGGTTCTTTTATAATCTCAAAGCATCTCTTCATTTTCTCAAAATCGTGGCTCTTTGCATTCCTTTGTGATTGTTTGCATTCAAATGTGCCTCTTTGCATTCCTCTATTGAAAACAAATCCGAAAAAGCACATCTGAAAAAGAAAATCTAAATAAAATACTAATCCAAATAAAATACTAAAAACTAAATCTAAATACAATACTTAATCTAAATTTAATACTAAATTGTACATTTAAATCTAAATGTAAATATAGCATTTAAATCTAAATCTAAAAAAACATTTCAATATATATCTAAAACATTTAAATATATATCTAAATCTAAATACAAAATTAAATCTAATTTAAAATCTAAATAGAGCATTTCAAAAGTGAATAAAAAATAATTTTTAAAACTAAATTTACAAAATAAAATCTAAAAATAAATGTCTCACTTTGAAATGTGATTGCTTTTGAAATATCCTCCAAATCTCTCTCTTGCTCCAAATCAAAAAATGAAATGGGCAAAGGGTTCTTTTATAATCTGACGTCTCTTTATCTTCTCAAAATCATGGCTCTTTGCATTCCTTTGCGACTGTTTGCACTCAAATGCAGCTCTTTGCATTCTTCTATTGGAAACAAATCGAAAAAGCAAATTTGAAAAATGCCATTTGGCAGTTTTTTAAATCTTAATCCATCTTTTTGATTTTTTTGAATGCCATTTGGCATCAATTTTCTTAATTCTATTTTTTTAATTTTAAAATTATACATAACTGAAAAAAAATCTTTGCATTCTTCTATTGAAAACAAATTTGAAAAAGGAAATCCAAAAAATACCATTTGGCATTTTTTTAGCTTAATCCAACTTTTTGATTTTTTTGAATGTCATTTGGCATTAATTATCTTAATTCCATTTTTTTACTTTTAAATTATACGTAACTGACGACAAATCTTTGTTTTGTACATGACATATTCCTTGGAATATACTGTGTTGGTGTCCTCTTCCACTACAACTGTATAGGAACGTCTCTCGGCGTAAAAATATGCTGATTTGCACCGAAAATTAATTTTTTATGAAAAATAGAAAAAAATTATAAAAAATTCAAAATAGCTCAAAAAATTCTAAATTTTTTATTGAAGCTTCTCTGATATGTCACCAACTTGCAAAAAAAATTTCAAATCAAAATTCCAAGCTATTTGGAAGATATGATCAAATATTTAAAAAATCTAAAGTTTTAGTCTCCAAGCAAATCTGCACAAGGGGGTTAGCTCTAAAAATAACCAAAACCAGCATGCAAAGGTGGGTTGCCCCACGGTGGGTGCCAAAAAATATGTGCTAAAATGTTGACACACTTTTATGAGTCATTATATCCAACATTGCTCAAGAATGAGGTCTCAAATGGTGACTAATAGCTCTCTATTCATGGAGTGCAAAGGTTTATGATGGAGGCCTTCAGTTTAGACCTAGTTTGTGCCCATGCAAGTACACCATAAAATGAGAGATTCAAAAAAGAAAAGCAAAAATGCTAGTCTCCATGATCATCAAGTATGCATGCAAATAAAAATGGAAGCTATTCCATATGATAACAATGCATGAAAGAAAACTAATCTATGAAAGGAAATGCTTATGCAAGATTATTCTATGAAATGAAATATAAATCTAATATAATATGCAAGTGCAAGAGTAATCTAAATGGATTTCCATGGAGGCATGAGAGAAGAAGACAAGAAAAGAGAAGTTGCAATGTTCAAGCTCAAGTGCTCAAATCCTCCTCTAAAATCACTCTCCAAACCTACATAACAATAACATAAAATTTGGATCTCTAAAATCTCTATGTCTAAATGAGAAGGAGAGGGCTCCTTATAAAAGATTTAGAAATGAATGGATGGTCAAGATTAAGAGGCAAAAAATAAATAAGCAATGGTGAAGATTAAATCTTGGTTGATCCATGTGCTCAAGATTCTCAAAAGACAAAATCAATGGGCATGGTTAAGAGGCAAAAAGATGTGTGGAAGAGATTAAGAGGCAAAAGAAGATTTCACTCATCTTGGAAAGTGTGAATTCAATGTGTAAACAAAAAGTCTTTTTCTTTTTATTTTTATTTTATTATTTTTAGCAAAGTGGTTTCCATTATTTAATTAATTTTTTTAAAATTTATTTAAAAGAGATTTGTTCTTTTAGTTAAATGTGGCTTAGAATAAAGTGATTTTATTATTTAATTAAAAGATTTTTTATTATTTAATTAAAAGGGAGCATGTTCTCTTAATTAAATAAAGCTTCAGATAAAATGATCAAACTTTAGAAAATATTGAAATAATTGAATTAATTGAATTAATTATGATTTGATCAAGGAAATTGATTTGAATTGAAAATATTTCAAAGCATTGATTCAGGAAATTGATAAATTGATGAATGAGGGCCCAAAGTCTAGGTGACCATTTTAGGGTGCATACAGAGGGTGCTCCACCTAATGATTTGGAGTGTCATCGAGACATCATGTACTGACCAACCTGATCACTAGATATAGATGCGGCAGCTGCTGCAATGTCCTCGACACTATCAATCACACCTCAAAGCTAGGTGCTACGAATAACATCATCTGCAATAGGACCCAATGAAAGAGCTATAGTAGGTGCCCTCTGACCAACAATGGCCATGTGTACTAGCCTCTGTCGATCAACTCAATGAAAAACATCTCTATCAGTAAGTCTACCACGCCCTTGTCCTAGATGTGCTGGCAAATCAGTGTAATTAACAACCCTCCCTAAATGAACCTCAACAAAAATTTGTTGTGTAAAGTACAATGGAATTTGGTCATTATTCAGATAATGACCATGGACAGCTAGAAATTGTGGGTATATCAATACTGATATAGTAGGATCCTGACACCTGGTAACCTGATATCCCTTCACATATTATAAATCTACATAAGATGGGAAAGCTTCCCTTTTCAGTGTCGCTTTAGGCACTAAAACTTGTACCTCCTTAAGAGAAAGACCAAAGCCAACCTCTTGTCTCTTCCTCTCAAGTATGGCCTCTATAACATTTGGGGTATAGGGAGTGGTACCATGAATGTCATCTCTAATGATAATCAAGCTATTAAGTATGGATTGACATGTGCTCTTATAGACACTGGAGCTAGTCAAATTATTTATGTATTTTTGCAACCATTCAATTTCTCTATTAGTGCATGCAAATAGTTCTGTGGGGGGAATCGATGCATCTGTCATGTGTGATGTGCATTAATATGTTTGATAGATCGAATATATGTATACCTGAAAGATTTTATTTACTATCAAATGAAGTCCACATATATACGTTTTCTTAATTTAATTAAAAATAAAATTAAAGTATGCACATTTTGCTACATTATTTCAAAGTAAAATCAATTACATAAATTACATTTAAATGTAAATAAACATGTATTGTACATATGTACACACACATGCATATATACATGTACACATATGTACGTGCATATATGTACACATGCATATATATAAATGTATATATATGACATGTACATGTACATGTGTATGACATGTATACATGTCATACATATACATACACATACACATACCCATACACATACACATACACACACACACACACACACACACACACATATATATATATATCACATGTATATACATGACATATATCTATATATATACATATGTATATATAGCTATATGTCATGTATATATATAGATATATATACATATACATGTGACATATATATATATATGTGTGTGTGTGTGTGTGGGTGACATGTATACATGTCATACATATGTACATGTGTATGTACATATGTACATGTATGTATACATGTTATATATATATATATATATATATGTATGTATGTATGTATGTATGTGTATATGTAGATATATGACATATACATGTACATACGTGCATACATATATATATGACACACACACACACACACACATGGCATATATGTGTACACACATGTATATATACATGTGTACACATACATTTATATGACATGTACATATATATGATATTATACATACACATGTATATGTATGTACACATACATACATATATATACATGTGTGTACATATACATGTATATATACACATACGTATATATATACATTATATATATGTGTACACATATATATGTACACACACACACACACACATATATACACATGTATATATATATGTGCACATATGTACATGTATATACATGTACACATATATACATATATATGTGTACACACACATACACACACAGAGATATATATATGTGTGTGTGTGTGTACACATATATACACACATATGTACATGTATATACATGTATATATATGTACATCTATATAGGTGTGTACATACACATATATATACATGTGTACACATGTATAGGTAGACATATATGTATATGTATAAACACACACACACATATATACATGTGTACACATATATATGTAGACACATATGTACATATATATACATGTGTACACACACATATATATATATATACATGTGTACACATATATACATGTACACACACACACATATATATATATGTACACATATATGTATATATATATACACACATACATGTATATACATATACACACATATATATATACACACACACACACATATATACATATATATGCATTTATATATATACATATATATGCATTTATATATATACATATATATATATATATGTATATATATATGTACATATATACATATACATGTATATATACATATATATGCACATATACATGCACATATACATGTATATATATACATACATATATACATATATATACATATATATGCATATATACATATATATACATATATATGTATATATGCATACATACATACATACATACATACATATACATATATATATATATATATATATATATATATATATATATATATATATATATATATATATATATATATATATATATCAAAAACTTTAAATAATGAAAAATGAAATTTTTTTTTAAAAAAAAAATGATGGTCGAAGAATTGAAAGCCAACACTATCCCGCTGATATATATGCATATATACACATATACATGCATATATACATGTATATATACTAAATATATATATCAAAAATTTTAAGTAATGAAAAATAAAAATAAAAAAACTTGAAAAATGACTGTTAAAGAATCATAAGCCAACACTATCCCACTGAAAGTGATGGGCTGAAAGTGACATTGAAAGTCACTTTTGGCGGGTTAAAAACCCCGCCGGAAATCCCTAGTTTATTACTTTCGATCGAAAGTTCCTAGCATGAAACTTTTGATTGAAAGTAAGTAAAGTACTTTCGATCATAAGTTACTCACTTATGATCGAAAGTACTGGTTACTTTCTATCGAAAGTATGATGAGATTTTTTACTCGATCGTGCTTTTTTGGGACATTTTCCTTCCTCCGAAAATGTGTAACCCACTATTGTGGGTTCACCCACTCACCATATGTGTTTCCTAATTAAAAAAGAAAATAAAAAGACTTGTTGTCTATTTATTAAATGCACACTTTCCAAGATGATTGAAATCTCCTTTTTCCTCTTAATCTCTTCCATACATTTTTTGCCTCGTAACCATGTCCATTGATTTTGCCTCTTGAGAATCTTGTGCACCAAAGTCAAAATGAGGATTATTCTCTTCCCTTTGATTTTGTCTCTTAATCTCTCACCATCCTGTGATCAGTGCAAACCTAATCTGTCTTGAAAGGTGTAGACATGTCAAAAAATATTTTATGAGCATATACCTAACTTATAAAGAAAACCATTTACAAAGTCATTCAGATAGAGCTTAAATGGGAGCACCCTATGGCTGTTTGATTTTGTCTCATTTTAGGGATGTGGGTGTGCTCTCGAATTACTTGGAGAAATTCCCTAATGCTTTTTAGGAGGTATCCAGATTAATTAGGGACCATAAGAACCCCATAGTGGCACAAAACTGGGTATGGAACACCCGTTTTTCCCCTAAGGCCTTAAGGATCCTAATGAACTAAAATGCAGCTTATGCTATGAATGCTTATTCTAAGATTGATTTTAGACCAAATAGAGATTGATATGATGCTATATGCTATGCAAATCAAAGAAAGAAACTATGATTTATCCATTATCTCTATGCTATGATGAGTTATGAAAGCATGAAATAGAGTTAGTTCTAAAAATTTATGAAAAAGCTTAAGGATCTAGAGCTATTCTAGCATTATAACACTACTATGAAATGAAAGGTGAATTGGTGTTTTTCTCTTAGGAAGTGAGAGTATTTATAGGATTTGGGAAGGGCTTGGGTTAGGAGGATGAGTTAAGGTTAGGGGTAAGGTTTGAGGTAAGGTTAGGGGTATGGTAAAGTTTACCTTGGGTTAGGGTTGCTCACACATGTGTGAGAAACACTAGGGAAGTGTGCAAGGGGAACGTGTGTGGAAGAAGATACATGGGTCTCTTTATGAGGCCGTAAGAAGCCTTAAAGATTGTGTAAGAGGTTGAAATGAGTGTGTAAAGCTCATTTGGGGAAGGGTTTGACTAAAAGTCAAAGAGACTTGGATTAGCTTAGGAAAAGTAGGTAACTTCTCCTAAATAGGTTTAGGGAAGATTAGAAGGGTTTAGGAAAGGTTAGAAGATTCTAGGCTTTTGAGGTTTTAAATAAATATAAAATTTATTTAGGGATTGTGACATCATTTATTGAATATTGATCCAATAAAAAGAGGAAAATCATTTAAAATTGATTTAAATGCTTTGGGGAAAGATTCTTTAATTAACAATGCTTAATTAAAATAAAGGGATTTAATGGCATAAAAATATATTAATTAAATAAATAAATAATCTAATTAATTCATGATGATGTCATCAAGGGTTTCAAGAAAAATAAAAATGCTTTTATTTTCTAATGGATTTTTAGGTGTCTACATTTTGCCCCTCTTTGATGTGATGCCTAAAGTGGCGTGGTGTCAAAGATAAGAAAATAAGATGCCCCAGGCTAGAATTTGGAGGAATAAGGGAATGTACCCCCTTGAGAAAATAACACAAAGAGAAAACTTTGTGGAAGTTTCTCGAAAGGAAAAAAAGAAGAAGGGGAAGCAATGGAGGAAGAAGGGAGGATAAATAACCAAGCTTCCAAGAGAAAAGATGGATGAATGCAAGATGGGATGGAACCCAAGATGTAGGATGAAGCTACAGGAAGATACAAGATGCAAGATTAATCTATATGATGTAGGATGAGGGGGATTTGGGGAGCTCCAAGTGCAAATGTGGAGAGCACAACCTAATTTGATATAGTAAAGCTAGAGACCTGCCAAGGTTATGAAAGAACACAAGGGTTCATCACCAGCGTTGCATAGGACTGAAGTGAAAAAGATACGCAGGGTTGCCCTAGCATCACACATGAACCCAAGAGGACGCATGGTAGAAATGATGCTGGAGAAACCACAAACAAACAACACTTCCCAAGTGCACCATGTAACCTAGAAGATCACATGTGAAACGTGCAAGGGTCATGTTCGACTGACTCATAGGTAGAAGCAAAAGATGAAAAGACCTTGCCCCATATTGCCCTTATTTGCAGTGGACCATGATATAAAGGATCATGGTGAATTTGAGGAGAGGAACAATGAGAAGACGTAAAAGATTAATAAGATCCAAAGGAAAAAATCCAAGACCAAAATGGTAACTCCAAAAGACATCCTTTTCCAAGGAGAGAAATTTGATTTGATTGATGGTGGGAAGATTGGTCTGAACATGTGGAAGGATACATTGACACAGACCTAGTGTGATTGGTGGAAGATTTGGTATGACAAGAGGAAGGATACATCCTCAAGGACCCACTGATTGATGAGAGAATGAGTGCTGTTGTTCACTGGCAAATGATGAGTCAAAGAATAATCGCTGGGAGCAAGGATAGTTGACAATTGATGTTGCTGAAGTACAAGGCTAGGTGGGATAAGATTTTTGATTAAATTCTACTGTAGGACTGACAAGGATATGTAAAATAGGACACGACGATTATGTAAAATAGATGGGAAAAGATTTACAATTGATATGTACAAAAGCTCAGGATTTGGGATAGGAAGATCTCGCTATACATGATATATACAAGAAGGACTATGCTATACAAGATCTGTACATGAAGGACTATGCTATACAAGATATGGTATAAGATATGTGTAGGAAAGATTGTAGATTTGCTTGAGGATTAAAGAGATGAATGCGGGGGGAGGGTGGTGGGGATGTGGATGGTAGAAAAAGGACTGGGTTCTGGGATGGGGGGATGAGATTTTGATAGATAATGACTCAGTCCACTATGTATGGCACCTGTTTGCCAGGTTTTCACCAACATACTTGTCCAAGGCACTTGAATTGCCAAGTTTTCACCATTTGGACAATTATTTTTGTTTTCTTTTTTTTTCCTTTTTTTCCTTTTTTTGTATTTTTCTGCTTTTTCCAATTTTTATGGATTTTCTGAATATGTAAGATCTGGTTCCGGCATAGAACCTCTTCAAATGTATGATGTTGATTGGATCATTCAGGGGCTCACCTTCTGGTGTAGATAACTGATAGGCTTTGGAGTTGAAGCATGTTGTGACAACATAGGGGCCTAGCCAAGTAGGTTCGAACTTGCCCTTCTTTTCTCGATTTTCTTGGACTTTCTAATTTTCTTTTAGGACCATGTCACTGACCTAGAATTATCTAGGATGGACCTTCTTATTATAACTCCTTTTGAGTCAATTTTGGTATGCAACCAGGTGATCATATGCTTGCTATCTCTTTTCATCTAGTAGATCCAGCTGTGTGAGATGTGCCACACGATTGTCTTCATCAGTGGTATAGTTCTTCATGGAGACACACAATGATGGGAGCTCGACCTCAATTGGTAGAATGGATTTGACACCATATACAAGGGAATATAGGGTGGTTCTTGTGGGAGTGCAGAAGGAAGTAAGATAGACCTAGAGGGTAGGATTTATTTGGAGGTGCCAGTCATGACCATAATCATTGACAACCTTCTTGAGGATTTTGAGGATTATTTTGTTGGTTGCCTCAGCTTGACCATTTCCTTGAGGGAAATATGGACCAGAGAAATGGTGATGGATGTGAATTTTGGCACATAGATCATCCACATGCTAGTTTTCAAAAGGTGTGCCATGGTCTGTGAAGATGGTAGATGGTATGCCAAAGCAACAGACGAGGTGGTAAAGGATGAACTTGGATATTTGGATGCCAGTAGTAAGGGTGAGCAGAATCACTTCAACCCATTTGGTGAATTACTCTATGGCAGTTATTATGTACTTATGCCCATCTGAGGAGAGGGGAGTGATTAAGCCAACAAGGTCAAAGCCCAACATGAAAATGGACAAGGTGGTGCAATGGGCTGCAAGTCTTGTGCTGGTGCATGAATTCGATTTACATGCTGCTGACAGGGTAGACATTTCTTGACAAACTCACAAGCATCATGTTCCATTGTAGGCCAGTAACACCTGACTTGAAGCAACTACTTTTCTAGAACCATAACACTTGTGTGGGCACCGCAGATTCCCACATGGACCTCTTGTAAAGCCAGGATGACCTCATTTGAATCTAAACACCTATAAAGGATATTGTGATATCCTTGACAATAAAGGGTGTTGGCTACAAGAGTGTAGTGGGAATCTCTATGAATTAAGTTTTGGCATTGGTTATTGGTGAGATGGGGAGATATGATACCATTCTTTAGATATGCATGGATGTTGTAGTACCATGGGGACTGAGGACCAACCAAGACACACACCATTTATGCATTAGTGTTCTCATAAGCAGATGTATGTAGCTACTCAACTAGGAATTCATACTGTGATGCATCACGAGGGATTTCCAATAAGGATCCAATTGTCACCATTGCATCAGCTACTTTGTTCTGAAGCCTTGGTATCTACGTGAACTATAGATTCAGAAAATGCTCTTTTAGTCTGTCCACCAATTCTTTGTAGGGTAGCAACTTGTCATCCTTTGTCTGATTTTCATCTAGGACCTATTTGATAATTAGCTTTAAGTCTCCAAACACTTGCAGTTCTATGATATTCCATTGGATAGCTATTTTGAGACCTAAGATGAGTGCCTCATATTCTGCAATGTTGTTAGTACATAGGAATCCTAATTTGAATGATTTCGGAATGTAGTCACCTTGAGGTGTGACGAATAGGATTCCTACCCCTGATCCATGTGATGTGTAGGAGCCATCAAAGTATAGCTTCCATATGGGTTATTCTTTTATCACACATAGGTTCTCATTAGGGAATTCCATTATCAATAGGTATGCATCCACCAATGGTGCTTCTACTAGCTGATCGACAATTACTTGCCCTTTGATTGCTTTTCGATCGATGCACTAGATGTCAAACTCATTGAGTAGCATGACCCATTTTGCCATATGGCCTGTGAGAGTTGTCCTTGATAACAAATACTTGAGCAGGTCCACCTTTGAGATGAGCCTGATTGTGTGACTAAGCATGTAATGTCTAAGCTTTTGTGCGGTAAAGACCACTGTGAGGCATGCTTTCTCCATTGGTGAGTAATTTAGCTCATAGGAAACTAGAGTTCGATTGATATAGTAGATGACTCTCTCTTTGTTATCATCATCATGTTGTGCCAAGAGTGCCCCCAGTGTAGTAGTGGTCACCGAGATGTATAGTATGAGAGGGCATCCTGAAACTAGTGGTACAAGAGTTGGAGAGTTGGCTACGTATCCTTTGAGCTTCTCAAAGCTTCTTTGACAGACGGGATCCCATTTGAAGCTTGTGTCTTTGTGGAGTAGGTGTGTGAAAGGTTGGAACTTGTCTGCCAACTGTGATATGAATCATCACACTAATTGAAGCTTTCCTTGTAGACTTCTGAGCTGCTTGAGTGTTCTAGGAGGAGGCATTTCCATAATGGCTTTGACCTTTTTGGGATCAATCTCTATGTTGCACCATGATACGATGAAACCTAGAAGTTTTCTAGATGTTACACCAAAGATGCACTTCTTTGGATTCAGCTTCAAACCATAATGATGGAGGTGATTGAACACACTCTAAAGGATGACAGGTGTTCACGTTGTGTTCTAGATTTTGTAAGAATATCATCTACATTATCTTCTAGGATTTTGTGGATCATGTCATGGAAGATGGCTGTCACCGCTCTCTGATATGTGGCTCCTGCGCTCTTTAGCCCAAATGGCATCATGTTGTAACAAAAGGTGCCCCATGGTGTGGTGAATGTTGTCTTGTGTTTATCTACTTCTGCTATTTGGATTTGATCGTAGCTTGAGAAGCCATCCATGAGTGACAACATCTCATGGCCCGCTGTAAGATCTATAATCATGTCTATGTTGGGAAGTGGGAAATCATCTTTTGGACATGCTTTGTTCAGTTCCCTAAAATTTGTATAGATTATGATCTCACCTGAAGGCTTAGTAACAAGCACCATGTTGGAGATCCAATCTGAGTAGTATATAGCTATGATAATCTTGGCTTGGAGGAGTTTCTCGAGCTCAGATTTTACTAACAAGGCCACTTTTGGATGCATTTTTCTTAGCTTTTGCTTGACTGGTTTTACATTGGGATCTACTGCAAGATTGTGTACAATGAGATTTGGATCAAGCCCAGGCATGTTTGCATATGACCATGCAAAATTTATAACTGATTCTCTAAGAAGTGAAATGAAAGTTGTTTCTTCACCCTCTATGAGATTAGTTGCAATGTAGGTGATTTTCAGACATTCTTTTGTACCCAAGTTGACTGGTGTGTTTCCTCTATGATGATAGGTGATTGCTCTGGTCTGTAATCTTGGATAGGAGGAAGAGGCAAGTCTCCAACTTCTAGCACCTTAGAAAGGTTTTCATTAGAAGATACACCCTTTATTTTCTCTTTTTTGGAGTCAAAATGTGCCCCGGAGGGGTTTTCACATAAGGACTCTTTCTTTTCTTTTTCTTTTTCAATTTTGCAACTAGAGCTTGCCTCTTCCCCAAAATTTCCTTTAGGGTCGAGCTTACAAATGTGAGTTGATCCTGAATCTTGATCTGATTATGGGCCTGATGCCCCCATGAATTCTAGGAGTGCTTCTATGCTTTGGAACTCATCGATATGTGTGATGCTTGGTTGGTCTTAGTCTATGAGTTCGGGGTGGATAAGGGGTAGTTCTATGAGGTTAATGGAAAGTTGTTGGAGGAAAGAAGTGCCTAGGAGGGTATCATCATCGAAGATGTCATCATATGATTACTTTTCTTTCTCTTTAGGGATGTCTTTGATCTCTATGAGGTTGTCCTAGCTATTCAAGAAGGGAATGTTGGTCATGTTGGTGCCCCTAGTTGTGGTATTGGGATCTTGTATATGCAGGTGAGGGGTATTGAAGCCAAGACCTTGATGTTGTGGGTTCTTTGATACTGTGATCGAGTCTTTGCTTCTACCTTCTTGTGGTCCTAGACCACTGCCTTGATATTTCCATTGTTTAGTGGCGTACTTGTGCGATTGCAGATACCTATCTTTGAAGTAACCAAGGAGTTGAGTGTCAGGTGGTGGGGGATCTCTGTACAACCACTGGTTGATGTCAAGGTCCATCTCTTGACTGTTTATGTTGCCATGGGAAACAAATGTCATGGCCCCATCTTCTTGATTTCATGCTTGGTTTTAGAATGCTTTCTTTGGTGATTCAAGTGCCCGTGTGTATGTGGATCAAGTGGGAGGGCTCCAACTGCAAATGCATCATGTAGGCTATATTCACCACAACCCTGGCTATTGATCTTGATGGAGGAGAGAGTAGAGGCGAGGATAGTCTCTAGATCTCTATGGGATCTGGATGAGCTAGCAATTGAAGTGCCAATGTTGGTTCCAGGATAATGGGTGGAGTGAGGGAATGATTCTTCCATCACATGACAATATGTGAAGGGTTTGGGATCGGCATGGATGGTAACCTCAGTGCCTTGGTGCAAAAATTTGACACACTGATGGTAAGTAGATGGTATAGCCTTGATGGAATGGATCCATGGTTGGCGAAGGAGGATGTTGAATGGTAGGTCAAGATCAACAACATGGAAAATGGTGTCTTGCATTACTGGGCCTAGCTAGATAGGCAAAAGAATAGTACCTTTAGAGGTACACTCCAAGTTGTCATATGCCTTGATAGTGATTACTTCATGTGATGTGTCAGCCTCTGTGAACCCAATCTGCTAAATGAATTTGAGAGTACACAAATTTAGGACTGAGCCATTATCTATCATGACCCTTTTAATGAAAAAATCTCTGACCATAACGATAATGTGGAGAGGAAGATTGTGGTTAGGTGCAAAAGCTAGTATGTTGGATGGTTTGAAGGATAAACCACAGGATGCAGATAGATGTCCCACAAGATTTTCAAACTGGATGATGTTAATGTCTTTGGGCACATGTCCTTCATGGAGGGCTCGGTTGAGGATTTCTTGATGGAGGGATGAAGTACAGAGAAGGTCAAGGATAAAAATTTGGGCTAGTGTATTCCCAAGATTTTCTATAAGGTTATATTATGCATTGTGTTCTAGCCTTGGATGTGCACTGACGACAGTTATCCGACCTCTTCGTGTGGTGACTGCACACTGACTATCTACTCCTTTGACATGGATGATATTGACTGTGGGCTTGACTTGGGTTATACATCCAACAAATTTTTCGTAATTGATATAAGTAGTAGTGTAGTCTCCTTGTTTTCCTTTTCTCTAGTTATGATTAGGAGGATTAACATTGGATTGGTTCTTCCCAGTGTTGTGTTGAGGGAACACATTTTGATAGATCTGTAAATTAGTATTAGGTGAGACTTGGGCTGGCATGTCCACTTGGATCTCTTTTTTGTCGATGAGGTCTTGGATATAATGCTTGAGTTTCATGCATCTTAAGGTAGTCTGACCTCTGAAATGGTGATAGTCATAGTACTCGTGATATTTATACCAGTTAGGCTTGGGAGTTGCATCATCAAATTGTTGGATTGGTGGGTATGCAATGAGATTGGCCTTGGCCATTCGATGAAAGATAACATCTAGAGGTTCACTAAGCACTGTGAAGATTCTCTTCTGATTAACTTGAGCTTGAGGCCTATTTTGATTGGTAGTAGAGATGACATTAACCTAATTGGTGGGATTGCCTTGATGTGCTTGTTGCTAATAGTCCTGATGATTTTTCTGAGGTTGATATTGCTGCATAGGCTGCTAATGAGTTTGAGGCTATTGTTGATATGCAAGAATAGGTGTAGGACCGACCACAATGATTTGGACATGCTTGGTGTTCATGGCTCCATTAGTGACTGCATTTTTGTTATGATTCCAGTAATAGAGTTTATCATTGCTAGGTTTACTTTGGGAATCATTTTTGTAATGTCGGATTGTGCCTTTGTCTAGGAGAGCTCTTTCGATACCTATCCCCTTTCTCTTGATATCTTGATATGCTTGGATGTAGTTCATCCTCATGAAGTGGCATAGTTTGGGATGTAGATTATCGATGAATATTTTGGTCAGATGCTTCTTAGGTGGTTGATATGATAACTTGGCAGTGAGGTTCTGCCATCGTTGCAAGTAGTCTACTAGGCTTTCTCCTTCTTTCTATTTGGAGTTGCAAAGGTCTAGTAAGGTTAACTCATTCTTGACATTGTGGGCATATTGGGGAACAAACTTCTCAAAGAGCTTGACAAAAGTTGTGATGGTCCCATATGGTATCTTGTAAAACCATTCAACAATAGTTCCTCCCAAGCTTTTGGGGAATAGATGCAAAAGATAATTATTACTATAAGCCACTTCTTGGCATGTCATATAGAACTCTTTAATGTGATTTACTGGGTCTCCTTTTCCTCTATATTTATCAAACTTGGGTGTCTCAAAGTTTCTATGGAAAGGAACAACTATGATTGATTGATCAAACAGATAGGGACACACCTCTTCAAACTTGAAGGTTTTATTCTCTGTACCAATTTGGAGCTCCTTAAGAGCATTCTTCATTGCTTCCCACTCGGCATTGATCAACGTTGGAGGGGGTACTCCCATTTGGAATCGATCTAGTGGTGTTGGTGAATAAGGATGATTTGGAGGTGGATATTACAGAGTGGGATGTGGGGATTGCCTAGCAAGATAGGCAAATTGAAATGGATTTTGGGGTGATGATTGCTAAGGTGGATATTGTGGCTGAGGTGTAGGAATGTATTGCTGCACAGGATGAGGAATATATTGCTACTATTGGGGGATGACAGGATACTATTGCTGTGATGGGTAGGAGGAAGTTTGTTACTACTGAGGAATGATAGGGGTTTTTTTCTGCGATGGAAAGTATTGTTGTTGTGGAGGAGGCTAGTGAAATGATGTAGCTTGTTGATAAGGTGGTACTTGATGCACTTGGCTTTGTGCTTGGCTGATGTAGGATGGGTGCATTCCTACATTGCTTAAGGGTAGAAAAAATGTAGGGAAGTTGGAAGAAAAGGGTGGTTGGGAAAGATAACTTGTGAAATGAGATAACTTTGCTACTGAGGTGGAGGAACTTGCTGAAAAGCATTAGGTGTTGTGAATGGATAGCTTGTGAAGGATGAAGCTAGCGAAGGTTGTGATTGTTGTTGTTGTGCTGCTTGAGGAATGTGGCTTGTTGATTTGTAGGCATGGATGTGGGAGAGTGGGTTGGTATACCTAAGGCTTGCATTTCTTCTTGAGTGAGGCCCCAACAAGAACTAGTTTGTGGTGGGAATTGTGATGCGAAGGATGTTGGAAATGCAGATGTGATGGGAGTTTGGGATGTGAATGGTGTTTTTGAAAATCCCATGGAGGGCATACTAGTTGTGAAGGTAGCTTATTGGGTTTGTGCTTGGGTAAATACTTGTTGGGGGTGAAAGAGGATGCTTGCATTCCCCATGAGAAGGGTGATGCTGATGTGGAAGCTTGCTAAGTATGAAAGGGAAATGATTGTGCTTCCCTAGGAAAAGATGACGTGGATGCAAAGGTTTGTTGAGAGAAAGAGGGAAATGATTGCGTTGACCCCAGAAATGATGGTATGGATGTAGAAGCTTTTGGAGTGAATGGGAAGGATGATTGTGTTTCTCCTAGAAAGAATGATGTTGCTTGGCCCATGGAAGGTGGAAAAATTGCTTGTGCAAAGGCTTGTGTTGGGGGTGGTGTTGAGTTTTGTGAAAAGCTTTGGGTAGGAATGATGGGTTAAGCTAATATAGAGGATGATGGTGTGCCTATGAGAGGAAACAAAGTGGATTGTGTTTCTTGTGTTGTAGGACTTGTGAAAATACTTTGCAAAAGAGGAGGGATGGGTGAAGCTACTTGTGACATGCGAAAAAGTGGATCATGGATTTGCTGGATGATGGGAGTGTATGCTTTTGTTGGGATTCTAATGTTGTTGATGGGAATACAAGGGTTGAGATATGGAAAAATGGGAGTACCCTCTTGTGTGAAGTGAGCTAACAAGTTGTGTTGATTCTCAACAGTGAGTGTACTTACTATTTGTGCATTCCTCAAATGATTCATGAATGTTTCTATTGCAAAAGAAGTTGGGGGGATATTGGGATCATCCCATGCATTATCAATTTGCTAGATCTGGGGATCGTAAGCTACCATTGCACTGGTAGAATTGTTGGGATTAGACAAGCTGGTGGTTTGATAAGGATCCATGTTCCTTCATTTTGTAGATCTTGTCTTGATAGGCATGGAGTAAAGATCTAAAGATGCAGATGCAAGATGCTCCTAAAAGACTCTATAGAATGATGGATGCAAGTCTAAGAAACTTCTAAGGATGGTGGATTTTTATGAATGCAATGCAATTATTTGGAACAATTGAAGGATGGTGATGATGGTGAAGGATTAGTGGAATGCTCTAATTTGGATTGAGGATGACAGAGGATTGGCGGGGGATGGTCTGATTTGGATCAAGATTTGCTGGATGATTGGTGGGATTTTGGTGGAAGATTACTAAGTGTCAATAAATGAGCTACTATTTTCCCAATGGAGGATCAGTGGTAGGATTTGATTGACCTAGGATAGATGAATGATCTTTGGTCAACTGGATTCTTATCAATGTAATCCAATCTCTTTGTCGAGATGATGAGGCTATGCAAGGACACGTTGGATTTCCTTTAGACAATGCTCTATCAAAAAGGGGGTGATTTTTGATTTAGGATAAGGATTGAAAAAAACTCAAAGGTTTTGAACACTAAGTGATTTTGGATTTGGATAACTAGATTTGGTGCAAGGATTGGTGAGTTTGACTTGGATGATGGATGCTGGATTTTGGATCAAGGATTTGGGATTCTGATTGTGGATTGCTGATGGAAAGATGGTGAAGGATGTTGAATTGATGCTATTTCTAAAAGGATGACTTAGATGTAACTAAAATGGGTGACCTATGATGTTTCTAGGAAGATGATGAAAAATGTAACTAAGAATGTTTCTAGGATGTAACTAAGGATTGGTGGTGGTGCAAGGATGAAACTAGGATGAAGGATTGTCAAGATAGGATCTTGGATTCCGAAGGAAAAGTAGATATGTGATGAATCTAGCTAGTCTTCTATTTCAAGATTGATGTAGTGATGGTTAACTCAGAATCAATATGAAAAGTTCTTGACTCTCGCATTGTACTCAATATTTTCTAGTCTCTCTTGATTTTTCTCTTCAACTTGGATTGCTTTAAGGGAATGTTGATGGTCTTTGAGTTTTCTCTCAGCAACTTTCTTCTCTTGATAGACTGGGGATCTGGGAAGCCTAACTTTTTTGTGTTGGGTCAAATTTGACATAGCTTGGAGAGATTTTTGGCAATTGATTTGAAACAAGGTTCTGAGTGTCTACTTTTGAAAGCTCTTTTCTACAAGGTTTTTTGAAATAGCCTGAATCAAGTAGTGGATATGTTTTGATGTTTCCAATGGAAAAGGACAGTTTTGACAATAGATACTTTGAAAACAATCTGAATAAGGGACAAAGAAACCTTGTGCGACACAAGCAATGGCTTTAACTTTTGAATCTGAAAGAAAGCTTTGAAAAGTGTATATTCCAACAAATATTTTCACTGAGTTTTTGACTGTTCAATCACTTCAAGCATATCTACCTAAAGGGAGGTGAGTATCAAAATCCTTGCCCATAACTTGATACCCCCTAAAAGGGGATAAATATGGTGAGTATCTTAAGGTGATCCGGTAAACCCCTTGGATCGGTCCTTGCACAAGGATTTTGATACCTTCAGATGTAGATAGGATAGCCTGTATTTTAATAGATTTGTAATTGTTCTATGGAGTCCTCCCAATCGGTTTGTACGTGTGTGACTCACTTAAGAGTGTAGTTGACCATGCCAAAATAGTAGGGATTAATCACCTACCCTGAGATACCATCAACACACATTGCTCGAGGTTGAGGGGATGTAAGAGAGAGTTTTCTCAGTGCTTTATTTCAGTACTGGTCGGGGAAGATACCAGTTTGAGGTCATTCTCTGGAGAGGAAGCACTTTTCTCCTCAGATAGGCCTCTCTAAAAGTAAAATAAGTGAACTTTTTTGAGTTCAAGTGTTTTACGTTACTTATTTTAACAAGGATTTACAGAAATGGGAAACTCCTAGATGCACATCATGAAGATTCTTTTCCCAAATTGATTTAAGTGTGTTTGAATTTGAAAAATTTGAAGACACAAGTGTTTAAGTTTTTGATTTATTCTTTCTTTCTTGAAAAGGTAAAGCTTTCAAGCATTTGCAAGTTCTTTATTTGGGCATTCAAGATTGAGTTTGCGTGTTGCTTTAGAACTTTGAAAAGAGCTTTATTTTGATCTTTAAGTCATTCAAGATTTTGTTTGTTTGAACTAAAATTAAAAGAGGAAGGAATAGGAATGCTTTTATTTCACTTTTTAGTTCACTCAAGATTGCATTTGATTTTAAAAATGAAAATGACTTCTTTGGACTTTGGTTCATTTCTTTAGTTTCATTCAAGAATTGTTTGTCTTTTGCTCAATTGTTTTAGATCCAAAGGAAAAAGTTCCTAGATTAGTTTGATGCATGAATTTTGAAAAGGAATTCAAGACTTTGCAACATGAAGTTTTTTTTAACCAAGCACAAGTCATTTAGGATTGTTTAGTAACCTTTAGGAATGATTATATTTGTTTAGGAACCCTTTAGGAAACATTTGCAGATTTGCTCCTAGATTGAGTGAAACTTGAAAAACACTTAGGATATTGCACATGAAGTTCAATTTGGCTTAAGATAATGCATCAAGTTTGATTTAAGACCAATTATTATTGCTTAGAGTTGATTAGAAACCCATTATATTTTCAATGCATATTTTGAGATTCTCTTTATGCTTCTGAAACAAGAAACATTCCTACTTTGCATGAATGCATTCTAAAGTCCTAGATTTGCATGATTTGAAGTTAATTTTAGCAAACTGAAAGACTTTAGGGATGATGTTGATTTATTTTAGGACCAATTAGGAAGGTTTTAAGTTATTTAGGATTGATTAGGAACAAATAGGAAAGATTTGCAGATTCTTTGATTTTAGGCACTCAAGAGTTGTGTTTTGTGTTCGTTTTAAGCAACCAAATGAAATCTTTGAAGTCCTAATTTGATCAAATGAGTTAATGAGCCTTAGGGCCTTAGGTGTTTTAGCCATTTTGATTCCTCCCAAGGGTACCTACAAAATATGGTGTCAAAAACTTGAAACAAGCAGTCAAAAGGACCTAAAAACCCTAGAAACCCCAAAAAACCAACTTTTTCTTGGCCTAAGGCCTTACAAAACCTCCCTGTTTTCCATACGAGTAAACAGGGCAGGGTATTCTAATGTTCCTAACTTGTATGAGTATTGGGTGGTTGTATTATGAGTAAGTATGGCTTCTAGTATGAGAAAATAGGGCTAGAGGGTCTACTCATATGAGTATTCACTTAGAATAGGACGCGTTTTCTGAAAACATGAGCTTTTGCTTGGAAAACCCTAAAAAATGCAGTTTCAAAGGCATGTAGGGTCCCACCGGGCGTGCCAAAATGTGATCAGTGCAAACCTAATCTATCTTGAAAGGTGTAGACATGTAAAACATTATTTTATATGCATATACCTAACTTATAAAGAAAACTATTTGCAAAGTCATTCAGATAGAGCTTAAATGAGAGCACCCTATGGTCGTTTGATTTGCTCTCTTTTCAGGGATGTGGGTGTGCTCTCAAATCACTTGGAGAAATTTCCTAATTATTTTTAGGAGGTATCTAGATTGATTAGGGATCATAAGAACCCCATTGTGGGAAAAAAATGGGTATGGAACACCCGTTTTGCCCCTAAAGCCTTAAGGATCCTAATGAGCTAAAATGCAGATTATGCTATGAATGCTTATTCTAAGATTGATTTTAGACCAAATAGAGATTGATATGATGCTATATGCTATGAAAATTAAAGAAAGAAACTATGATTTATCCATTAGCTCTATGCTATGATGAGTTATGAAATACTGAAATAGAGTTATTTCTAACAATTTATGAAAAAGATTAAGGATCTAGAGCTATTCTAGCATTATAACACTATGATGAAATGAAAGGTGAATTGGTGTTTTTCTCTTAGGAAGTGAGATTATTTATAGGATTTGGGAAGGGCTTGGGTTAGGAGGATGAGTTAGGGTTAGGGGTAAGGTTTGCGGTAAGGTTAGGGGTAAGGTTAGGGGTATGGTAATGTTTACCTTGGGTTAGGGTTGCTCACACATGTGTGAGAAACAATAGGGAAGTGTGCAAGGGGAACATGTGTGGAAGAAGATACATGGGTCTCTTCATGAGGCCGTAAGAAGCCTTAAAGAGTGTGTAAGAGGTTGAAATGAGTGTGTAAAGCTCATTTGGGGAAGGGTTTGACTAAAAGTCAAAGAGACTTGGATTAGCTCAGGAAAAGTAAGCAACTTCTCCTAAATAGGTTTAGGTAAGATTAGAAGGGTTTAGGAAAGGTTAGAAGATTCTAGGCTTTTGAGGTTTTGAATAAATATAAAATTTATTTAGGGATTGTGACATCATTTATTGAATATTGATCCAATAAAGAGAGGAAAATAATTTAAATTTGATTTAAATGCTTTGGGGAAAGAGTCTTTAATTAAAGATGCTTAAATAAAATAAAGGGATTTAATGGCATAAAAATATATTAATTAATTAAATAAATAATTTAATTAATACATGATTGATGATTTAAGTTTATGGGATGTTTTGTTTATGATTTTCTAAGTTCAGACTTAAATATCTAATGGTTTTTCATAAACATTATACAAAATTTTATGTTTCTAAGCTTTAGCCATATGTATATTTGATACTTTTGAAACTAAAAGGATAAGACTGAATATATATAGATTAATGAATGTTATGATAAAATCTGGTATTTTTCTTCTCTAGCTTTAAATGGGTAGTATTCCTACAGCCAGGTGACAAGGCTACGTTAAAATAGGAAAACTTATTATAATCTCTGCCTTGGATTTGTGTTGTGGATTCTGGTATGCTAACCTTTTGCACGAGAGGAATAAGTTAGAAAGGAGCACAGACTCAAGGATGAGTGGATCTTTTAAGGTGAATAACTATTTTGGATTTCATCATTGCTCCACTCCTTCCATAACCTTGCAGTTGCTGATTCATGCCAAGTCAATATAGTTACCGAGTGTTCCTATATTCTTGAAGCACTAAATGTGGCTTATCTTCTTGTAGAAATGATGCTTTCATTCCTATAATTGAAGTTGTTATGTTATGTAATGAAGAACCTAGTTTGTAGGTGTTCTATTTTTCTTAGTTGCTTTTAAATAAGCTGGAACTTATGATTCCAAGTTAGTTAGTTGTTTTTAAGGAATTCATGCTGTAATACAACAACAAAGTAAACACTTTGATATTCCATATTGTATCCATGTTTTGTTGAAAGAATATATGAAAGTTCCAGATTTCAATCTCTGAGTTGTAAATCATTCATGCTTCCATGGGGGCCCACGCGGGAGGTGAATTCCCTGTTAATGCTTAAGTAGGATTTAGTTGAGTTTCTTTGAAGTTGTTAAGCATTGTTGCTCCTGCAGCCATTGGTAACAGAACCACTGACTATTTCCTATAGCATAGGTTTACTCTTGACACATTATCTAATTACTGCTAAGCTTTCTCTTTAAATTGTGAGTTAAATTGTAGTTTCAGTTGCTAAGTATAAATTTCCTGTAGCAATAGCTTTTACTTTAGTAGCAATGACCTTTGAAAGGACTAAAGCATAAAATTTGCAGCCATCATCTCAAGTTCACGTTCCCAGATTGATACATTTAATGAAGTCTAGCATGATGTTCTAAGAAGATATGTGAGAATTTTAAGCAATGAATCACTATAAAAGGATGTCCAATCCTTGAAGTTTCTAGGATATTATTCTGACCAGTCATTTTTGGCACCGTTGCCGAGGATGGTGTCAATTTAGTTCAACCCAGAAGTCATTAAGTTAGTTTGAATTTTGCATTATTTGTATGCATAGACATAGGGATCATCTTGGGCGATTCCTACCTAACATTAATTAGGAAGAACCATTAGAGGTTTTCAATCTAGCACTTGAGGAACCCCAATTAGAGAACCCACAAGAAGAACCATTTGAGAATGTTTTTGCTGATGCTTATGACCATTTGCCTTCACCGTAGTCATCTGAAGAGTCCTACCACTTAAATGCTCTTTTTGCTAACCCAACATATGTAGATAACATAATGGGTCAACCTACCTTCCCTTTTCCTATTCGTACTCAGCAAGGTAACCAAAATTTGAAGAACATTCCTGCTGCTGCGCTTCCTCAATTCTATGGACTCTTCACCGAAGATCTAGAGACTTTCCTCTTTGATTTTTATGTCCTCTGCCGAAGCTATGACTACACAACTAATGACCATAAGCTCAAATTGTTTCCCTCCCCTTTAAAGGAGACTACTCTAAGATGGTTTATGAGTTTGGGTGCTGATGTTGTGGTAGATTGGAATGCAATGTGTAGCCTGTTTCTTGATAAGTAAAAAAATTACTTCAGAGGAGGGGACTTAAAAGGAGATGACTGTAATACCCCAAAATTGGCACCTATTTATTTCAGACAATTTTGGTGTATTTCTTCAATTCTATGTCATCAAAGTCCTATCTCACTAGGCAATTTTCTCTCTCCTACTTGACTCTATTTGACTTGATGTTAGTTGCAAAGACCATAAATTGCAATAATCAAATGCTAAATTAATTCCTAAAAGTCTTTGACTTATATTAGCTAAATTATCCCTATGATAAATTAATTTAATTCTAAAGTCCTAAGTGCTTTAAATTAAATTAAATCTACCCCTTTAGCTAATTACACATCAAAAAAGGAATTAATATCATTATTTAATTATTTGAGTGGACATCTTTCTAGTTGAATTTAATTATTCAAATTATTTAAACTAGTCACACCTCACATGTGACATAAATTTCACTCTTTGATTAAATAATTCCATGTTTATTTGTCAAAAAAGTGAAGAGCCTTAATGGGAAGTGAAGAGTCACACCCCACATGTGGCAAAAGGAGTTACATGCAAGATTCCCCTCCTTTTCTATTTAAGAGCTTGCTTTTCTCATTCAAAGGGACTTTTTTTGAGAGCATAGAAATTATAGTGGAATTCTACTACATTTTTTTGAGGAACTTTTTGAGAGCACATAGATTATGCCAAAATTCTACTACACTCTTTGTGATTCATAGCTTTTGATTGTTATCATTTTAGTTAGTTCATTTTAGTATAACATTACATTTCTTATTTAATTAATTTGCTTATCTTGTTCTTAATCTAGTTGCATTCTTATTTGAAAATACCAAAAAGAACTTGTATTCTCATTTCCAGATTAACATGCATTCATTCTAGATTACTTGCAATTTTTTTCATGCATATGCTTTTCTTTAAAATCATCCATTGTAGTTCGGTCTTATGGTTGTTGGCTTTCAATCTAAGAGAAATCTTGAAAACACCCCATCTACATAGGAGGCAACAGATCGCTTCACTACGGATTTTGGATTGAATAACTCATATTCTTTTCTGTAATCCGATCATGTGAGTAATGATCATGTTGCATGTGTGTTGAATTTGAGGTCACATTCACTCATACACATTTTGGCGCCCACCTTGTTTTCGGTCTATTTCAAGTGGTGGATCAGAATGTAGAGTGAACTGAGCTCTGGATGTAGTTGGATCAAGATTTTCTACATATTCCTCTCCTTCCTGTGGTAACCCCATAATCTCTACCAGAATTTCTTGTGAGGATGGAACCCTTAGTCCTTTGACTATTGCCACTCCATCTTTTAATGAGCTTAGAAACTGTAGGGCAACTTTGTCATCCCAGCTTGTTAGCTTTTGGATATAATCTATCCAACCCCTAGCCTGAAAATATGGCCTACAGGCTTGGTCTTCCAGCAAGACATTATGCACAGAGGGCTCCCTACAAATGAGGTCACCTCCCATTCTTCAATTTTTGAAATACCCAAAATAGCCAAAATGGAGTTGCAGGAAATAAAAGACAGACAAGAACAAGTTTGAACAAAGAAGCGTAAAAAGGCAGGTTGTAGGAAGACTTCAAATTTAGAAATTTCTAGCAATGCAGCTTGGAAAATGAGCTCATGAGTAATGTAAATGCAAATTATCTCTTAGCTCCTCATAATTACTCATAAGTACCCTCTGCAAAACTCATACTTAACATAACTTGCCACCTTTACTTCATATGTGTGAAATAACAACACAGCAAAATGATTTTAAAAAAGAGTCAAATCATGACGAGAAATACAAGTACGACAGAATAAAAGAATGAATATAAAGATTGCATAAACATAATGAATTTTTTTTTTGATATAACTCCCCCCTAGCTAAAATGTGGCAAGTGGTCCCACACTTGCAATAGTGACAAGGCATACGAAAAAAAACAAGTGGAAAAACAAATTAAAATTGCATACCTTGAAATGTACACTAACCTGAAGCGTTGTTAAGGTGGCAATTGTTATCCACGAATGAAAAAGAGATAAGGTGGATGGGTGATAGACAAGAAATGAAATGGAATTTTATTATGGAGAAGTGACTTTCACGAGGAAAGTGTTTATTATGAAAGTGAGAAGACCATTTTAAAGTGAGGAAGGAAAATGAGCTAAAAGCTCATTACGAGAGGCTACAGGAAGTGTGCTACCAACAGTTGAATTGAATTATTGTAGGAACTCATCCTTACTCTAGGATTTGTGATATAGCTTCAATCGGTGACCATTGACCAACAACTTGAAATGTACTGGATCAACTGTGGAAAGTTGAACTACTCTGTTTGGAAAGACTGCAATAATCTCATAGGGGTCGAGCCACCTAGTTTAGAATTTCCCTGGATTAGGCTGATATCTGGAGTCATAGAGGAGCGCCCAGTCACCAATAGAAAATACTTTGTACTTAACATACTTGTCGTGCCATTTCTTACACTGATTTTGTATTAATTCTGTGCTGTGAAGGGCTGACTTTCGCCACTCATCAAGGCCATTCAAACTTGGGATCCTTTCTAGTTGGGCTTCAGTGAGATCCATTCCAAGATCAAGAGCTATCTGGAGTGTCTTATGTTCAAACTCTATAGGCATGATTGCAGAGCGACCATAAATAAGCTCAAAAGGTGTGAAACCGGTTGTAGACTTCCATGTAGTTTGGTAAGCCCAAAGTGCTTCAGGAAGTCAGATAGCCCAATCTTTTTTATGGATGGCTACTATTTTAGTTAGAATAGACTCCAACTCCCGATTGGTAACTTTGACCTACCCATTAGCTTGGGGGTGATAGGGTGAAGATTTACCATGCCTGATGTTGTACTTCTCCATTAGAGTAGTAATCAAGTTGGAAGTAAACTGAGTTCCTTGATCAGATTGAATCTCCCTTGGCAGTCCAAATCTGGTGAAGATGAATTCATAAAGGAACTTTACAACATTGTTATCCCATGGGTGCTTCATAGGTTTAGCCTCAGCCCACTTTGTAACATAATTAGTGCAGACAAGGATATGGGATTTACCTTGTGAAGAGGGCTCAATAGGACTGACAAAGTCAATTCCCCATTTGTCAAAGGGTGCAACAACAACTTGTGGCTATAGAGGCATTTCATTTGTCTTTGTAGGCCATCCCATGCATTGGAATTTGTCACACTTCTTGGTGTACTGAGCAACATCTTTGTGTACAGTGGGCCAATAATAACTTGTAGTCAAAATCTTCAATGCTGTTCTTTTGGCAGCAAAATGTCCACCACAAGGTTCATCACGACAAGCCTTAAGGATATCATATGTTTCATCCTCCCTTATGCATCTTCTAATTATTTGATCAAGACCAGTATAAAACATGAATCCAGATATCCATGAATAATTAAAACTCTTTTCAGTCAACAACCTTCTCTCTTTAGTAGAGAAATGAGCTGGTGTCTTACCAGTTGTAAGATAAATGGCAATATCAACATACCAAGGATTGTGTGTAGATAGAAAAAAGAGATGTTCATCAAGAACTATCATCAATGGCTGTAGGATCATCAGGCACATGCAACCTAGAAATAAAATCAGCTACCACATTGGCCTTACCAGGTTTATCTATGATTGTAATGTCAAATTCCTACATCAGAAGCAACCAACAAGCCAACCGCCTAGAGATCGTAGGCTTGTTCATGAGATACTTAATAGTAGAATGGTCAGTATGCACATAGATCTCATAGCTAGTGATGTAATGTTTGAATTTATTCAGGGCATAAATGACTACAAGTAGTTCTTTTTTAGTGATAGTATAATTAAACTCAGCTCCTTGCAAATTTTTGCTGATAAAGTAAATTGCATGCTCAACTGAGTCCTCCTTCTAACCAAGTACAACACTAATAGAATAGTCTGAAGTGTCAGTATGGATATGAAAAGGAAAGCCCCAGTTCGGTCCTCTCAAAACTGACATTGTGGTGAGAACTTCTTTAAGCTGTAGGAAAGACTTTGCACACTCAGAGTCCCAAGAGAAATCAACATCCTTTTTGAGAAGATTATATAGTGGTGCTGCAAGCTGACTAAAGTCCTTTATAAACCTTCTATAGTACCCGACATGTCCAAGAAAACTATGCACATCCTTTTGTTTTGTTGGAGTAGGCAATGTGATAATTACTTCAATCTTGGTAGGGTCTACTTGATTACCTTTTGTCAATATGAAATGTCCTAAGACAACCCCTTCCTCCATCATCATGAAGCACTTTTCACTATTGAGAGAGAGGTTATAATCATGACATCTCCGAAGAACTTTCACCAAGTTTGCTTTAGCCTCCTCAAAAGTATGCCCATATGTGGTAAATTCATCCATGTAAATCTCCATGCAATCAGCATAGATATCTAAGAATATACTGATCACAACTCGCTAGAAAGTGGCAGGAGCATTGCACAACCCAAAAGGCAGCACTGAATAGGCAAATGTGCCCCAAGGGTAGGTGAATGTTGTTTTTTCCTGATCTTTAGGGGCTATTTGAATCTAATTATAACTACTGAATCCATCTAGAAAAGAGAAGTATTTCTTACCAGCCAAGTTAAAAAGAGGTGAGACCCACTGACTATAAAAAATGGGATAAATGAATCCATCATTTAACAATTTCTGCAACTCATTCTTAACTATATCCCTTAAAGATGGATTAACCCTTCGTTGAGGTTGGCAGATAGGTCTACAGTCAGGATTGATATAAATTTTGTGAGTGCAGAGCTTAGGGTCTAGGCCTTTCATGTCAATACAATCCCAAGAAAAGGCTTGTTGATGTTCTTTTAGAAGCTGCAAGATGTCTGTTTGTTGAGAGAGTGTCAAAGCACTCTTTACATTTAACTCACGTTCTGGGCTGACTTCTAGCTTAATGACCTTTTCTGCCATGGACAGTTAAGAAATTGGAGAAGACTCCATTTCATGAGGTAGTAATGTATGAAGGAATTTTGAAGTTTTTGAATACTGCAAAGCATTGGAATGTGGTAATAGAGTTTCAAGAACATAGTCCTCTTGGGAACACACTTGGGATTGCACTCCATACTCATTCATAATGATGGAGGAGATTATCTCATCCTCCCCCCTAAATGTGACAAATGGTTCCTTGGATATCATCATTAGCTAGTGGATGGAGTTGACCTTAGGTTCAACATCACCCAAGTCTGGCCAAATTATCTGGTCATCTTGCAATAAAGGTTGAGCTAGGGAATATAGAGTCATATTTTTGGTGTTTACTCCATTGGATATAGTCATTTTTCCTGACCGATAAGTGATATAGGCATCCGTAGTGGCTAGCCAAGGCCTGCCTAGAATGATTGGATACCCTCCCATGTTAGCCTTTGGAGAAAGGACAACAAAGTCAACTGGATACTCTCAAGAATTCAAGGTGACTATTACATCCTCTACCATCCCATCAAGTATAATAGTGGAACTACCAGAAAGCTGAAGGATGGTTGGGGTGTCCCTAAGACCAATGATATGCAATTGAGACATTAATTCTTTGGTCATGACATTTATGGATGCGCCTAAGTCAACTAGAGCATTTTGGACTTATATTCCTTGAATAGTAACTATGACCATAGGGCTACCAGGATCAAAATACTTTGGAACTGTCAATTTCTCCAACATCAGATCAGATAACTGGCCTAGGACATGTATGATTTTAGGATCCTTTTTCTTCCTCCTAGGTTGTTTAATACAGGCGTCCTTGATGGCCTTAGTATATGTAGGAACTTCCTTTATGGCATCTAACAATGGTATTTTAATTGTCATTTGTTGTAGTTGGGAAGGCAAATCCAACATTGCTTGATTTTCTACTGGCTTAGCTTGTTCCTCCTACCTATGAAGAAATGGGGGCTTGTGAGTTGCAGGAATAGTAGGAGAAATAGGGTTGACTGGTACCTCTGTTGAATCCATTGAAGCATCCTCAACTTCAGTGATAATAGGCTATTGTGGAGGAGGAAGAGTTGTGCTAGACCTTAAATTAATATTATTCAAGGATATAGAATAGCTCTACTGCTAAGTTGTTGGTTTAGCATTGTTGGGATTAGGAGTAGGCTGAGCAGGCAACTGAGTCTATTTAGGGGAAGTAGTATTGGCTATAGGAGGAGGCATTAGAGCTTATTGCTAAGGTGGTGACATCAAAGCTTGTTCATTTGGTTGGTTCATCCAATTGTACAATTGTTGCCACCCCTACTGGGGTTGTTGCCAATGTTGTTGAGGTTGTGACCAACCCTGGTGACACTGCTGCCAACCTTGTTTAGGTTGTTGCCAACCTTGCTGATGTTGCTCCCAGCCTTGCTGAAGTTTTTACCAACCTTGTTGAGGCTACTACCAGCCTTGCTAAGGTTTTTTCAGCCCTTACTAAGGCTGCTGCCAACTATTATACCCACTAAATCCACTATGCTGTTGGTTTTGCCATGCATTATTACTATTAAAGTTTTGAAGAAGATCTTGGGGAATACCTAGTCTCTGAGCCCATGGCCTCTATTGGGAAATGTAGAGAACATCTCCATCTTCATCAATGGCTTTAAACTTGGTAGGCCTAGGTTGGGATTCCAAGCTTGCAACAAACTTACACCGATAATTCTTTTTCTTCTCCCTGTAGTGTGGACAGTACTCTGCTAACATTGCA
Source organism: Chamaecyparis obtusa (assembly GCA_027943335.1). Lineage (NCBI taxonomy): Eukaryota > Viridiplantae > Streptophyta > Pinopsida > Cupressales > Cupressaceae > Chamaecyparis > Chamaecyparis obtusa. The sequence goes on from BSBK01000170.1 coordinate 488,206, forward strand.
TCAGCTTCATCTTTCTTCCTCCTTGCCTACATTGTGTCCAATTGAGTAGCAACATCATTAATGATATCTTGCTTGAAATTTGACAATAGATTAGATAGCTCCATTTTGGATACACCTGCACCATTAGACTTGTGAGGCAAGGCTCTTAAGCCTCTCCCTTTCTTGACAGTAGCTCTAGAATAGTTCAGACATATACTCTTTATGTCATCCCAATTTTCCTGGGTAATGTCCACTCTTGCCATAAGGTTAAGGGCCTCTATGCTTCCATCATTCACACCTCTCAAAAATAGATGCTTTTGAGATTCTTCATTTAGCTCATGTTGTGTGTTACGCTGCAGGCTGAACATGAACCTAGAGACATAGTCTTCCAAGGTTTCATCTTCCTTCTGTGACATTTTAAATATGTCATTATGTATGAGTGAATGTGACCTCAAATTCAACACACACACAACATGATCATTACTCACATGATCAGATTACAGAAAAGAATATGAGTTATTCAATCCAAAATCTGTAGTGAAGCGATCTGTTGCCTCCTATGTAGATGGGGTGTTTTAAAGATTTCTCTTAGATCAAAAGCCAACAACTATAAGACCGAACTACAATGGAGGATTTTAAAGAAAAGCATATGCATGAAAAAAAATTGCAACTAATCTAGAATGAATGGATGTTAATCTAGAAATGAGAATGCAAGTTCTTTTTGGTATTTTCAAATAAGAATGCAACTAGATTAAGAACAAGATAAGCAAATTAATTAAATAAGAAATGCAATGTTATACTAAAATGAACTAACTAAAATGATAAAAATCAAAAGCTATGAATCACAAAGAGTGTAGTAGAATTTTGGCATAATCTATGTGCTCTCAAAAAGTTCCTCAAAAAAATGTAGTAGAATTCCACTATAATTTTTATGCTCTCAAAAAAAGTCCCTTTGAATGAGAAAAGCAAGCTCTTAAATAGAAAAGGAGGGGAATCTTGCATGTAACTCCTTTTGCCACATGTGGGGTGTGACTCTTCACTTCCCATTAAGGCTCTTCACTTTTTTGACAAATAAACATGGAATTATTTAATCAAAGAGTGAAATTTATGTCACATGTGAGGTGTGACTAGTTTAAATAATTTGAATAATTAAATTCAAATAGAAAGATGCTCACTCAAATAATTAAATAATGATATTAATTCCTTTTTTGATGTGTAATTAGCTAAAGGGGTAGATTTAATTTAATTTAAAGCACTTAGGACTTTAGAATTAAATTAATTTATCATAGGGATAATTTAGCTAATATAAGTCAAAGACTTTTAGGAATTAATTTAGCATTTGATTATTGTAATTTATGGTCTTTGCAACTGACATCAAGTCAAATAGAGTCAAGTAGGAGAGAGAAAATTGCCTAGTGAGATAGGACTTTGATGACATAGAATTGAAGAAATACACCAAAATTGCCTGAAATAAATAGGTACCAATTTTGAGGAATTACATTTGCCCGTCTTTGAATTGATGTACGAACAGTGCATTGATTCAAAGAATAGTTTGAAGTGACAAATGATGAGAATTTCTGAAGTCCAAGTTAGATTGCGAAGACAAGTACCTTAGAAGAGAACTAGAATCAGGGTTAGATTGCCCCAATACCAATTGATGAAGATGCAAATTTAGGACTGTCTCCAGAATCAGGGTTAGATTGCCCCAATATGAAGCTTAGCCCTTCGAGACCTGGGTTAGATTGCCCAGATAATGGTCTAAGAGAGATTTTGAGAGCTATCTCCAGAATGAAGCTTGACTCCCAAGAATTAAGGTTAGATTGCCCTAATACCCAAAAGATTTCAAGAATCCCCTCCAAAATGAAACTTGATTCCTGAGGATCTGAGTTAGATTGCTCAGATACCTAAAAGATAGATGATGAGATAAGAAGATGTGAGACACCAAGATGCCCCAAGCAATGAAAATTGATGATTCATATCAGACTGATTCAAGAATTGATTCAACAAGATTCAATGATGCAATCATCTTGCCCCCTCGGGAGTGAAATCAAAAGATGACATGTCAAAAGATGATTGATATCAAGAGATTATAGATAAAGATAAGATCAAAGATTGAGAAGATGCATAAGCAAATCGAAGCAATGTAGAGGTCCTGTTGACCAATTTTGACCATAGTTAACCATGGTTGATCAAATTTGACTAGGTTGACTTTGATGAAAAGAGTAAAGATCTCAAGAACAAGATGCAAAGATGAGGATCTGGTAGGAAAATGATGCCAAAAAGCTGACTGCACCAGCGTTTGATCCCAAAGGGTCTCATAATTTAAAACATGATTCCAAGCTATGTAGAGATGTCAGATTTTGATTTCACTCCCAAAAACTTGTGCAATCGTGATGAAACTGGGACTAAAGATTAGAACCTTTGATGAAGACAATCAAGAGAGCACCAAACATTGTCTCAAATGCAAGCCTAAAAATGAACATGCAAGCCTAGAAAATGCAAGCGTAAGCTAAAGATGCAAGCCTAAAATGAAAATGCAAACCCTAGGACTTGGTTGTTGGACTCACCGTATTTATCATCATAGAGCCGTTTAAGTTTGGAAAATCACAAGATGTCATACAATCTTCACTAATATCACTATCATGAGAATATGAATATGACATAAGTCTTAGGTTTGTCAGAATAAGATGTAAGCATTAAGGCATAAGAAGCTAGAATGACCTGAAAACCTATTCCTTTTGATCTAGCAAGTTAACATAAGCATTAGAGCATGGATGCTAGAATGACTTGAATGTTGCTTGTGATAAACAAACCAAACACATAGGAGTTCCTTCTTTTGCCAAAGAGTGCTCGTAGTGACCCTTACATTCACTTAACAGGACGAGCATTTACAATTTCACCAGTAGCAGAAAGAAGTCACTCAAAAGACAAGGAGAAGAACCAACCTCACCCAAGCATCCATATAAAAGGAGTTGAGGTATGCATGGCCATCCAATATGAGATGGAGGCCCTTATAGACAGACACCCCTCTTATATGAATTCTTTGGATGATTGGAACTAAACCAACAAATAAAAAGCAAAGAAAAAGCAAAGCAAACAAACAAGCACTCAAAGAAAATGAAGCTCAACATGCCTTAGAGAAACACACATTTAGTTTAGTTTTAGTTTAAGTTCATGTTCAAGTGGATTGAAATCAATTTGGAAACATACAATGTTCAAAGTCTCAACAAGATAGCAACAACAGGTAGACACAGTAAGAATCACTGGTGACTATCGCAGGACACTAAATCTCAAGAAGATATCGAGAAACTAAATGAAGTATCGATAGGAAGATGCAGTAAGAAGCATTGGTGACCAATACGAGAGAGATCCTCAAGGTGAGAGATCTCATAGATACTAGCGAAACATCAGCAGGTAGACGCAATGAGAACCACTGGTGATTGATGGAAGGGATAGATCTCAAAAAGAGATCGAATGAGAGCTAGGTATCAGTAGGCAGGCACAGTGGGAAACATCGGTGACTGATACAAGAGAGATCCTCAAAGAGAGAGATCTCAAAAAGTAGCTAGGCATCAACAGGCAGACACAGTGAGAACCACTAGTGACTAATGCACAAAAAGAGTTTTCGAAAGTGATAGGACAATCCCCCCTAGACTAGGTAGGTGCCCCTAAGCATGAACCAGTTCCAATCTATGAAGAGTTGAGAAAAAAACTCGAAGACACTAAAAGCAAAGGCATGAGATAGCAAACCAAATCTGGAAAGAAAAATAAAGGAGGAAACAAAGGAAGCAAACCAAAGCTGGAAAGAAAACTAAAGCAAGAAACTAAGAGCCAAGCAACACTGAGAGAAGATGTTACTTCAGGAAAACAAGAGGTGCCTATTTACCAGGTTTTCACCATCTTGGCAGAGATTCTATTTTTGCTACCATGATGCCTGTTTACCAAGTTTTCATCAATGGCACATTTTTTTCTTTTTCAATTTTTTTGTACTTTTCTCTTTTTTTGCTTTTTTTTTTTTTTAATATCTCATTTTTTTGTATTTTTTTTTTTTTCGATACAAAGTAAGAGAGAATTGGAATTGGAGACAAAAATACAATGAATGAGAAACTTATGTGCAACAAGACAATTGAAATATGAAGACGCAGGCACATCATCTATGAGTTCCCAGGTTGAAGACACATCATCATCCAATGTTGGAGGCACACCATTGTTGACTTCCAAAGGTGTGGGAACACCCTTGTATCATGTTGAAGGCACACCATTGTCTACATCCCAAGGTGTGCCTTTATGATCAAGAGTTATGATCAATCCCATAATATTCAATATCTGGTCAACATCCGGGACCTTTGCAATTTGAAACAATGATAAGGGGAGCCTCTCCTAACATTTCTCCAGAGATGGAGACAACTATGCATGAAGTATCCGCATGAATTAATCAAGTTTGAAAAGCTCGATATCTTCTTGGGCAATCTTGTCCCAAATTTTGGATACCAAGTATGATTACAAGGTCCCCTCACTTTTGACAATATGATTAGGTGGGCTGTGAGGATAGAAGCATTTATGGTCAAGAAGGGAGAATTGACTTTGAACAAAGACAACAAGCAATGACCTTCTCCCTCAAACAAGGATAAGGATAAGATTGTCAACAAAAACATAGATGTTATGAATGATAGGGTTGTTGATAATGTGACACCAAAACCCTCAAAGTCTGTCTTTAATCTCAGCTCTAGCATACAAACGGTCAAAGTCACTGAGAAGGCTGCAACAGAAGCTCAACCAACTTCAAGATTCACTAGAAACAAACCTTAGATCTCTCAACCCAAACGTAACTCTACTTCCTTGGGAGAACCTCTTGATGTGGTTTATAGGACTTTGGTGCAGAACCATAACAAGAATTCAAATCATTAGGAATTCAAAGACTCCTTTCCTCCTCATTGGAAAAGTGAATTATCCAAGTCTAAAGGTACCAACGATGTGGTCAACTATATGTATGATACTAGTGACATTGTCATCAATGAGTTGAACCTGTTGATGTTGGGTACTGTGACATGATCATTTCTTTGAGGAGCGGGGATGCTCCTAAACCAAAAACTCCCTTTATCTTGTGAGGCCCTGCGTCTCCCTCTTATAACTCCACATAGTTTCCAGCTTGTGCGAATGCTATCACTCGATCTTGTGTGAAGATTATTCTCAAAGGTCCCAAACCTTTGACATCCAGACCAAAAATATCTATGGATAAAGCCCTCACCAAGGAAAATGTCCCCAAAGATCTCAATCTCGACCAGTTTCAATCTATGGTGGGTCATTTGACCTCACCTCATTATTTGTCCTTCTCTAAAGAAGATGATCACTCTCCAAGCCACCCGCATAATGCTCCCTTGCACATTGAAGTTATGGAAGGTCCCGAGCATGTCTGCCATGTCCTCATTGACAATAATGCTGGCCTAAATACTTTCTCTACTAAGTTGCTTATCCAAATGATAGACAACCTTGTTCCCGTCAATAGAGAGTCCGTTGAGTTCTATGATGCTAAGCTAAAAGAAATAGAAAAGACCTTGAAGATCAAATATATTGGCATGGGGGAATATCAGATTGAGTCCGTCTTGTCACTAACAACTCTCCCCATATCTCCAAATTCCTGTGAAGAACCCTCCAAAGATAGATTTGGTATTGGCTATCAGAGATATGAGCTTGACCAACCTAGCTACAACTTTCACTCATGCAAGGATTCAGATAATGAAGAAACACAGATTCAGCCTATGACATATGAAAGACCTTTGAATGATCAAAATTCTAATTCAAACTTCCAGAAAGAGTCTTATCTACCTTCTCAAGTGCTTCAAGAACATGATCTTGGTCCTCACCAGGAGGATTTTATACACTCTACTGAACAGATTACTACTACTGAATATGTCACTGCCTCTAATGGCACACATACTGATTGGGAGCAACTGTTGGATGCTTCCCTTATCTTGGGTATGCCTCAAGGTATGCCTATTCTAGATTGTTCTACCACTTCTATTGTTGAATAGACTCCTACTACTGCCAACTCCAATGGCACACATACTGATTGGGAGCAACTGTTGGATGCTTCCCTTATCTTGGGTATCCCCCAAGGTATGCCTATTCTAGATTACTTAGCTGCTCCTACTACTGAACAAGATCCTGTTGTTGAAGAAACACCTCCTGTGACAGATGACAACAATGAAGAAAGTCTGCCTACAACTATGTCTCTAGCTGAATGGGACTCTATATTAGATGCTACTACAGAAATACCAGTTGATGCTATGCACCTATATGCTAGTCTTAACAACTCAGAAAGAGGAGAAAGTTATGATCCTCCAGATCAAGCTATTGATGATGATCCTTTCCACCCTCCTATGGAGATCATTCCTATGGCTCCTAGGCCATCTAATCCAAGCTATACTCCTATTGCTCCAACAAATCATGGGTATGTAAGACCCCATTTTGTTACAGCTTCATGGAATATTGGTAGATCTAGAATTGAAATGGTTCATGTTTGTGCACTCTTACCACCTGAAAGGGGACCTAACTCTTGGAATAGACCATCTTGGTTAGGCTCATATAATATTCCTCCAAACTTGTCTGACTCTTCTAAGATGACTCACAATCGACAAAACTCTATGGAAGATTACTTTCTTGATCTATCTGATGCATTCATGAATGATGAGGATGATACTGATATATTTTCACTTGAGCCTATCCCATCAACTTCTCTTCCCCCTTCATCTCCCAGAAAAGTGGCCTATCCACTTCCATTTCCACCTCTCTACCTGAACCAATCATATAAGCCTCTTTCATCCACCATTCCTGAGTCTTTTGGAAGTAACTTGGATGTGCAACATAAAAACAAAAATAATAAGAATCCACTTATATCTCAAGGTCACCATGTCCCATCTAATCGGCATGTGACTACAAAGAAAGGAAAGCAACAGAGGTGTTCAAAAGACCACAAAGGTCCTCAAAAAGAAGACAATCAAAATCCAAAAAATAAAATAAAAAATGGGTCTCAAAATCGATTCTACAGGCATTGTCATCAAAAGCACCTCAAAATAAAGAAGAAAAAATTCAAAAGCTATGTGGATTCCAAAGAAAGGAAAAATCAAAGTTGCCATTCGAGCTTCCAAAATTCTCATACTTCCTGTTAGATTAGGTGAAAGACTAATCTCCCAAGAACACCTGCATGCATAACCCTGTCACATGGAAGAAGCAAAGCACAAAAGGCAAGAAAAATCTATGGAGGCCAAAAAGCTAGAGACATCATATGCACATTCAAAAGAACAATCTATTATGAATAATGCATTGAGTTGCTGAAAAATACAAGGAGGGAATCCTTATAAAAGGATACCGAAACCCTAAAGGTGAAAACCCTAAAGAATAATAATATGCCTAAGTCTAACTTAAGTGTAGAGAATAATAGACTAATAATTTAATTAATTAATTATTAGCTATAATATGACTACTCTAACACTTCCCTCCATTCCATCACCCTTGCCTCTCATACTTTACCCTCTTCAGTCCATCTTGCCTTTTCCCAAAGTGCATATCAGTATCTTCTTATTACTAATGACATGACTAAGGAAAATATAGAACGTACTCTTCCTAAGCATTTAGAGCATGGGAAATCTGACGAAGAGTTAAGATGTGTTCATGAGGATATTTGTGGGTCTTTCTTAAGTGATCTTTCCTTGACTATGGATCTCTTGATGGTTGGGCACCACTAGATGGATCTCCTATTACTACTCCAACATCTGGTTCTGATTCTGCAACTTCTCAGCTGGCTACTATTACAAATGACTGTGTTTCTAGAGATCACTACTGAAGGAGAGGCACTCAAAGAGCCCATCAATGCTCTTCATCTGAAGAAGTTCTATAGCTGACATTCTCTATGTGCTCATGTACATACTTATTGGTCCTGAAAAAATCCTAAAAATGGTATATTCTCAAAAAATCCTAAAAATTGCAAAATGTCCTAAAAAATGATCATCTTAGTGAAAACCTGGTAAACAAGAACTTTGATGTATCTATTATCTTGGTGAAAACCTGGCAAACAGGCGCCTTGATAATACTCAAAAAAATAGAAAATTTGAAAAAAATACAAAAAGAAAAAAGAAAAAAGAAAAAATACAAAAAAATGAGATATTCAAAAAATACAAAAAAAAAGTAAAAAAAGAGAAAAGTACAAAAAAATTAAAAAAGAAAAAAATGTGCCATTGATAAAAAGCTGGTAAACAGGTGTCATGGTAGCAAAAATAGAATCTCTGCCAAGATGGTGAAAACTTGGTAAACAGGCACCTCTTGTTTTCCTGAAGTAACATCTTCTCTCGGCGTCGCTTGGCTCTTAGTTTCTTGTTTTAGTTTGCTTTCCAGCTTTGGTTTGCTAGCTCATACCTTTGTTTTCAGTGTCTTCAAGTTTTTTTCTTGACTCTTCATAGATTGGAACTAGTTCATGCTTAGGGGCACCTGCCTGGTCTAGGGGGCATTGTCCTATCACTTTCATAAACTCTTTTTGTGCATCAGTCACTAGTGGTTCTCACTGTGTCTGCCTACTGATGCCTAGCTACTTTTTGAGATCTCTCTCTTTGAGGATCTCTCTCGTATCGGTCACCAGTGGTTCCCACTATGCCTGCCTACTGATACCTAGCTCTTGTTCGATCTCTTTTCGAGATCTATCCCTTACATCAGTCACCAGTGGTTCTCATTGCATCTGCCTACATTGCATCTGCCTACTGATGTTTTGCTAGTATCTATGAGATCTCTCACCTTGAGGATCTCTCTTGTATTGGTCACTAGTGATTCTTACTATGTCTGCCTACCGATACTTCATTTAGTTTCCCGATATCTTCTTGAGATTTAGTGTCCCGTGATAGTCATCAGTGATTCTCACTGTGTCTACCTGCTGTCGCTATCCCGTTGAGACTTTGAATGTTGTATATTTCCAAATTGATTTCAATCCACTTGAACATGAACTTAAACTGAAACTAAACTAAATGTGTGTTTCTCTAAGGCATGTTGAGCTTTTTTTTCTTTGAGTGCTTGTTTGTTTGCTTTTCTTTTTCTTTGCTTTCTGTTTGTTGGTTTAGTTCCAATGATCCAAAGAATTCATATAAGAGGGGTGTCCATCTATAAGGGCCTCCATCTCATATTGGATGGCCATGCGTACCTTGAATCCTTTTATATGGATGCTTGGGTGAGGTTGTTTCTTCTCCTTGTCTTTTGAGTGACTTCTTTCTGCTACTGGTGAAATTGTAAACGCTCGTCCTGTTAAGTGAACATAAGGGTCACTGCGAGAACTCTTTGGCAAAAGAAGGAACTCTTGTGTGTTTGGTGTGTTTGTCACAAGAAACATTTAGGTCATTCTAGCATCCATGCTCCAATGCTTATGTTAACTTGCTAGATCAAAAGGAATAGGTGTTGAGGTCATTCTGGCTTCTTATGCCTTAATGCTTACATCTTATTCTGACAAACCTAAGACTTATGTCATATTCATATTCTCATGATAGTGATATTAGTGAGGATTGTATGACATCTTGCAATTTTCTAAACTTAAACGACTCTATGATCATAAATAGGGTGAGTCCAACAACCAAGTCCTAGGGTTTGCATTTTCATTCTAGGCTTGCATCTTTAGCTTAGGCTTGCATTTTCTAGGATTGCATGTTCATTTTTAGGCTTGCATTTGAGACAATGTTTGGTGCTCTCTTGATTGTCTTCATCAAAGGTTCTAATCTTTAGTCCTAGTTTCATCACGATTGCACAATTTTTTGGGAGCGAAATTGAAATCTAACATCTCTACATAGCTTGAAATCACGTTTTAAATTATGAGACCCTTTGGGATCGGACGCTGGTGCAGCCAGCTTTTTGGTGTCATTTTCCTACAAGATCCTCATCTTTGCATCATGTTCTTGAGATCTTTTCTCTTTTCATCAAAGTCAACCTAGTCAAATTTGGTCAACCATGGTCAGCTATGGTCAAACTTGGTCAATAGGACCTCTACATTGCTTCGATTTGATTCTGCATCTTCTCAATCTTTGATCTTATCTTTATCTATAATCTCTTGCTGTCAATCATCTTTTGACATGTCATCTTTTGATTTCGCTCTCGAGGGGGTCGGATGATTGCATCATTGGATCTTGTCGAATCAATTTTTGAATCAATCTAATCCGAATCATCAATTTTCATTGCTTGGGGCATCTTGGTGTCTCACATCTACTTATCTCATCATCTATCTTTTAGGTATCTGAGCAATCTAACTTAGATCCTCAGGAATCAAGTTTCATTTTGGAGGGGATTCTTGAAATCTTTTGGGTATTGGGGCAATCTAATCCTAATTCTTGGGAGTCAAGCTTCATTCTAGAGATGGCTCTCAAAATCTCTCTTAGACCGTTATCTGGGCAATCTAACCCAAGTCTTGAAGGGCTAAGCTTCGTATTGGGGCAATCTAACCCTGATTTCGGAGACAGTCCTAAATCTGCATCTTCATCAATTGGTATTGGGGCAATCTAACCCTGATTCTAGTTCTCTTCTAAGACCGTTGTCTTTGAAATCTAACTTGGACTTTAGAAATTCTTGTCATTTGTCACTTCAGATTATTCTTTGAATCAATGCGCTGTTCGCACATCAATTCAAAGAGGGCCAAATGTAATACCCCAAAATTGGCACCTATTTATTTTAGGCAATTTTGGTGTATTTCTTCAATTCTATGTCATCAAAGTCCTATCTCACTAGGCAATTTTATCTCTCCTACTTGACTCTATTTGACTTGATGTCAGTTGCAAAGACCATAAATTGCAATAATCAAATGCTAAATTAATTCCTAAAAGTCTTTGACTTATATTAGCTAAATTATCCCTAAGATAAATTAATTTAATTCTAAAGTCCTAAGTGCTTTAAATTAAATTAAATCTACCCCTTTAGCTAATTACACATCAAAAAAGGAATTAATATCATTATTTAATTATTTGAGTGTACATCTTTCTATTTAATTATTCAAATTATTTAAACTAGTCACACGTCACATGTGACATAAATTCCACTCTTTGATTAAATAATTCCATGTTTATTTGTCAAAAAAGTGAAGAGCCTCAATGGGAAGTGAAGAGTCACACCCCACATGTGGCAAAAGGAGTTACATGCAAGATTCCCCTCCTTTTCTATTTAAGAGCTTGCTTTTCTCATTCAAAGGGACTTTTTTTGAGAGCATAGAAATTATAGTGGAATTCTACTACATTTTTTTGAGGAACTTTTTGAGAGCACATAGATTATGCCAAAATTCTACTACACTCTTTGTGATTCATAGCTTTTGATTGTTATCATTTTAGTTAGTTCATTTTAGTATAACATTACATTTCTTATTTAATTAATTTGCTTATCTTGTTCTTAATCTAGTTGCATTCTTATTTGAAAATACCAAAAAGAACTTGCATTCTCATTTATAGATTAACATGCATTCATTCTAGATTACTTGCAATTTTTTTTCATGCATATGCTTTTCTTTAAAATCCTCCATTGTAGTTTGGTCTTATGGTTGTTGGCTTTCAATCTGAGAGCAATCTTGAAAACACACCGTCTACATAGGAGGCAACAGATCGCTTCACTATGGATTTTGGATTGAATAACTCATTATTTTCTGTAATCTGATCATGTGAGTAATGATCATGTTGCGTGTGTGTTGAATTTGAGGTCACATTCACTCATACACAAGTACTAGTCAACTGGCTAAGGTATCTCCTATAGCCACAAATACCTCCAAGAAAAGAAAAGCTCCAGAAAAGAGGAAAGAAAATCCATTAAGGAGGAGTAGTAGGAGGAGATCAAATACTACTACAATTGAAGAGATTCTGGTTGAAGAGTTGGATGTAGAACAAGAAGTATCTAGGCAGAAGGAGGCAGAGGATAAAAATGTTCAGCAGGAGGCTAAAATACAACTTGAAACTTCTAAGTAGGAAGAACAAAGGACTGAGGCTATGCAATAGGAAACATTTGAAGGGTTTCTTGAGACTGAAACATAACAGGTTTCTAGTAAGCCAACAAATGCAGAAGTCATTATAATTGGTGATGAATCCAATTTAGAAGAGCAAGATTATGTGTTTTGGAAAAGAGATTCAACCTCCAGGAGTCCTCAAGAAGCTGATTCAGACAGTGATGACTCTAATAGTTACATCAGGGAAGAAGATGAGACAATGTTTTCTCCTATAGCAGAAGGGAGTCCCTATGAAGAAAACCCTGATATTGATATAGACCTTATTAACAAGGTAGTAGAGAAAATTCTAAATGAAGGCTTAGATACATTGGCCTCAGTGGCTCAACAGTGCTCTAATACCAAGAGGTCTATGATCATATGGACAGATCCTTTGAAGAAGGCAAGTGGAAATTGTGTCATCTTAAAATGGAAGCACTTCCATGTTAAGAGCATTTAGCCCTCCTAGTAAGTGGTTTAGGGTCATGATTGGCATCTTTGCATTCTCCCTTGTCTTCCACTTCTTCTCTGCACTTGATTTCTTCATTCTAGGTGAAATTAGGGTTAAGGTCTTAAGGACTTTCTTGATTTTCTCTCTTCCATGGCTCCATTTTCTAGGTAGGATTTAGAAATGAGACCTCCTAGTCCTTCATCATATCATTCCAAGGATTTTCTATCTATTTCAAACATTGGGTCCTGTTCAGACATCAATTTCTAAGTTTCTAGCATCTCTGGGATCTCTGTTGTAGAACCTGACAAAGTTAGGGTTTGAGGTCAAAGTTGACCTTGACCCTAACTAGGTCAAGGTCAACCTTGACCCTAACTAGGTCAGGGTCAATCTCGACCTTGACCTCTTCCTACCAGGATTTCAAATTCTCATTTGCCGATAATTTAGCTTTTGGGATAATTATTTCTCGCCTCCGGGTCGGCTATTTTTGGTTCAAAAATGGTAAATCCTTTAATTTTATTTAATCAAAGTATATTTTCTAAAGGTGAGGACCTAATTGGGATTTAATTCTCCAAGGTGGCCCATCTAGAGGAGTGTGCCCTAGATCACTATAAAAGGAGGCCTTCCTCTCTCATTTTCATCATCAAGTTTTGACAATCAAGCTCTCAAGTTCTCAAGGTGATCAAGCAAGCATTCATTCAAGTATTCAAGTCTTCATCTTCATCCAAGTTCTCTATTGAAGATCAAGGATTCAAGCATTCAAGCTATTGAAGGGATTTGGCTCAAGTATTCAAGATCTATCATTCAAACCCTAGATCTAGCCACCATGGTGGTGTGATCTTCCTTCAAGATCCTTTGTTCATCTTCAAGATCCATATCATTGTTTCCTCAAGGTGGATTTCAAGCATACAATCATGGAGGTTTGATGATGTTATGTTTAAGCTTTCATATCAATATATTTGATTACATTCCAAATACATTAGCATATCTATTGAATTGTATAGCTTCATTGTTAGATTCATTTCTACTACTTGCTAGCATTCTCCTATTTCAATTTCAATATTAAGGTTGATTCCAAACCAGGGTTTGACCAAGGCAAACCCCCCAAACAAACAAAATAACCATTTTTCTTGTAGGCACAGGTGTGGAATCTTGGATCTGAGAGTGAATTTGGATACCCTTTTCAGTAATCTTTCAAGATCTATGAACAGAATCAGAATCAGACTTCAAATAAATAATGTGGTCTTTGACCTTTTAAAAGGTCAAAGTCGACTTGTGTGAATTTGGAGAAAATATTTCTGGGTTTTGTCCGCCTCAACATTTCCAGTCTAGAACAAGTGACATAATATTTAAAAAGTTCATACAGAAGCCAGAATTCAACATTTTCTAGATCTGCCCTAATTCAAGGTTAGTATTTGCACTTCAATTATTTCAGATTTCAAGCTTAATCAAATTATAGGGAAATATAGGGTTTCTCTCTCTCTTTCATATTCTTCATAGATTGATTTGATTGTGTATTAACCTTTTAGTTGATCAAATTGGATCTCTCCATTGGGAATTTAGATTTAGGAGTGAATCTCACATTTTCCCCACACACATACACAAATAGTGGTGATTCCAAATTATCACTATTCATTTTGGTGAACCCGACTAGCTTACTCTTTCTTTTTGGTGTTAGATTTACATTTTTCTTGCATCTATACTTCAAAAATTCAAAAAAATCTATATATTGAATAAAATACAAAAACATATTTATTGCATTTTTATTTATCATGAAGATTGTTAAGATGTTTTGGTGCATAATCATGTTTTTTATTACTCTTCTTCTAGCATCTATTTATAATGCATATGATGTTTATGAGGGTATTATTCATTTCATAACATTGATGACCCTTCACTTTACTCTTGCTTATGCTTTTGTGAAGATGACTGATACTAGTCTATCTACATTTACAACTTTTCTTAGGGATTTATGTGGTAGCCTTATTCATCTTTTGGATTATGTGAAGAATTTGGTAGATGATACACCATCTCCTAATCTTCCTATTCTGATACTTGATTCTCCATCTGTTAATCCTCGCTCTTCCTGTACTTATGATGGGATTCAAGCTATAGTGCAGGATGCAGATGTGCAAGATTTCTTTGATTTACCTCCTCTTGTTTAGGATGATATTCAAGGATAGGATAAAGAAAATTCTTCCAAACCTATTATCCCACCTTATACGACCTTTACTCATGAACATGATAAACAATCACCTCCTGTAGAAGCTTTGCATTATATGTACACTACTGGATATAATATGGTGAATAAACAAGGCTATAAAGGTTTAGGGTTAGGAGTTAATGAACATGGTATTAAATTTCCCATTAATATACCTCCTAAACCAGATATGTGTGGTGTTGGAACTTCTAAATCTCAAGTCAAGTTAAGAGGTGTGGATCTTCATCCTCCCCTTAATGCTCATCTCTCTAAATCTCTAATGGATAATCCTAACACTTGTCAAGAAAATGCTAAAACAATATATGTGGAGCTAATGAATTCTAAGAAGGAAAGATTTAGACCTATACCTATTGATGCTTTGTATAAATTTAAATGTCCTTTCCACTATCGTAATATTCATTTGCTTGCCGATTGTAACAACTTCAAATTATATGTTAGGGATAGGGCTGCGCGTGGTATTATACCTTTTTCTCATGCCGTCTTACAACTTCTTCATAATTTTGATATAGGGGATTCCCCTCCATTAGAGCTGGAGTAAATGTTCCTATCCTCTTGTCTCATGACTGGGGGGCAAGAGGCATCATTTTATCTAGTCTTTTAGGATCCATTAGGTCTTTTTATTAAGATTTAATTGGTATTCTTTATGTTTCCTTCTTCCATAGTCTTGCATGATGTTTTTATCCATTCCTAGGAATTATATTTTCTTCTTAGGAAATCTTTTCTAGGACATGTGTTTTGTAAAAATATCCCTTGTTTTTCATCCCTCAGGGGGCAAGGTTCTTCCTTCTTTCTCTAGGGGAACTTCATTCCTTACCTTATTAGTATTTTCTTATGTTACAATATTATTTCATCATAGTGACAGAGGTGTTGATTATGGATAATCTTCTTATATGAGAAGTTGTTGTCCTAGATCATCACTTCTTCTCTATGTTGCAAATTATGTTTAATATAAACTTTTATTCTTGCTTGGTGTTAAAATTGTTTTCCTTCATTCCTAAGATTCCTCTTGCTCTTCTTCACAGGGGGCTTGATGATTGAATCTTTGTTCCCACCTTTTGAAAGATGATATCTTATCTGAACACACTCTTCTTTGGTGGTAGTCTTGGTGAGAAGATATTTTTCATTGAGGGTCCTTTTCCATAAGTGACATATCCTTTTCACAATTATTTATACTCTTGGATGTAGGGGTCAATATCTCTCGCTAAGGATATACTATACATTGCTGTAAATAGGATATCTCCTTGCTTTGTGAAGTAGGTATCCTCTTCCCTCTTTGTTCCTACACTTGGGGGGCAAAGATGCCTTATCCTTCTTTTCTATCTTCAACCATTCACACATGGAGTTACAAATACGGGTTGTGAGTTGGGTAGAAGTACTTTAGCCTTGGATGCTTGGTATGCTTTTTTATCTTATTCAAATCTATGCATTGTTATTTCATCCGATATTCTCTTCTTTTCTAGGGATTCACCTCTTTCCTTGGTTAAGCAATATTTATCTACTATGTGATATCCAATCATACATGAAAATTATGGTTTGCATTTGAGGACCTATGTCCTTTATACAAACCTTATTTGTTGTTTGACATTGGGTTTCCATGGTTGATACATCTCTCACCTTGGAAACTAAATAGTGTGCTATCCCTCATTAAGGGTTACTTCCTTTTCACTTCTTGCATGATATCTCTTTACATTCATCCCTTCCATGGCCTCATAGGAGCTGTGACCTTCTTGGCTTGGACTGGGTGTTGTCTATGGATATTGTCTTGATGCTAAAGAAGGCTTTATCCTTGTTCTTTCTTTCCTTAACATGAAAAAAATGTATGTTTTTTGCCATATTAAGGAGGGGGGCATATATAGGGCCTCCCTTGTACTATAGTTTTTTATTTTTATATGCTAAATCTTTGAAGGTAATGCACATAAGTTACTAAATCCTGAAAAGACATGCATTCATATGCTAAATCTTTCGAAGGTAACACACATAAGTTGCTAAATCCTGAGGAGACACAAATTTTTCAAAATTTTCAATATGCTAAATCCTCTGAAGGTAATGCACATAAGTTGCTAAATCTTGAAGGGACACACATTTCCAATTTCAAATATGCTAAATCTTGGAAGGTAACGCACATAAGTTGTTAAATCCTAAAAAGACACGCACCTATATGCTAAATCTTCCGATGGTAATGCACATAAGTTAATAAATCCCAAGGAGACACACATTTCATATTCATAGTGATACAAGAAGGTGGATCTATGGATATTCTAGAAGCCATCAGAAGATGCATTACAATTGCAAGCACAGTTTATGGGTGAACCTGTTGGGCTCTCCCTCCAGGGTGATTCATGGTAAGGTAGGCATCTTATCGGGTGAGGTAATCACTTTCTCTTTTCTCTCTTTTTGCTTTCATGCTAGTAGGACTGGATCATGAAGCTATGTTGTTTATAGTGTTGCTCTTGTCTTTCTTATGTAATCATTTATGATGTTATGATAGCTTTCCAAATATGATATTGGTATGAGAAATATTTCTTGGCAAGGTTTCTTATGCTAATTGATTTTGGTTGTTTAGTACTAACCCTTGTTCTTTTGTATACTCTCATGTATGTATGTTGAGTTAGAATCCTTGGTCTAGGGGCTTGTGTCTTTAGCTAAGTGTTATTTTATCTCATTTTGAATCCACTGGGATCTCTTCTCTCTTCTCCTTTACCAAGAGTTTGCATTGAATCCATACTCTTGCTAAAGTGGGGGCTTAATGTATCATCTTAAAATGGAAGCACTTCCATGTTAAGAGCATTCAGCCCTTAGAGTAAGTGGTTTAGGGTCATGATTGGCATCTTTGCATTCTCCCTTATCTTCCACTTCTTCTCTGCACTTGATTTCTTCATTCTAGGTGAAATTAGGGTTAAGGTCTTAAGGACTTTCTTGATTTTCTCTCTTCCATGGCTCCATTTTCTAGGTAGGATTCAAAAATGAGACCTCCTAGTCCTTCATCATATCATTCCGAGGACTTTCTATCTATTCTAGACATTGGGTCCTGTTCAGACATCAATTTCTAAGTTTCTAGCATCTATTAGATCTCTGTTGCAGAACCTGACAAAGTTAGGGTCTGAGGTCAAAGTTGACCTTGACCCTGACTAGGTCAAGGTCGATCTTGACCTTGACCTCTTCCCGCTAGGATTTCAAATTCTCATTTTTTGGTAATTTAGCTTTTGGGATAATTATTTCTCACCTCCGGGTCGGCTGTTTCGGGTTCTGAAATGGTAAATCCTTTAATTATATTTAATCAAGGTATATTTTCTAAAGGTGAGGACCTAATTGGGATTTAATTCTCCAAGGTGGCCCATCTAGAGGAGTGTGCCCTAGATCACTATAAAAGGAGGCCTTCCTCTCTCATTTTCATCATCAAGTTTTGGCAATCAAGCTCTCAAGTTCTCAAGGTGATCAAGCAAGCATTCATTCAAGTATTCAAGTCTTCTTCTTCATCCAAGTTCTCTATTGAAGATCAAGGATTCAAGCATTCAAGCTATTGAAGGGATTTGGCTCAAGCATTCAAGATCTATCATTCAAACCCTAGATCTAGCCACCATGGTGGTGTGATCTTCCTTCAAGATCCTTTGTTCATCTTCAAGATCCATATCATTGTTTCCTCAAGGTGGATTTCAAGCATACAATCATGGAGGTTTGATGATGTTATGTTTAAGCTTTCATATCAATATATTTGATTACATTCCAAATACATTAGCATATCTATTGAATTGCATAGCTTCATTGTTAGATTCATTTCTACTACTTGCTAGCATTCTCCTATTTCAATTTCAATATTAAGGTTGATTCCAAACTAGGGTTTGACCAAGGCAAACCCCCCAAACAAATAAAAAAACCATTTTTCTTGCAGGCACAGGTGTGGAATCTCAGATCTGAGAGTGAATTTGGATACCCTTTTCGACAATCTTTCAGGATCTGTGAACAGAATCAGAATTAGACTTCAAATAAATAATGTGATCTTTGAACTTTTAAAAGGTCAAAGTCAACCTGTGTGAATTTGGGGAAAAGATTTCTGGGTTTTGTCCACCGTGTCATTTCCAGTCCAAAACAAGTGACAAAATCTTTAGAAAGTTCATATAGAAGCCAGAATTCAGCATTTTCTAGATCTTCCCTAATTCAAGGTTAGTATGTGCACTTCAATTATTTTAGATTTCAAGCTTAATCCAATTATAGGGAAATATAGGGTTTCTCTCTCTATTTCATATTCTTCATAGATTGATTCGATTGTGTATTAACCTTTTGGTTGATCAAATTGGATCTCTCCATTGGGAATTTGGATTTAGGAGTGAATCTCACATTTTCCCCATACACATACACAAATAGTGGTGATTCCAAATTACCACTATTCACAAATAATGGTAAGTCATCTGTTCCTAAAACAACAGATAATTCTTGCATTAGTTCCACATCAGATCAATCTGGTTCAGCCTCTTTGTTATCTATTATCTTTCAATTGTCTAATCAATTAGTTTCTAAGAGAGAGTAGTGGAAACAGTAATGAAAATAACTAAATAAGGTTGTAGACTCTCATTATCAGGAGACCCTAGTTCAGGAGGAAAAAGTAGAACAACTGAGTGTAAAACTTGATAAAATTACATCTCTAATTCCTGACCTAATGGGCTGTACGTCCCCATCACCTGTCTATGCCTTGTTTCTCAAAGAACAACTGTTAGACTGTCAAATGACATGGATAATGCAAGATAGATCTCCCTCATTATAGGAGCCTATCCAGTTCTCTCAAGCCTTCCACAATTCTCCTACAACCATTCAGAATCTATTGTGTGAACTTTAACTCCACAACCTAGCTGTCCTAAATGACTAAGTTTGGAATGCTTTACTCTATGTTGGGGATATTCAACTTAGAGCCCTTATGTCCTAGGTGTAGAATGAGATAAGTTAGGACACTCAAGCCAAAGTATATAGGGATTTAGAGACAGAAATTCCTCTGTATCTAAGGTTTGAAGCCAAGGATCCTAGAACCTACTATTATAATTGGTTGAGAATTTCCCCTTCTGAATTAGGTATCAAGGTGATCTATCCATTAAGGAATGCATCATTTAATGCATATGAATAGCTGGTAGACTCTGAATTGCCTACAGCTAGAGGTGCTATTCAATGGCACTAGAACAATTTATCTAGGGAGATGAGAAACAGAGAACCACATTCACCTCTCAACTTTTCTATGGAAAATCAAAGTGCACCCTGGTATATTTCCTTGGGAAGAGAATGGGAAAGTTTTTGGATTCCATTAACCTTTCAGCCTCCATTACTGATGTCTCCTCTCCTTGCAAATTCAAAAAATCTAGACAACTTTGATATGAAGAAAGAGAAGGAAAGGTGGAAGAGACATAGGGAAACAAAAGGATTCTATTGGAGTCTAGCAGAAGGAGGTACTGGTCAAAGAACAACTACTGATTACAGGTTGACAACTAGGTTGAAGAATTTAGTTGTTGTGGGAGCAATAAATAGTTAAGCTGGGGGGAATGATGAGTCAAGTTTATGGGATGTTTTTTTTATGATTTTCTAAGTTCAGACTTAAATATCTTATGGTTTTTCATAAACATTATATAGAATTTTATGTTTCTAAGCTTTAGCCATATGTATATTTGATACTTTTGAAACTAAAAGGATAAGACTGAATATATATAGATTAATGAATGTTATGATAAAATCTAGTATTTTTTTTCTCTAGCTTTAAATGGGTAGTATTCCTATAGCCAGGTGACAAGGCTACGTTAAAATAGGAAAACTTATTATAATCTTTTCCATGGATTTGTGTTGTGGATTCTGGTATGCTAACCTTTTGCAGGAGAGGAATAAGTTAGCAAGGAGCGCAGATTCAAGGAGAGTGGATCTTTTAAGGTGAATAACTATTTTGGATTTCATCATTGCTCGACTCCTTCCATAACCTTGCAGTTGCTGATTCAGGCTAAGTCAATATAGTTATCGAGTGTTCCTATATTCTTGAAGCACTAAATGTGGCTTATCTTCTTGCATAAATGATGTTGTCATTCCTATAACTGAAGTTGTTATGTTATGTAATGAAGAACCTAGTTTGTAGGTGTTCTATTTTTCTTAGTTGCTTTTAAATAAGCTAGAACTTATGATTCCAAGTTAGTTAGTTATTTTTAAGGAATTCATACTATAATACAACAACAAAGTAAACACTTTGATATTCCATATTGTATCCATGTTTTGTTGAAAGAATATATGAAAGTTCTAGATTTCAATCTCTGAGTTGTAAATCATTCACGCTTTCGTGGGGGCCCACACGGGAGGTGAATTCCCTATTAATGCTTAAGTAGGATTCGGTTGAGTTTCTTTGAAGTTGTTAAGCACTATTGCTCCTACAACCATTGGTAACAAAACCACTGACTGTTTCCTGCAGCATAGGTTTACTCTTGAAGCATTATCTATTTATTGCTAAGCTTTCTCTTTAAATTGTGAGTTAACTTGTAGTTTCAGTTGCTAAGTATAAATTTCTTGTAGCAATAGCTTTTACTTTAGTAGCAATGACCTTTGAAAGGACTAAAGCATAAAATTTGCAACCATCATCTCAAGTTCACGTTCCCAGATTGATACATTTAATGAAGTCTAGCATGATGTTCTAAGAAGATATGTGAGAATTTTAAGCAATGAATCACTATAAAAGGATGTCCAATCCTTGAAGTTTCTAGGACATTATTCTGACCAGTCAATGATGATGTCATCAGGGGTTTTTAGAAAAATAAAAATACTTTTATTTTCTAATGGATTTTTAGGTGTCTTCATGTCAATTGACCTTTAGAAAGGAGACTCCTCAATTTTCATTCCGTATAATCTTTGGCATTCCTAGATTCTTAGATCTATCATGCTATTCTTATGCTATCATTTTGTTTACTTGCATTCTAGAGCACTTGGAACACTTTCTTGTATCATGCATTATAATTTACTTTATTTTCATCTTAGACTAGTATTTCCTTATTGTATTTATCTTAGATCACATAGCTTAATTAGGAGGTATTGTAATCTTGCTAGATTAGCTTTGCTTTCCTTGTTCTTGCATTTTCATCATAGCTCAGTTCTTGCATCTCATCTTAGATTACTTTCATTTGCATTATCATTTGAATCTTTCATTCTATGGTGCACCTTGCAAGAGTCTCTCTTTAAGGTTCATTTGAGAGCCACAATTTATACTATTCTTAGATTATTACACGTCATAGATAAGAAAATATAAGGTGCTTCTTGAGATTTCCTTCTTCATAGATCCTCTCAAGTGTAATGGTTTATAGAAGTGTGTCAGATTTTCATCACACAAGAGTGAATAAAAGAAATTTGGAGATAATGAGATATAATTTGTGAGGGCGAGGGTGAGATATGGAGAGAGAGAGAGAGAGAGAGAGAGAGAGAGAGAGAGAGAGAGAGAGAGAGAGCCTCGACATGTGGAATGCAATAGTGGTGGGGATACTACAAATGTAGGTCACTTGACATGGATCTTACAAAGACCACCTATAAGTCATGGGATATTTATAGTGATGGGTAGATTTAGAATGCGAAGTTCTCTACTAAGAAAAATCATTGCACTTTGTTCTTCTTCTTTTTCTTGTCTAGAGGCTCATAATAGATCATTGAAAAACACATTAGCACAATAATTTTGTCACAAATTTAGTGAATTCATACATGGTTTTTACGGGCCATGAATTGGAACGTATAAATATTTGAAAGGCCCAATTTGTTTAGTTAATTATGTTGATAAGCAATTGAATTTTTACTTTGTTAAGAAGGGAGACAACAAAACATGTAGTACAAAATTGGCTACAACATATGGACACTATCATGTTAATGGCTTGTTGGCTAAGTCAATTGATAGGTTATTCAACAAATGATTGATTTCTTTGTGATATAAAGGTATTAGTCTAGAAGTGAGATTCATACCAACTATACTACATTTAGGAAGAATAAAGTTTGATTAGGAAGGTGAATTAGGGAAGTTTGTGGTCTAATTTTTTGATACATGTGTAGAGTATATGTTGTTTATGCAACAAATGTATTAATGAAAAAGTGACATCTAGAGAGAGAGAGAGGTGGACATATAGATAGATGAAACACATAACTATTATAGAAAGAGATAGAGAGATATTTATTGAATAATAGGGAGCTAAAGATATATATAGAGAGGTAGAGATGAAGTGATATTAATAGATTGATATATAGAGAGTAAGAAGAGATAGGGGAGAGAGGTGGGGGATACAAGTGGAGGGAGGGAGGGAGGGAGGAAGAGATAATTCAATATATAAAGATGGAGTGACATCTATAGATAGAGGATGATATAGCGAGATAAAGAGGGATAGATAAAATAATAGGGATAGAGATAAATAGTGACATGGAAAATGATGGGGAGAGACATAGAGATAAAGAGATATAAGTAGACAATGATAGGAATAGAAAGATATATATAGATTGAGTAAATTACAAAGATCTCAATATATAGAGAGATAGAGATAGAGAGATGGAGTGTGTTGGTATTTCCAATTGATGTTTGAGATTCGCTTGAGGATTTTTCCTTCTCCTATGTTCAGTTATCTCAAACTGTTGGCCAACTTCTTGAGGCCCCTTATAGATAAGAGATACCTCCTTCACTTTGGGTTATGTACAACCTAGGTTGGTTAACCTTAGAAATCATTAGAGTATCTTTTTACTTTGTTAGTAATTTTTCTATTAACAAAAAGACTCTCAGATAGATCAATTAAAATAATGCTTATTGTATACCTGAATTGGCTCTATTTTAGCATATTCTTCATTGCATTTATTTTGTGATAAATGATACCAAACTAATTCCTAAAATAAGTGAATCAAATTTAAAATATTGAAATGGTAAAAACCTTTCAGATTTGTGGTTACTAGGACTTAGTCAGAAGTTAGGCCAATGCTTTATCCATTGGGTCACAGAGCCTAATATTCAGCCAATCTAAACAAGTTTTCATATATATCATGAACACTAAACCCTAACGTAAGCATTCAATAGATCACACCATCAATTTAATACTTCATATGTATCACTACCACTCTCTAATTATTCATATGATCTACAACAAGTATTTAATTCCTTCCTTGAAGGAAACCTTAAGTTACAAACCATAGATTCACATTAAATCCTATGAAGATGAATTAATTTGTTATGGATAGAATAATTCATGAAATAAAAAGAGAAGACAATAGGAGACAACTCATGATGAGATTTTCTTTAATTTTCAGCAAATGTAAAACTTACAAAAGTTCAAACACAAACTCCATTAATACCAGACCATAAACTATTGCTATTACTATATGAGAACTAAGTATAAAAATATTCAAAGTTCAAAATCCTTAGTCAAACAACCATGATCCCCTTTATATAAATAGGGAGAAAAAACAAGCTATCAACTATCGACACTTGTCCAAAAATAATTGCTTTACAATAGAAGACTCCCTAAGGCATTCTTTCAAAACCTTAACAAATTGAAAATACTCTACTATGTTTGCAGAATGATTCTACTGTATACAAGAATTTGTACCTTCATAGGGTTAGTATTGTCAATAAATCAAATAGAAACTAAATTACCACAATATAGAAAATATATTTAGAAAATAAAGAACAATTAAGCACTCTATGGTTCTCTAACTAGGGATGTTAATGTTGAAGCTCTCAGCAAGCCTCCATTAATGATAGTCCTAGAATGAGAAATGATATGATAAGCAAGCTAAATTGTTTAATTCCAATTGAAATACAACTAATTAGCCTTAATTTGCCTTTCTAGATATAAAATGCATGAGGTTTGATGCTATTGTCAGATTTGTGGATTGATAATTGAGTGATTTTAGCCTTCCTTTTATAGATTTAGGCAAGGGTAGGGGGTGTAGTAGAGTTGATCATGATTGAGTTGGGGTTAAGTCTTTGGTTCCACCCTTTGAAGAAAATTTAAATATTGTGTCCTCAAATCTTGGGACAAGTAGACAAGATGAGTGGACAAGATGCTCTTTCAATTTGAGTGATTGAGATTCATTTTAGGCTTGATCCATGCGAGCTCTTTCCTTAAATCTTATTGGTTGAGGCTCTTTCCTCCCATGTGGTGTTGAGAGAAAATAGGAATTAATAAATTGAATTTAATTCATTTATTTAGCCATGTGTACCCCTTGAATGGGTTGATTTTATTTTAAATTGAACTATACAATTAATTGAATTAATTGCACATTGATTTAATTTCACTTGATTTAATAGGTTTTAATTGATCTTTTGGATTTAGATTTTGAATTAAGACCTTATTTTAATTTTGATTGGCCAAATGCTTATTTTGATTCAATTGCTTTGATTTTCACTTAGTTTTGCCTTGATTAATCACATGAATGATCCTGTCCACTTTTTGGTGATTACAAATGCCCCTCTTCGAGTCATCATGTGAAGCATGATGATTCAAATAATGTCCCGATTCAACTGATAAAAGGTCCTAGTTCTATCGATGGTCAATCTTGATTCATTGATGGTCGTTTCTCAATGTTCAATGTAAGATGCAGATATGGATGATGTTTGATGCAGTTCCAATTGATTTTGGTGTCTTGATGGTTGATCTGATGTGATACCTGATTTGATGTGGTTTGATGTTTGATGCCCCTTTCGATTGATAAGCAAAATTTTTTCTGATAAAATGTTACGCTATGATTTTCTTATGCTGATGATGATATGATTACAAATGATAATGATGATATGATTGTATGTCTACTTGGGAAATGAATCAAAATGATATTGGATGATTTGGTTTAGATTGGGAAATTTCAATTTGTTTCCTGATAAAATCAATGTGAAAATGCCCCGATCATGAGAGAATATGATGAGAAAAGATTTGATTAATGAGAAGAGATGAGTTGATGATGTTTTGATATCATTTGATGTCAATTAGAATCACTTGGTTGATGTTGATGTCAATCTGATAGGATAGTAGGCCAATGGGTTGATATTTTTCTCTCAAGATCTAGAGAGACAAAACAATGATTTACCTTCCTCAAGATATAGAGTTAGGAGATTTGATGTGCTCAAGATGAGAAAATGAATGATAGGATAACTTGATTGACATTAGATGATCAATTGGATGATTTGACTAATTGATATTTGATATGTTTATGATTAGATGTTTTGATGACATGGAGTTGATTGGATGTTCTCATGATTAAAAATTAAGGATTGGTAGAAGAGAAGTGTCACCTATGGGTATAGGTGTGGATAGAGGAATAGGTGATAGATAGAGTTAGGTTGCCCCTAGTTAATCAACATGATTTATTATTGATGATTTCCTTGATGTAGTATGGACCATTTGATGGATCAGACATTTGATAATGTATTTTGATGATATTGATGTACCTTTGATGTTCAGATTGAGCATGATTTATGATGATGGATATTGCAGACATTGATAATGTTGATCGAGACTTAAATTATATATTGATGGAGATTTGATGATGTTGATCAAGACATTTGATTATATATTGATGAACATTTGATGATGTAGATCAGGACTTTGATGATTTACTATTTGATGATGTCATTGATCATTTGCTGTATCTTGATTTGGTCTTTTGATGATGATAACTCTACCCCCTTTAGATTTTATGAAAAAGTTTGAGAAAAGGATCAAACCATGCAAACTAATGTACAATTAATCTAGATGGATGCAACTAGCTATCACTATTCAAAATTTGGAAGCTTATTTTCATCATTGAGCAATTTTTGGAATCGTATTTTAGTACAACCATCACTAGTTCAACCATTATGATATGAATAATTTTTGCACCTCTTTTGTTGCTTTCCCATCTCTTTTTGGTACAACTATCATTGATTGAAGCCAATCATGAGAGTGCAAATACCGATTTTGTCAGATTCTATGTTGCAAGTGGATTTTGGTATTATTATATTGAAGATCAAAATATCCAAGGTATCCTTTTGCGTAAACAAACAGAGATCTCAGTTTTATCCTATGTACAAGTCCTCGATAATTATTTGATGATCACGTCCTTAGAAAAATGATACATGCTTTAGAACTTTTATCTTAAGACAGTCATTCATAAATCAATAAAATATCATACTTTCATCATAGCTTGTCTAGTTTAAAAACTTTCATCGATTCACTAGAAAGACATGATTTCATCAATCAAGTCAACACTTAGAAAAAAATTTTGCAATGTTTTTCAAATCCATATTTCAAGTATAGTTCCATCCATTTCATACTTTTAATCCTGATAAAGATAAGGTCATGTAAGATCTCGGATCAAATTTTGCGTTTGGTTCAAATTGGATTGGGATTAGGATTTGATTAAGTGTCTCACTTGCGCTTTTGATTAATTGATTCAATGATTGATTGAAGTTTTATCTTGATGAATCCTTCCTCCTTTTGAGTAGATTTCCCCTAGTTTTATATGATTCCAAAGTTGGACTTAGGACAATGTGCAGATTAGGTGACCAAAATCTTTAGTTACTTTCAAATGTAACTGTGGGGTTTTATTATGCAATATATACAAATGTTTGTGAATGCAATATTTACAAGGATGAATGATAGGTATGCAACTGACTTGGAATTTCAATGGTGCATGTTTACCAGGTTTTCATTGATTGAATGGATCTTGCTTTCTTTTTCTATTTTTTAAGCTTTTTCCTTTTTTTGCTACCAGGGCACCTATTGCTAGGTTTTCACCAAGGCACTTGTCCTCTTTTTTTTTTCAATTTTTTTCATTTCATTTTCATGTCATCAAGGTGCCTATTTGCTAGGTTTTCACCAAGACAACATCTTTTTGAGGATCATATATGAATGTTTTTTACTTTCTTCATGCTCAATTTTCCACTGTTTTTGCTCTTTTCTGCATTTCTGATTTGTTTGCTCTTTTCTATTTTTCAATGTTTTTGGTATTTTAAAGATCTCTTTTGACAATGTACAATAAATAAGATGCTTTCCCATCTGATTTTGTGATACTCTTTATACTCTTTCATCTGTCTCATGTATAGAACCTCTTTAGATGAATGCTATTGATAGGTTCTTGTAGCTCTTCTCCATCACAATCAGCTAACTTTTAGGTGTCGTCGGTCCCAAAAGATGAGGTGATAAAAAAAGGTCCTAACCATCCCATTTTCCTTTCTTTTCCCTTTCTACTTGGTTCTTGGGATTCTCTCGCAAAACTAAGTCACCTATTTGAAATGTTCTTGACTTGATGTGCTTGTTATAAGTCCTTGACATTATGTTTTGATATAATTTTAAGTGATCAAAGGCTTGTTGTTGTTTCTCATATAGCAGTTCTAGTTCATGTAGCCTAGCAACTCTATAATCCTCTTCACTTATCAATTCATGTAAAGATACCCTTAAAGATGGAAGTTCTACCTCCAAAGGTAAAACTACTTTTGTTCCAAAGACTAAGGAAAAGGGTGTAGCTCTTGTTGGTGTTCTAATGCTGGTCCTATAAGCCCATAAGGTTGGGTTTATTTTTATGTGCCAATCTCTACCTAAATTGTCCACCATTCTCTTTAATATCTTCAAGATGTTTTTATTCATTGCTTTGGCTTGTCCATTACCTTGGGGGTAATAGATTGATGAAGAGTGATGAATCATATGCAACTTTTTGCATAATTCCTTTAGGTCCTTGTTTTTGAAGTGTTTTGCATTATCTATTATGATGGAATGAGGTACACCATATCTACATATTATGTGGTTTAGGATAAACAAGGATATCTTCTTTCCTGTTGTAGTTGATAAGGGTACAACTTGCACCCATTTAGTGAAGTACTATGTTGTTGTGATAATGAATTTATGACCATTTGAAGATGGTGGATAAATCATTCCTATTAAGTCTAGACCCCATTGATAAAATGACCAAGGTGTTGTCATAGGATGAAGCTCTTGTGTGGGCACATGTATCAAGTTTCCATGAAATTAACACTTTTTACAAGTCTTAGCAAAATGACAAGCGTCTTTCTCCATTGTAGGCCAAAAATATCCTATCCTAAGAATTTTCTTAGCTAGGGTTAATCCATTCGAATGTGAACCATAGATTCCCTCATGGATTTATCACAAGGCTACAATCTGAGGAGCATTCCATCTAGACTCTTACGATACAATGTTTTAGATATTAAGGTATATCAAGCGGCTTGATGAATAAAGCTTTTCTTTTGGTTCTTGGTTTGGTCCATTGGTAAGATTTGGTCTTTGAGGTAAGTGTAAATGGCTCCATACCAAGGTGATTCATGTGTAGTTAATATGAAAATGGTATGAGGATGGGTAGGGTCAAATGTAGGTTGTTCCACTTCTTCTACCAGGAATTCATATCTGGCTCTTTGATATGGTATTTGTAGAAGTGATGCCAAGGTTGCCATTGCATTTCCTAGTTTGTTCTTTTCTCTTGGGACTTTCTCAAATGTGATAAGAGTGAAATATTTCTTAAGATTTTCAACCATGTTCTTGTAAGGTATCATCTTATCATCTTTCATCTGATATTCATCATTAATTTGATTAATGACTAATTGAGAGTCTCCATACACCTTCAATTTTGTCGCCTTCCATTCCAATGCTAACTTGATTCCAATGACTAATGCTTCATATTCTGCTATGTTATTGTTACATGGAAATAGCAATTTTTATGACTTAGGAATTGTAGATCCTTGAGGAGTAATTAAGAGTATGCCTACTCCTAATCCATGTTGTGTGTAGGAACCATCAAAATATAGTTGCCATGTCTTTGCCTCAGCATTCACAATTTCTGAATCTGGAAATTCTAGTTGTATTGGGTGGTCATCTTGCAATGGTGATTCGAGTAATTGGTCAATAATGAATTTACCTTTAATAGATTTGTGGTCTACATATTCGATGCCAAATTCACTCAACACCATGACCCATTTGGCTAGCCTTCCATTTAGTATTGTTTTGCTAAGAAGATATTTTAAGGGATCTATCTTTGCAATGAGTCTTATCTTATGAGATAATATATAGTGGCATAGTTTTTAGGAAGAAAAAATCACAGCCAAACATGCCCTTTTGATGAAGGTATAGTTTAACTCATATGTCCCCAAAGTTTTGCTTATGTAGTAGATAGCCTTCTCTTTTCATGCTTCATCTTCTTGTGCCAAAAGTGCCCCTAGTGAATGCTCAGTCATTGAAATATATGGGATCAAAGGCTTGCCTCTTATTGGCAGCATCAAAATTGGAGGATTCATGAGGTATTTCTTTAACATGTTGAAGGCTTCTTCACATTTGACATCCCATTTGAAAACTGTATCTTTATGGAGAAGTTGGGTGAAGTTGTGACATTTTTTTGCTAGTTGGGATATGAATCTTCTGATGAATTGGATTCTTCCTTGTAGTTACCTCATTTGACTTATGTTTTGAGGTGCTTTCATCTCCATGATGGCTTTAACTTTAGTGGGATCTACCTCTATTCCTTTTGCTGATACAATGTAGCCTAGTAACTTTCCTAATTGGACTCCAAATGCACACTTTTTTGGATTGAGCCTTACTTTGAATTGCTCTAATCTGAAAAAGATTTTCTCTAGAATTGGTAGATGCTCCTCTCTTGAATGAGATTTTTCTAATATGTCATCTACATAGTCCTCCATGAATTTATGCATAATTTCATGGAATATAATGGTCATTGCTCATTGATAGGTCACTCCGATATTCTTCAAACCAAAAGGCATAACATTCCAATAGAATGTCCCCTATGCGCACATAAATGCTATCTTATCTTGATCCTCGAGAGCTATCTTTATGTGATTATAGCCACTAAATCCATCCATGAGTGAGAACATAGAATGTCCCACTGTTAGGTCCATAATGGCATCTATACTTGGAAGAGGAAAATCATCTTTAGGACATGCCAGATTTAAGTCTCTGAAGTCTATGCAAATCCTGATGTACTTGTCTTCTTTTGAAATTGGCATGATGTTTGAAATCCATTGTGCATAATCAATGACCCTAATAAATCCCACTTTTAGCAATTTCTCCAACTCAACTTTTACTAGCAAGGCTATATGTGGATGCATCTTTCTTAACTTCTATTTGACAGGTTTGGCTCCTTCTTTGATGTTCAAATGATGCATGATCAAGTTTGGATCTAAGCCTAACATATCATCATATGACCATGTGAAGTTGACTTGTTTTTCCTTGAAGAATTTGATGAATTCTTTTCTCTCTTCAATAGATAAGGATGCTGCTAGGTGTATGATCTTTGGTTCAATTTCTAACCCAATGTTTATCTTCTTTATAGGTTCAATCAAAATCGGAGATCTCTCTTCATAATGTTCAGGTAAAGCATCCAAAATTCCTTCCTTAGGTGCCTCAATTGGGTTTTCACCTTCGGAAACATCCTT
The DNA here is from genome assembly GCA_027943335.1 of Chamaecyparis obtusa. NCBI lineage: Eukaryota > Viridiplantae > Streptophyta > Pinopsida > Cupressales > Cupressaceae > Chamaecyparis > Chamaecyparis obtusa. The sequence goes on from BSBK01000170.1 coordinate 519,227, forward strand.
TATTTCTTTTTATTTTTGATCTAATGCTGCCACCGTGTGGTTTTCAACATTAGATTCTTTTCCTTTTTTAATTTTTTAATTTTTTTCATTTTTAGGTGGATTGAAAGTTTGGATACTCACCTTTATCATTTCCTCTTGATATTCCATAGTAGAAGAAGGTTCAAACACATTGAGATATTGGGACACCACGTTGTTGTTAAAAAAGGTGGGGAGGATGGTTGGTTCAATGGAATCCCATTCGATTAATTCTGGGTATATGAGACTTAAAGGATCAACACTTCAGTTTGGCTTGATGGGATTTAGGGATAAGACCTCATTTGATAGTTCATACATTGTATCATTCAAGTCTATGACATGTGCCTCTTCTAAAAGCTCTAGAGAACTAGGGTCAAAATCCTCACTATAATCCTCTAAGGTTTCTATTGGGTAAAAGTCTCATGGATTAAACCTAACATTTGATTCTTCCATAGTAGGTCTCCATGAAGGTATGTAGGGTTCTCCTACCCATTTATTTATTTCAACCTCTTAAATTTGAACATTTTCTAGGACAACTTGATTTGAACTAGAGGCTTGATTCTGACTTGGTCCTACTACTTGCTCCTTTTCTTTGTTAGAAGTGTAGGTATGAATGAAATCTACATCCTTATAATGGCATGAATCACTTGAAAATGAGTCCCACTCCCATTTGTTAGAATCTTCACCACTATGCGATTCTAATTGAAAATTTTGATCCTATATTTTTGGATAGTTCTTTTGAGTGTACCCTTGTTCGAGGTACCCTAATCTCATCTTTTCCTTGCTATCTCTCCATGTCATTTCAATGGGTTTGATGAGTCCTTCAATCCTTATGTCCAAAGGTACTTGGCCTTTATATCCCATCTTTTGCGAGTTTTGAAATCCTTTCCCATATTGATGTGTGGGAATGCTAATGTTTTGGATGCATTTTTCTTGGGCACTTGACTCCTCATCTTTATAAAGCCAATTTAGGATTTCATTGTCATCCTCATCCATAGATGAAGATGTGTTTTCTCTCACAAAGTTATTATTGTATTTATGGGGTAGATTAAGTGGTCTTCCATATGATTTAGGAGATAATGGCAAGTCCATCATGGATAGTGAATATTCACCTACTCCTTTTTTCTTGATTTTACATTGTTTATCAAAATTTCTCATCATTTGATCCATTTTTTGGTAATGAGCCTCCTTGGTGTATACTTGGAGAGATTTGGTTTGATCTTCTTTTGGATTTTCAATAATATTTTCTGCACAAACCTTCTCTTTTCCCTTAGCTGATGTAGCTAGGTTAGTAGGTCTTGGGATGTCTTCAACAACAATTTATTTTTCTATCTTTTCCTTTTCCTTCAATAATGGGATGTCCTTAGAACTTTTCCCTTGCTCTATTTGATTAGGTGTAGAATCCTCTGTATTGTACGGGACTAGAGAATCATTAATAGGCTTGATGTTGTTACAATATTGGAATGGGTTTGAGTCCCCACTTACCATTATTTCCTACCCTAGATAAGGAAATTTTAGACATTGGTGGTAAGTAGAAGGGACGACCTGCATTTCATGGATCCACAGCCTCCCTAACAAAATATTATTGGTCAACTTTAAATCTAACACTTGGAAGATGGTCTCCTTCTGCATAGGACCAACTCTAATGGGAAGTATTATGACCCCTTTAGATGCTCATTCTTTATCATCATAGGCTTTGATCATTATTTTTTGCTTTGAATCAATAGCTTCCTCAGAAAATCCTAGGGCTTTCACGAAGTTAAGGGTACAAATATTTAAGCTAGCTCCTCCATCAATAAGCACTCTTTTCACTCTATTTTTGTGAATAAGAAACTCTATATGAAAAGGTAAATTCTGTGGGTGGTTGAGAAACATGTCATCTTGCTTAGAAAATGATAAGAAATGAGGTGTCCCACCATATTCTAAAACTTATCCGCATCTAGGTTTAGAGGTACGTTGGTTTCTACTAAAGCTTTCTTTAGAATCTCCTTGTGAGTAGGTGATAATTTGAGAAATTCTAGGATTGAAATTTGAGTGGGAGTTCTTTGTAATTGATCAACCAAATTATATTTCTTCAAAGATGATGATGTGTTTTGGTTGGGTAGAACAATTATTGGAGTATTTCTAGGTAGGGTAATTTTAGAAGCTTGCCTCCTAGTGACAACATTAGATGATGCTTCTCTTGGTTTCTCCTTTACCACAATAACATTTATGGTATTTTCCTCTTCACTTAGAGTATTTATTATGTTATCATAGGTATGGGAAAAGTTCACTTTCTCATTACCTCTTTTATGATTTTGGTTGGCGTTAGATGATTCACCCTTTTCATCATTTAGAAAGGGGTTCTTAAAGGCCGTATGATCCTCATTGTTTTGAGGCCCTTTGATTTTGATAGTTCCATCATATATTAAGTCTTGCACTAAGTGTTTTAACTTCATGCATTCATTGGTTTTGTGACCCTTAGTTCGATGATACTCACAATGGTGGGAATCATTCCACAAATTAGGTTTAATTTGAGGTTCATAAGGTCTCAAATAAGGTAATGTGATAATCTTATTATCAACCAAGGTTCTTAATGTGTTCTCCAAGGGTTCACCTAGAAAGGTGAATTTTCTATTTTGATATGTGGAGAAGGGTTTGGGCTTATTCCCATTAACATTATTAAAATGATTATTATTAGAATTGTTGTTGGGATTTTTGGAATTGTTGTTGGAATTATTGAAATTAAAGGGAGCTTTATTCATTTGATTTACATTGTATGAAGAATTAGCTCCACTTGATAAGTTAAAAGGGGTTGCCTTCAAGTTGTGGGCCTCCACAACTCCATCGTTAACAAGATTTTTGTTATTATTTTTCAACCATAGCTTAGGTTTGTCATTTTGATTGTTGGCCCCTAGATTATTAACATAATTAGATACATAATGGTTATTTTTGTTGTTGGTATTGGATTTATTGTCTTTGAATAATTTTATCTCTCCTCTCTTTACCAATACATCTTCAATCTTGATCCCATTTTTGATAAGTTTTTCAAATTTTGGGGGACATTGAAGTTGGAGTCGATAATTCATCTCCATGGTCAAATCGTTCATAAATATCTCCATCTTCTTCTTCTCGGGCATGCTTCATGGATACCTTAGAAAAATAGTCCTCCACCTTTGTAGGAATCCTAAGAAGGATTCACCATCTTTCTGTTTGGTATCACACAATTTGAGCATTGTGATTTCATTCTTGATATTATAGGAGTAATGGGTTACAAACTTAGAGACTAATTCCTCAAAAGTCTTTATTCCTTGTGGGATTTTAGAGAACCATTCCATGGCAGGACCTCCCAAACTCCTAGGAAAAAGTCTCATTAGGTATGTAGTGTTGTGCATGAACTCAATGCTTAGCACACAAAATTCTCAAAGATGATCCTATGGGTTTGTTTTACCCATATACTTATCATATTTAGGAAAATGATATTGAAAGGAAAAGGTGCCGTGACCAGGCTTTTATCGAAGGGGAATGGGAACAAGGCCTCAATAGAAAATTACTTAGGTTCAATGACCTTTTTCATTAAATCTATTTGTTCTTGGGACATTTTGAGTTGTTGAGTCATAGCATGCATCGGGTTTTCTTCTTCTTTGCTCTTCTTGAGTTGATCTATATCATAGTCATGTGGGAGCTTTACCCCCACTTGGGCTAGGTTTAGGAAAAATTTCTCCCTATCCCTATCTATCAATTTGTCCATGACCTCAAGAAAATTGGTATCTTGAGCTGCCCTATTATGCCTTTCTTCAAGGATCTCTTTAGGTTCTTGGTTTGCGTTGTTGGTATTATCATTGTTTCCTCCTTGGTTGTAATCATGAAATGTGGAATTTTGATCCATTGATTCAAATTTTTCTTCAAATAAATTTAGGAGAATATCCCCTTGATCTTGATTATTGAAAAGACTTTGGTATTCAAATTCTTGGATCTCTTTGGCAACACAAGTGTCATCTTCTTGTAAGGATAGTTTGAGCTCTTGAGAATGTGTGGAAACTGACATCCAACGAGGTTTGATTTGATTTGATCCTTTGAATAGGTAATTGTTATTTTTATGAGAAGATTTAAAAATATAAGGTGAAATTTTGAATGGATATCTCCCACTTGTTTTATGTACTTCCAAACACAACAATCACACATGCACTTGTCTCTTTTTACCCCTTTTAATAAAGATATGTTTGAATTTGAAGGAACATTATCACAGGTTTTTGCACAAAAAGACACTTCAAGCAATCTACCTAGCTCAAGATTGGTTCGTAAACATGGCTCTATTAGGTAGTTTTTGCTAAGTTAACAAGGTTTTAATCAATATTAAATTCAAAATGGATATTAAACTTTCATCCTCCAAGTATATTAAGAGGCTTCCAACCATCGGTATGTCAGAGTTTTGCGCAATCCCGAAGGACTACTCGAGGAAGTTCAAAAATTTAACACCCTTTTATCACACACCCCATTAAGGATGGATGCATTTTGTTTTATAGTGGGTTGGATGATCATGGAAAAGGTGAGTGTATCCCACTTTGGGTTGTCCCTCTCACCGGCCCTTTTAAGGAAAATCTCCAGAGGCAAGCCCAACTAATGATCTAGCATGTTCATGTAAAAGCAAGAAAATGGAATGAAAAAATAGGTTGTGGAAGTTTGATTCACCAAAAAGGTGAATAGAATATCCCTATCTACTTCTCAATCCCCAAACATAATTAACAATGTTCAATTTCCAACCCACTAACTAGTGAGAATCAAGTATTTCTACTCTTTTCTACAAACAAGGGGTTTATTTGATTATGTGCTTGATTTACTTAACCTTTCTTTTAATCAAATAATTTCAACACTTTTGGCATTTTGATTCACTAAAAGAAGTGAAGAGCATAGGCCTAATGTTTAGTTCTTCAAACAATAATAGGTTGTTTCTAACTACTAGATTTTGAAAAAAATAAAGCCACAATTTAAGTAAAAAAAATGACTAAGTTTAGGCTTACCTTTTCCTTGTAGCTAGCAAAAGGCTAGGGGCATTTTTGATTGATTTTCACTTTTTTAATGCTTACCTTGGTGATCGTTCCTTTCCAATGTGCTTTTCCTCCAACAAGTTAGTCAACAAAACCAACCACAATGAAGAAAACAAAATAAAATTGAAGAAACAAAGATAAAATTGAACTTTAAGCCTTATTTGTCAAATTTAAGAAAAACTTGATTAAGGTGAATAAATCTAATTCAATGAAACAAATTTTTCTTTATATGTTTCTACAACTTTGATGTAATGATCATATACCTTTCCTTCTTGTTGAGAATCCTCAAGAACCAGCTTAATGTGAGCAATGTTCTCCTTTTTTATCTTCCTTGTTAAAGCTTTGCCTTCTTGATTGAATCTGCTCTCTAGTTTTTTTATTCTTTTATGTATCTTGTAGAGACAGGGAAAACATTTTCTAACAGTCAGATTCTATTTATTTTCAAATTAAGCAAAAGTGCTATTGAATCTATTGAAAGCGCTCTTTAAATGCTCAAACGTGCTAGATATTAAATTAAAAGTACCAAAGAAAATAGTTAAATGCATAGAAACAGAGAGTAAAAGCATTGAAATCCTATGTAAAGGCATCCGAAAATGATCAAATGTGCTGGAGATCAAGCCAAAAGCACTGGCTAGTCAGGGAATAAGCATTGATAGAAATTTAGACAGATGCCAGAAAGAATCAAAAGCGTTGTTTCTCTATGCAAAGGCACACAACTTTGTCATGGAAGTGTTGTTACAGTGCTCAAAAGCACTATTTAACTGCTCAAACATGATGTTTAACTTCTCAGAAGCATTGTTTCACCTACAAAACAAAGAGCTTAACATGCAAAAATTTGAACAAACATGAAATTTATGGATTTTTAGAAAGTGAAGGCTATGGCCCCACGGTGGGCACCATTTTGTGTACAAGAATTTGTACCTTCATAGGGTTAGTATTGTTGATAAATCAAATAGAAACTAAATTACCACAACATAGCAAATATATTTAGCAAATAAAGAACAATTAAGCATTCCATGGCTCTCTAACTAGAGATGTTAATGTTGAAGCTCTCAACAAGCCTCCATTAATGACAGTCCTAGAATGAGAAATGATATGATAAGAAAGCTAAATTGTTCAATTCCAAATGAAATATAACTAATTAGCCTTAATTTACCTTTCTAGATATAAAATGCAAGAGGTTTGATGCTATTGTCAGTTTTGTGGATTGATAATTGAGTGATTTTAGCCTTCCTTTTATAGATTTAGGAAAGGGTAGGGGGTGTAGTAGAGTTGATCATGATTGAGTTGGGGTTAAGTCTTTGGTTCCACCCTTTGAAGACAATTTAAATATTGTGTCCTCAAAGCTTGGGACAAGTAGACAAAATGAGTGGACAAGATTCTCTTTCAATTTGAGTGATTGAGATTCATTTTAGGCTTGATCCATGTGAGCTCTTTCCTTAAATCCTATTGATTGAGGCCTTTTCCTCCCATGTGGTGTTGAGAGAAAATAGGAATTAATCAATTGAATTTAACTCATTTATTTAGCCATGTGTACCCCTTGAATGGGTTGATTTTATTTTAAATTAAACTATACAATTAATTGAATTAATTGCACATTGATTTAATTTCACTTGGTTTAATAGGTTTTAATTGATCTTTTGGCTTTAGATTTTGAATTATATTGAATTAAGACTTGATTTTAATTTTGATTAGCCAAATGCTTGTTTCGATTCAATTGCTTTGATTTTCACTTAGTTTTGCCTTGATTAATCACATGAATGATCCTGTCCACTTTTTGGTGATTACATCTACATTAAAAAATATGTTGCATCATGCTGAAGCACACTTGTAGAATCAAAAGTAGTGGAGTGACTGAGCAAAGAATTATTGTAGAAGGAAACATGGAAGAGAAAAATGAGGACCACACCAAGAATGTCATACATATTTCTAATTGTCAGCAGATCCTTATTCAAAATAGGTGACTCATAACTTCACCTTTACACCTAGCAATCAGGATCAACACTATCCTGATGGCCTCTTTCTTCCCCTAAAAATAGGCTTGCCTCATCTTGCTAGTAATAATTTTCAAACCATGAGTTGATTGCAAGTCTTGTTGGCCAAACAGATTCCTTTATGTCAGCTACCCTCTCACTGGACTATTTACACTTTCCATCAATAATTACTCAATTACTCTTTTAATCATTCATTAAAGTCTTCTAGTGCAAACTCCTTGTTGAGAATATAGGGAATTGTCTAGTGCTTTAACTCTTTAAATACCTTGACATTCTCTCTCATTATCTCTATTTCACCTTGCAAATATTGCACTTTGGATATCAACATGTCATATTTCTTACACAAATCCTTGATTTTCTTAGGAATGTTAAATGTGAACTTGATTGCAGTCTTAAGACCATAAATATGCTCTTGCACTAGCCCCATAGCTTGAATTATTTCTCCAAGGTCTCCCAAATATTTTTTACATTTATCAACACTTTAAAAAAATGTTTGAAAAAGACAAATAAGCATCAAGAAGATTACTAACAATAACCTTTAGTAGATGGGAGAGGGTTCCATTGACCATGGTCTTAACTTTATCTCTAGCCAAAAGCCTTTCTTGTGCCAACTCCACTTCTTTCTACTCTAGATTTTGTAGTAGCTTCCTCTAATTCTAATTTTATGTTTTCTTGTTCCTTATTGAGAGATGATGATTATCCTTGTGTTATTGCACTCTTAGCAGCACGAGATTGTATCTTTTCCAATGCAACTATCAAATGAGCATTATGGACCAACACCTTTGTGTTATTAGCATGCATTTCAATCCTCTCCTCAATATACATATGTAGCTACCTCTATTGAAGTTTAATTGAATCCATAGTGTAGGTAGTTACCTCCATAATAGAAGTATATCTCAAGGTTCTAATTATAGCACCATCACCTCCAGTCTCTTCTAAACCAACAAGTAACAAAGACATCTTTGTACTAGGTGCCCTTACCTATTGAGCCAATGCCTTCAATGTTAGGTTGTATCTTGAACTAGTAAACCCCCCATCCTTTTCAAACTGTATAGTGAACATAGGGGCTGGTTGTTTCCTAATCTTATCCAACAAGAAAATCTCCTCTAGGTTTCACCTAGGGATTAACAACACCTAAATTTCTTTTACAAATTTCTTGACCTCATCCAGGCTTAGATGACTTGGGTTAATGTCATCCAATGTTGCATTCTTAGGTACACCTAGAGATGGGCCTTTCACCTTTAGCCATAAAGTCTTGAATTCAAGCTTGTTCACAAAATTGTCATCACTCATGAAAGCTAGAGTAGCTATGGACCTCTCATATTTCTCTTTCTCCCCAAAGTGGTCATCTTCATTATTCTCTTCATCCAATTTATCACTAGAGTCCTCATTGGCAGGCCACTCTCTTGGAGGTGAATCCAAAAGATGCTCCACCTCATTCTCATTTATGTTAAATTTGACCAAAATATTGGCCACTTGATGGTCTTCATCACCTATTTGAAGTGCATCACTAGGAACTATCCACTTACCTAGGACATCACCGCCCTCTGGTGCACCTTGAGGAGCCTTTATTTCAATCTTGGTTTTCCCCTAAAAGATATCTTCAAAATTATCCATCACCAACTCAAATATTTTGACTAAGTTTTTCTCATTTGAGAAATCTGTGGTGCAACTTGGGTATCTTCTCCTCATTTCATCTTTAGTCCTTACTAGGATTTCCCACCTCTTCCTTAATTAGGTAACTACAATAGAATGAATGCAATTCTAAATGAAATTTAAATTAAGATCTAGTTCATGCATATAAGGTCCTCTCTTGAGATGATTAACCTTTAACCTATGCATGAAACCTTCTACGTAATAGTTACTCTCCATTCCAAACTTCAAGGCATACCTAAAAATGAGGAAGTTTTGTACCTCCTATAGGGAATCATTTCCAATGCTAAAATCTCAACACTTGATGAGTTTTGGAAGTAAATATCCCTTCCTCTCCTTCTTCAAATAAAACTCCTACATCCATAGGAATTGCCATATAAATTCAAGAGTAGCAAGCCTAGGAGGCACATGATATGGAAGATAGTGAGGGGCCTATGGGAATCCATACACTCTAATCAGAGTATAATCTAAGAAGGAAAACCAATCAGCATAATTTAATCTTCCAATTTCATCAAGCCTCAATTCCTTAGGCCTCATTACCTCCATAAGCTTGTGAAGCAATTTTTCCATTGAACTCCCAACCAACCATAAATATTCATGACAAATGACTTATGAAAAATAACATAGTCAGCCATAGGACTTGTCCCATCCCACAGGTAACAACATCTCTGCATAGGGAGTGATCTTCCTCTGCTCTTCATAAAACTCAATCCAAATTCCCTCGACCATTCAAACCTATGCTAAAACAACATCAAGTGACAAATCATAGATGGATATATGAATTTTACCTGTAGGATCTTATTCTTAACTTCAATAAGGCCCTCATGAATCTTATTGGAAATGTAAGAGGCAAAAAATATATTCAACATTGATAAGCTTGTGTTGGATTCTCATTGCCATCAATATAATCCATATAGGAATCCTATCTTCTGCACCCACCCCCAAAATCTGGTACAATGCATAATAGGTAAATCTGAAGTAATACTCAAACTTTTTCAACTCAAAGGGATCCTTCTCAAATTATGGGGTAGGGAATTTCTTCAAGTTTTTATCCTTAAACCTAAAGAAGGGAAAATCTCTCAAGTTGTATGTTTCTTTCTTTTTCTCATCGTCTTCTTCAAATATATTTTGAAAGATTTCCATTAATGTAGGTCTATAAAAATCAAAACATTCACGAATCACCTATGTACTCACATCTAGAAGCACATCATTTTAAGTGGTATGCATAGTTTTGAATGGAGATTCATATGTCATTTCTAAGTGCCTGATCAAATTAACTTCAAAAAAAATCTCCAGGATCACTAGCTTAGCCATATCTAGTGAACAAGGTTTGCACATAGGGATAGATTTCTCCCTATTCTTATAAAAGTAAGTCAATATGTTCCACCTCCTTTCATGTATCTTTGTATCTCTATATTACATGCACACATCTCCAAAAAAAATTGAACACCATTTTTTCTCATGGATGAACCACAAAGGGAATTTAGGAAGTCACCTTGAAATGATAGCTTAACAGGGGTTGGGGCAGGGGCCTTAACATTCACTTATGGGACCTAGGAATTCTTGGAAAATTCTCCAAGCACTACTATATGATCAAAATTAATGGGTTATGCCATGGGATCATTTTATTTCTTCTTCTTTGGTGCCCTAGACTTCTACCCCTTGGATGCAAAAGGCTCTACGATATCCACCTTCCTCTTTTGTTGCACCTTGGGCTTGGTAGGAATCTTTCCAGTGACAAATTATATATCAAACTCAGCCTTTGGTTGCTTCTATTTCTACAATTGTGAGGCTTGTGAGGCTTCTACATGCTAGGAATATTCTTTGGGTTGCAAAACCTCTACAACTCCTTCCTCTACAATAACCTGAGGCGAGTCATTGGACTTCTTACCCCTAGCAGAGTGTCTAACCCTTTTTTCTTTCCTTTCCTTGAGGAACCTTCATTCGTGCTTTCCTTCCTTGGAATCTTGATATTACAACTACCACTTTAATATAAAAGCCTAAGGCCTAGCAACTTCAACTTATGCAGAAAATAAATTTTAACGAACTTATGAAAATGCAAGTAATTCTTGATATTTTATAAAACAAACAGGAAATTTGCAAAACTTACTGGTTGATTGTTGTGAAATCAATGGGATGTCTCTGCAACTCAAGAATTCACCAAAATATCATCTCCAACACTTTCTTCTTTCAAATTCCTGAGAAGAATGAATTAATCACTCTTCAGAACAAACTTATGTTTGCATGCTTCCATCTTACTAGTGTGATTACTATATTCATAGTAATTTGCCTTGAGAAGATAGTTGTTAAATCTTCGAATATCAATTGTCGATAATTATGCTTTGATAGTGATTGAACACTATGACCAAACTTGACCTCCACCATGGCATTCATATGACCCAAACATGACACCCCACACATCTACACTATCATTGTATTAAATTAATTTATCCTCATGGAAACATGGGGTGTACAAATTTTACACCTTTCATTCTTCCTTGGAATCACCCCACAAATCTTTTGCCAAACACTTCTCTTATTACTTTGACCTGTAGAAGCCTAGGGTACCAATTTGTGCTTCATAAAAAATTACCCCACAACTTCATTGTAAGGATGTTGGAACTTTGAAATAATCCATGGGAATGTGGGTAACTCTTGTCCATTAGCATTTTGCATTACCTCACTATTCTGCACAAACAAAAATCTTTGACAACACTATCTAGTGAAACCCTGGGGTACACCCTCTTTTGTCAAATAATTTCACTTTTTCTCCTTTCACCCCACACTTGCAAGGTGATAACATTTAGGTATTCCTTGGGTTCGAGGAAACACAGGGTAACTCTATTAATTAATTTTATTTATAACCTCATGCTTCCACTGCAATACTTTACTTGGCTCACTTTACCTCACAAACTAGCAAGATAAGACAATATATCACATAGAAAGAACAACCCTTTTGTTTTGCTGCAAGACTTGACATTGAATATACTACGATGTAGGAACACATGGTAACATTGGATATCATTTCAATCGGTAAACCGATGACTACCTAGGGAAATGGGGTTAGTTTCTAATGACATTAGACCCTCATTTGGTGATTTTTATCAACTAAAATGGTCAACAACAAGATAGAATGAGGCATGCCAAAGGAAGCCAAGGGGATCTACACTTTGAAAAAAATTAGATCTAGAGGTACAACTACAAACACTCAAACCTGCAAAATGACCCTATGTTTATAAAAAATTTTGTGGTCCTAACGATGGCTCTAGTTGGGGATGGCTAGTTGTAGACTAGTACGAGGGCTTAGAAATCTAGAGTGTAGACCAAAAGCACAAACACAAAGAAAACACACCTATTTACACTAACCTACTAGTACATGTACTAGTAGTTCCAGAATTTCTCCATTAATTAATTGTAGATAATATGAATCCTCACTATTATTTTCCATTACTACATAAGGACCTAGCCATAGTGATTAAAATTTTCCATGTTTCCCCTTTTTTTGGTTCCTTGCATTTCACATTAAGATCCAGTCTCCTTTGAATTTTCTTAGTGTAGCTTTTTTATAAAATAAGTATTTGAATTTTTGTTGCATCTTATTATTTTTCTTTTGCACTTCACTCCTTACTTCATCTAACTCAACCAACTATATGATCCTATCCTCCATTGGTTTTGAGAGCTTTGTTAGATAACTTAGAGGGGGGGGTGAATCAATTAATTCCAGTTATCCTCTAGTCCCAAAACTCTCAGATGTATATATTCAAACTTTTCAATCAAATTATCAACTTAGTAAGCTATCAATAATAACTTTCTCTTCATCTACCGATTGACAGTAAATTGAACATTGTGTTTATCGACCTAACTAGTTATGAAATGTGTAAAGTAAAATAACAATCCAATCACATAAAATACACATAACACAAATTTTTAATGTGGAAACCCTGTTAGGGGAAAAACCACCTGGGACCAGTAACCCAAAATAATTCACTCTTCTGAAGTGAGCTCAGTTAGGAACCAATCCTGTCAAAGGTTAAAAAACACATTGTAAGGTGTGACCTAGTTAGAGGATTTATCACTAATAGTTCTCCCTTGACCAGCATTCACTATGGGGTCAACAAGAAAATAATCAACATTCAATGAATGTCATATTGAAATACAAAAGATTGTTAAGTCCACTCGATTAAGAGATTTTGTTGTAAAAATGGTTAAACTGATACAATAATGATTTGATTCAAATACAACTTAGACTTGAAAATTTTTAGATCTATGCTAAGCTCAAAATATCTCCTCTGATCAATATTCAATTCAATCCTTCATATTCTCCAACTTACTCAACTTAGTGAATAATTCTCTAATGCTTGGTAATGTTTGCAGTTCATCTTAGTTTTGTCTTCAACCAGTTTGATCAATGGTGCATGAAAATACTTCTTTCACATGAATTCTCCCGCAGTGTCAATAATCCTAGACTCAATAATGAATCTCATGTCTCTTTAAATAGATAACATAAACCATTTTCTTTTCATCCATTGGATTTTTCCTCTTAATCTTCATCCTTCATTTTTCCTCTTTAACCTTCCTCGACAGTTGTGTCTATAACACATTTCATCCTTCTTCATCCGATCAATCTTGAATTTTTTCAGCCATTAGATCATCATAACAAACATTATCTTCTACCTCAAAATCATAAGTAATTGTCCAACTCACCAATTCAGTCATCTATTATAAACTTTATTTTTTTCTTTCACTCAGTCAATATCAGAATGTGTCAGTGAATACCTACTCGGTTAATACTATACTCGGTATACACTACACTAACTCGGCATATACAAAAATCTTTAATTATCGACCACATAAACTTGTTCAGTTCTGATCTTCAATACATAAAAAAATCATGTAATACAATCAAGTCAACAACATGATTCCATAGACTCATCAATAAGTTACCCAATGTATACCATAGCCATATCTTTCATATCTATCTCATCTTCATGTAGATATATCATTCCTTTACCATTTTCACTTTAGATGTTTTTAACTATAATGATAAGTATAGTCAAAACTAGTTGACATCAATGACAACACATTGATTGATTTAATTGCCTTACATATCACTTTAGTAGCTCGGTGATCTCTAATTACTATCTTTAACTTTTCCATTCATTCCATCAAGATATTCAATTAGTTGTAGGTTATCAATCTCTCCCTTTGGAATTGATGGCAACACATATGAAATATGCCATAGAATACCAAACATCTATTCTACAACTCTGTAAGTAAATGTTGTAGCTTAGTAAGCTCTCCCTAGCTTGTTCATTTAATATATTTAATCACTACACACAACATTCCATGCAGACTCTCCCTATGGATTTGATCTTCTTCTTCGTGTGATTCTTCTCTCCCTTTTGCTTCTCTCCCTTATGGATAAATATTTCATTGATTCCTTCTCTCCCTTTGACAACAATGTCAAAAAGAATAAACAACTCTGTAGTAGCCAAAATATTCTCTAGTGTTCAGTTCAGATCAAGTACTTTCATGTACCAATATGTAGTGTTCTTTGTTCTATCTTTCACAACCTTAGGAAACCCAAAGTGTGAACAATATGCATGAACATCATTTGATATTCTAATAAAGTATAGGTTGATGCAACCTCCTAATCACCTTAGTGACCGATAGATAGGGGATGGACCCCTAGTCTAGTCCTCAAGTACTCAAATATATCCTTAGGTAAGGGTTTGGTAAATATAACTGCAAGTTGTTCTTTTGATTTCAAAAACTCTAGTTTCACTTACTTTTCTTGTACTCTTTCCCTCAAGTATTGATACTTTATGGATATGTGCTTTGTCTTTGCATGCATTACTGGATTCTTAGAAATGTTTATAGCACTTGTGTTGTCACAATATATTATCACTAGATCAGTGATCTCTTCATTCATCCCTTTCAAAAGTTATTTTACCCATGCAGTGTTTGAACAATTAGCAGCAACAACAAAATATTCTACTTCGACAGCGGACTGAGAAATGCTTCCTTGTTTCTTGCTTATCCAAGTAACTAATCTTTCTCCCAAGAAGAATGCTCCACTAGTAGTGCTCTTTTAGTCATCAATGTTTCCAACCGAATTTGCATCGGTGTAAACTTGTAGTTCAAAATTTCTCTCTTTCGTACCATAAACCATAGTTCTTTTTATTTTTCAAGTATCTTAGAATCCTCTTAACAATAATCATACGTGATTGTTTAGGATTAGCATAAAATCTTGCTACAATCCCAACTGCATGTGCAATATCCAGTCTACTATGCACACTATACATTAGTTTACAAAAAATTGATATGTATAGTATCTGATTTATCTCAGTTGATTGATCATCCTTTGTTAATTTACATCATGTAACCATCGGTGTACCAACCGGTTTTGAATCTTCCATTCCAAAGGTCTTCAACACTTCTTTGATGTATTTTTATTGTATAATGAATATCCCTTCACTTTGTTGTAGAATTTGAAAACCAAGGAGGAATTTAATCTCTCCAAACATTGACATTTTAAATTATTTTCTCATTTCATTAGCAAATGATTTACATAGATTATCATATCCTCCAAATATGATATCATCAACAAAAATTTCAGCAATAAGAATCTTGTCATCAGTTTCACCTTTCAAATATAAATTGTTGTTGTCACTTGTTCCAACAAATCCAATGCTAATAAGATATGAATGTAGTCTTTCATACCATGCTCTCGGTGCTTGTTTTAGTCCATACAATTCTTTGTGTAACTTACATACCATGTTTTTCTGACTTGGATCAACAAAATCTTCAGGCTATTCAATGTATACCTCTTCCTCAAGTATCCCATTCAAAAATGTAGAATTGACATCCATTTGATATACTTTGAATCCTTTGTAGGCAACATATGCAAGTAATATTCTAATTCCAAGTCTTGAAACTGGTGCAAAAGTCTCACCATAACCAATACCTTCTTATTGTGCATACCCTTTGCATACAAGTCTTGCCTTATTCCCAGTGACTTCACCATTTTCATTCAACTTATTTTCGAATATCCATTTGGTTCCAATAACATTCTTATCATTCAATCTCAGTACCAATGTCCATGTTTTGTGCTTTAGTATTTTCTCAATTTCCTCATTCATTTCTTTAATCCATTCATCATTCTCAAGTGCATCTCTAACATTTTTAGGTTTAAATTCACAAACTAAACATGTGGTGTTTCTCAACTTACTTCATTTCATCATGCCAACTTTCTTTTCACCAATAATCTAATTCTATGGATGGTGTCTCCTCACAAATTTTGCTAACACTTGCTCTCTTCTTTGTTCATCATTTAGTGTAGGATCAAGATCTTCCTCGGTAACTATTTCTTGATTCGCGGTCTCTATAGGCTAATGCTCGAGTAGAATGTTAGGTTGTTCATTGTATGTGAATCTACTGTAGTCTTCTGGTTCCTTTTTGCTTTCTTCATCATTTTTCTCAACAAACTCATCAACCCTCACATTTTCACTTTCAATCATTTTGTTAGAAACCTTATTCAAACATTTGTAATCTTTTCTTTTAGTTGAATATCCTAAAAATATTCCTTCATCACCTTTTGAATCAAAATTTTCATTTCTATCATCTTTCAGAATGTAACATCTACTTCCAAATATTTTGAAATAAATTACATTCGGTGTGTACCCATACCATAACTCATAGGGTCTCTTGTTTGAATCTTTCTTCAGTTGTACTAGGTTCAATGTGTATACAGTAGTACTAACAACTTCTCTCCATTACATTTGTGCAAAATCTTTTTCAATCATCATTGTTCTATCACAATCAACTATGAATCTATTCCTCCTTTCAACAATTCCATTTTTTTGTGGTGTTCTCGGTGCATAAACTTGTCTTTTAATTTCATGTTCATTGGAAAAGTTAGTGAAATCATCAGAAATAAACTCACCACCTCTATCTGATTTCAAGAATTTTAACTCTTTTCCACTTTCTTTTTCCACTTTAGCTTTATACCATTTAAACATCTTGAAAGCTTTAGATTTTTCTTTCAAAAACATAACAATCATCATCCTAGAGTAGTCATCAACAAATAAAATAAAATATTTATCACCATAATAACTCTGAGTTCTCATAGGACCACATAAGTTGGTATGAACCAACTCCAAAATAGCTTTAGATGAATAGGTCTTTCTCTTGAAACTAGATTTTGACATTTTTCCCATTTGACAATGTTTACACATGACATGGTCAAGTTTAGATAAGCTCGGTAAGCCTCTAAATTTTTTTTCTTACTCATTTTAACCATATTATCAAAATTCACATGACATAACCTTTTCTGCCATAACCGTACATCTTCAGTTATAGCCAATAAACAAGAAGTTTCAGCATTGTCAAGATAGAATAGATTACCTTTTGATTGTTTACCAATACCAACTAACTTTCCAGTCTCATCATAGATTTTTACCTTTCTATTTTCAAATGCAACTCAGTGACCTGATTTATTCAGTTGTGCTACAATCAACAGATTATAGTTAAGTCCCTTCACCCAATATGCATTCTCACATCCAATCTTATTGTTCAACAAGATATATCCTTTTCCTTTTACTAGACAAGGTGTATCATTTCCCACTTTAACAGATCCACCATTATAATGTTCAAGGTATTCAAATTTGTCATCATCACCAGTCATATGATGTGTATAGCCACTATTAATAATCTATGTTATTACAAGTAGTGGTTGTTGTTGCACCAAAAGATCAACCTATTAATGCCCAATACAACCACTAGACTTATAGAAGACATAGGAGGCGGTTAAGCCATGTCATGAATCCCGAGGGGAGCACTGACCATTTTTCCAACAATCTCCCCCTCAGCATTACTTGAGGGGATTCAAACCTATGACCAAGCTCTGATACCACTTGTTACAAGTAGTGGTTGTCGTTGCACCAAAAGATCAACCTGTTAATGCCCAATACAACCACTAGACTTATAGAAGACACAGGTGTGTGTGTGAAAATTGTACCTGATCTGTAGACACAACACTTTAGTAAAACATTAGAGGTTAGCAAAAATGAAATCGTGCAATGTAATTGAATCTAAACTAACCAAGTGATTTACTGCCTTCTAATAGATGTGAGTATGATGCTTTTAGATTGAAATTGATATCAATGACCTTGATGACACCTAAACGAAGGATTTGAATGCAATTGATCTAGATATGGAATTGAATGCAATTAATCTATTTTTTTGATCTTTTCTATGCAAATATGATATGAATCTGATATGAAATTGATCTATATGAAAAACTTGATATGAAATCTATCTAACAATGATATGCAAAAACAAGATTGATCTCACAAAAATGTTGATTCGTAAGAGCTTTGATTCTCCAAATTCTAATCCTCCAACGTGATTGTGCAACTCTTGAATTGAATTTGATAGCATAAGTATGCAAGTTTGTGGATGATTTGAGAGATAATGAGCCTTGATTTTATAGAAATCCAGGCCTTTAGAGGTTCATGGAAAAAGCCATAAATCACTCAAATAACTCAGGTTGATTTTTGAGTTATCTGAAAATAAAGATAATTTAATTCACAAAAACATGCAAATCATGCAAAAACAACTTTTTAACTCAAATTAGAAGTTTAGATCAACTTTAACACTCAAAAATGATGTTGAGTTCCAAAAAGTCAATAACTTGCATTGATTTTCTGATTTGGAGTTTAACTGCTCTTTGATTGTGCACATGGATAATTATGAATTAATAAATAAATAAAGTGATTTATTTCCAACTTAATTGATTTTGAAAAATAAAACAATTGATTTATGGGTTAATAAATTATTTTTCAAACTTTTATTCAAAATTACAATATTAAAAATTGACAAAATGATTTAATTAATTAAATAAAATATTTAATCAATTATTTGTAAGATTTTGGATTTATTGTCAAAATTAAATATCATAATTAGGAATAATGGAATTACATTCAATTAAATAATTAAATGGCCAAATTAAATCTAATTAATTAAATATTGAGAATATTCAATTAATCAAACTTTAGGATACATATGATTTATCACCAAATAATTATAAAATTAAAGATAATTAAGATGATTAGGAATATTAATAGGAATATTCCCTGATGCAAAATTTCAGATAATCAATTAGGATTTGATGATGTTCAGATGTGCCTTTGGTTAGGACTTTGATGTCGATTTCATTCAATGTGTCGATGTATGAGGTTAATGAACCTATAGCCCATTTTTGGGGTATTACAACAAGAGGCGGTTAAGACATATCATGAATCCTGAGGGGAGCGCTGACCATTTTGCCAACACATGTATCATTTTTTCTAGCTTTAGAGATAAGTGTTGTTTCAACATACTTTTCTTCTTCTTCTTCTTCTTCTTCTTTCAAAACTATGAATACCACCTCAATGTCTTCATCAGTGTTAGTGTCAGTGTAATCATCATCATCTTCAACAGGTAGCATGTTTTCTTTCCTTTATCTTTGTAATCTCAGTTGCTTCTTCTGTCATATTGTCGGTTGCCTCTGTGATCTCGGTTATCTCTTCTATCAAATTTTTTTTCACTGGATCGTTCATTATCTTTGTCATCTTCTTTTTGGTTAGGACATCTAGCTGCAATGTGACCAATCTCTTTACAGTTAAAACATACCAAAGGTTATTTCCCTTTGTATCTTCCTTTTGTAAGGAAACTCAGGTGCGAAAACAACTTCCTACACTAATCTCTAAAGGAAAGTATTGTGCAAATTCTTTTTAAATCCTTACAATTTCAAATTCGTTAACTACTTTAACAAAGATATTGTAGCCATATACCATGCATACAGAAAATAGATATAGAAGAATGAAACACATAAACACAAAGATATGCCAGTGGGGAAAAACTTTTTGGTAAAACAACCCCACCCCTCCAAAACCTGCACAATGTATTATCTTCAACACAAAGACTACAACACACTTGCAATGCAAGTTCTTTCAGGAGATGAGAGACAAGTCCAGCAAAAAATAGTATACCTATCAAACTTATGTCTCTCCCATAGAAGTAGCATCATATATATAGACTCCTCAGGACCCAACAAATACCCAAAATAGAAGTTTGGCATCCAACCACCAAGACCCATGCACAAAGCCACATGTACATAGTTGTTACATGCAATCCCAAGAATAGGCATCCATCCCTAGAATAGACTATGATAGCTTGTCATAGAATCTACCAAAAATAACGGTCACAAGAGAAGTGTAAGAGAATCTGTCATACCAACCTATTTTTGGCATATTCTCTTACACACACCAACCACTTCTTCTTGGGCACCCAAATAGGCCCAAGTCATAAGATGCTCTTACACCTGTCATAGCACATTCCTTAAATAGTTCTTACGCATCATAGGAATCCATCATGACCATTTTAGTCATGATCTCCTTACGCACAAGATGCTGACACATCAAGTGGAGTGACACATCAACATGCCAACTAGACATGTACACTCACACTTAATTTCATTATTTGCAAAAAATACATTTACAAAACAAATAATAAGAATAGGAATTATCCAAGGTTGAGACACCTTATTCCTAACACCTTTACCTTTATGCAGTCTCCTAGCCATTAATGCTTCAAGTTCATCAAGTTCATCCTCATCACTATCACTGTCACTCTCATTTTTTTATCATGTGTTTATTGCTTGATTTACCAATTTTCAAGGATGACATAAATACAGATTCAACATTTGGAATAATACTATTATCATAGTTATTCAACTCAAAAGTAATCATTTGACTGATTAGGCTACCAAGTGTAAGAGTGTTACCTGGGGCTAATATCATTTCATGAATTGCAGAGATTCTAATAGCATAGATAGGCAACAAGGTTCCAAGAATTTTACTTATAGAAGTGCCTTCATCAATAGTACCTCCTGCTTCTTAGATAGCATTGAAAATCTCCTTGATTCGATTGTTGTACTATAAAATGTTTTCTCCTTCTTTCATCTTCATGTCATCAAACTATCCTCTAAGAATCTCAGCTCTTGCCCTGATCACATTCTCATCTCCTTCGTGAACTAGTGAAAGTTTGTCCCACATTACTTTGGTATAAGTACATGTATTGATATCTTCAAATTCAACATTTGTTAAGGAAGCAATTGTGCATGTGAATTTGTATCTAGCCGCAGACACAACACTTTAGTAAAACATTAGAGGTTAGCAAATCAAGAAATCTACAATATAAATGAAATAAGCTAGCCACGTGATTTGCTACCTTGTAGTATGTGCGAGTATGGTATTCTCAGATTATGACCGAGATCAATGACAATGCAAAACCTAAACGAAGGATTTAATGCTAAAAGATGGATGAAAGATGAATGCAAATTAATCTATCTTTTTGTATTTTCTATGCAATATGATGAAAATCTGTATGAAATTGATCTAAAATGGATTTGAGATGATATGAAAATCTATCTAACAATGCTATGAATGCTATGGATGGATTAAAAAATAATGAATTGAAAACTATGAAAGTCTCACAATTCCCTGTTTGCAAGAACTTGATTCTCCAAATTCGCAGTTGAAAGATGCAACATGTAAGATTGCAAAAAATGAAGGGCCTTTTGTGAAGAGATGAGCCTTGATTATATAGAAATCTAGGGTTTTGGGATGCATTGAGAAAAGCCATAAATCACTCTTGATAAACTCAGGTTGATTTTTGAGTTATCAAGAAATAAAAAATAGTTAACTCATAAAATCATGCAAAAGCAACCTTTTGACTCAAAATAGAGTTCAGATCACTTTTTAACTCACAATCACATGTTGAGTTTAGAAAGTTAACAAATTGAAATTGATAATTGATTTAAAGTTGACTACTTTTCTGATTGTGCATGATTTAATATGAATTAATTTAATAATTAAAGTGATCTATTCTTAACTTAACTGATTTTGAATTAAAACAACTGATTTATGGGTTAATCAATTATTTAATCAAACTTTTATTCCAAACTATATCATTAAATATTGACAATTTGATTTAATCAATTAAATAAGAATTTAATCAATTATTGATAGGATTTTCGATTTATTGTCAAAATTAAGTAATATTAATTAGGAATAAATAGAATTAAATCTAATTAAATAATAAAGTGGCAAAATTAAACCTAATTAATTAAATATTCAAAATATTCAATTAATCAAATTTTAGGATAAATATGATTTATCACCAAATAATATTCAATTAGGAATATTCAAGGAATATTCCCTGATGCAGAATTAAGATAAATCACTAATGTGTAGATGTGCCTTCGGTTAGGACTTTTATGTCAATTTCGATCGATTTGTTGATGTAGAAGGTTAATGAACCTATAGCCCATTTTTGGGGTATTACATTTTGCCCCTCTTTGAATTATTGTGCGAAGCATAGTGGTTCGAAGATTAATCTATTTTTGATGATGAGATGGACTCAGTTATGTGGTGGGAAAATTGATCCTGAAAGATTAACCGATTTTGAGACAAAAACTGATTGAAAGATTTGAAGATTTTGGTGATCCAGGTCCTGATTGACCAAAATATAAGATGATGTTAACTATAGCAACAATGAACCAGTGATTGTGAAAAAGTGTCAAAACACCTGATTCTGAACCTTATGATTACGAAGAAGTGACTGTCCTAACTCCAGACTTGATTGTCCAAAGGAATCGAAAGGATGTCAAATCTGAAACCTTCAGTTACAAAGAACTAAGGAAATAACACTAATGAACTGATGGTTACAAAAAGTTGATATAGTTTACAAGATAGATTTGGATACCAAATTGATATGGATCTTGATGAATCTGATATTCCCCAAGAAATGCACCCCAAGTGACGAGGTCTTTTAATGAATCAACAACTAAATGAGGTTGTTGTCTTGATTACTGAAGGAAAGATTTGATTTAAATTTTTTATTGATGTGCAATACCATGCCCCCTTTGGGATGAAAATTGAAATCTGATAAGAAAAGTTAGTGTTAATCTAGTTTAGAAGCATGTTAATTGATTTGAGAATTGGTTATGCACATCCAGAGACAAATTTTGCATCGTTTGCAGGCCCTGAAGACCAAGTTTGACTAGGTTTGACCATGAGTTGACCAAGTTGAAATTTTGATAGTTTGATATATGATAATTAGTTAAGTTGAATTCTGGATTTCATTGATGTTTTAGAAGGTTGATTATGCAAGGAGTCGACCGTCCTGGGTCTGAAAATTTTAAATCATGATTTTGACAATATTAATGATCTCATATTTCAATTTTGATCCTAAAAATGGGTTCAGAACGTCGAAATTAGCCACGGGTGCAATTTTTACACAAAACAGAGCACTTTGAAAAATTAGGTCAAAACCTATATATGGGCCAAAAGGGTCATTTCAAATCATTATTCACTTTTGTCTTTTTGTGAACCTTGTGGAGCCCTTTGAGAAAAAATGGAAGTACTTGTCTCCTAGCATCGATTTGAGTGCAACCGATGATTCCAATGACCTCCCTAGTATGGGAACCTGGTAAGTGGACCTTTGTGCCTCTCTAGCATTCAAATTTTCCCTGTTTTAAGCATTTTTTGAATCTTTTCGTATGTTTTTAGCATTTTGAAATTTTTTATCATAGAAACTCGTACGACAGTCCAGTAGGGCTCGTACAACTTTTGAATTGCATTTAGAGTGTCGTACCTATTATACTTGTAACTCATATGAAATGGACCCATCTGTCGTACGATATTTCATCAGGTCCCTCAAGTGTCATACGGGAATCTGTAGATTGTCGTGTATGCATGAAATGTCATGTGGGAACCCATAGAAACTCGTATGAGTTTTGATGCCAGTCTAAAAACTCGTATGGAAAACAACGAGTGTTTTTCTCATCCTTAGGTCAAATTTTTGGTTTTTCCAATTTCATACACTAATTCCTTAGCATTTAATGCACCTTTTGAAGTATTCAATTTCTCATTATGCATGCCTTTAGCCTAATTTTTGACTAATTTACTGATAGGGTGTCCCTATTTTTGTGCTATGTAGGTTTATTATCTAGATGTACATGTCCAGATTTCACATCCTACAACTGAGAGATTATGTTTGTCCTTGCCTGATCCCCTCAGAGTTCACCTAGTTGCCTGTGGGTTTGATTACTTGATACAGTTGCTTGATATTCGGGTGAACTATGGACTGATTACTACACTGGTTGAGAGATTCCACTATGAGACCCAGAGATTTGACCTACCTATTGGAGAGATCACTGTGATGCCAGAGGATGTGTATAGGATTCTGCACATACCATTTCATGGCCATTTCTTGGACTACGTTAGTGTGGGTAACAATGGTCTACATGCTTTTAGGACTCTGTTTGGTGCTAATGAGCAGATCACCCAGTCTATCTCCTGGGAGACTCTAGTTCAGAGATATGGGCAGACTCACCGCCTTGAGTGTATTCTAGCAGGGATCATCATAGGGATCATCATGTCTGACCATCAACAGAACAATCTTCTGATGGGTTGACCCTCAATGGTAGCACACTTGATGGATACACTTTCTGAGCTAGGATGGGGATAGTATATGTTAGCTCACATGTTCTTAGAGATGCATGAGATAGTTTACCATGAGGGTAAATCTATTCCTTTTGGTGCTATTGTTCTACAGATTTGGGCTTGGGAGCACATCCCGATATGCTGGCCGATATGCGGCAAGGAGAGGTAGCCACATGAGCCTCTTATATACAAATATTCTGGGTATGTCACACAGGTCTGGATGGGCCGAACTGAGTACTGGAGGTGTGTTTTGGATGACACGACCTTCGTCATTTAGAGACTATACCTACAAGTGGAGGCATGGCCAGCTACTCGTGCTTAGTTTGGATACTTTTGTCAGAGTAGGGTCTTGATAGGATGTTCCACCACTATCTTGGAGTGATTCATTATCACATAGGTATGGAGATAGTATGACATCATTTAGGATGCACCACATGATTATGCCACTTATGCATAGCTTGTTCGAGAGCTAGGATTGAGATGGACAACTCATCTATCTTATGCCTTATGCAATCATGAGTACACTAGATATGTGCTGAGAGATTGGGACAACAGGCTGCAAGTTGTTGATGTAGGTGTTAATGATGCATTTATTGCTTGGTTGGCTGAGCATCTTATGAGGATATTTTCTGATCTAACTGAGTTGATTTTGACTATGGAGGAGGCATCAGATGTGATAGGTGCACCCATGGGTAGAGGCCAAAGATGGAGGGATGTGTAGATACCAGTGTTGCAGCCTACACCACCTAGGCCTAGAGTGGTGATTACTCCATAGAGGGGAGCATGAAAAATGAGACCACCTTGCCCTCATAGTTTTACAACAGGCCAACCTGTAGTTCTTCAAAGGAGATATACTAGAGGTGAGGGTGGTCAACTAGGTAGTGTAGGGAGTGTCGATGATGTCCTAGGAGCACAGAAGGATGTGGGTGGTACAGATGATACATAGGCTACTCCTGATTTTGATTTGGGTGCTAAGGTCCGACACTGTAAGTCATGCAGAGAGGCAGCTACTAATTAGCTGATGGAGGATGCAGAGGTACTGGTAGATGAGGTAGATCCTAGATTGAGATAGACCCCTCAGGACATTATTAGGTGACTTAGGCTGCAGATAAGGGATTTGAGATTGTAGAGTGCCACATTGGAGATACAACTGAGAGAGTTTGAGAGGCAACACTTAGAGCGAGAGGGTGATGTGAGGAGATTATAGATAGAGGTGATTCATCAGACTAGTCAGGCCTTGTACTATGTTTTTGCATATTATGTGACTGTACATGCTACCCAGAGAGTGCTTACATATTCTTAGTACATGATTTCTTATGAGGGAGCTAGAGCACCATGGGTTGACCCACCGCCAGATGCACCTGCCCCACCACCACTAGATGCAAAGGAGCAGGTAGACAACTGATCTGCCTTATTGTTCTAATTTTTCCATTTTTGTTCATACATACTAATCATATCTGATAGCTCACATGAGCTCATTCTTTTGTATATTGTGCCATTAGTGCACCCCCATACTATTCTAAGTTTTTGATGATATATATGAGATTGATTTTGGTTGTGACTTCATATGTACTTTTCATTGTGTTTATGATGATTATATCATGTGATGCAAATGTTTTGAATATTTTGATTAGTATAGAATGTATGGAATGTGCAATGCAATGATTTCTTTCAAATGTATGGATTTGTATAATGCAATGATAGATGGTAAATACCAATGTATGTTTATGGATGCACATGTATGTATGCAAATGGAATGTTCATGATATTTAATGAAAATGCATCGATACACATGATATATTTTGTAGGTATTGATGAAGACAAGTACTTGGTCATTTGTCAAAAGGATGTGTAACCCAGCATGGTGACTGCTTATTGGTTCAAATTGAGGGGTCCTTCATACAAAGCGTAGCCCTTGTGTCATGTTTTAGTGTAGTTTTGGAGAATCGTTAAGCGTTTAAGTTGATTTTGAGAAATTGTGAGATAAATGCAACCATGCAAAGTGCAAAATGAAATGCAAACCTAAGACCTATGACTTAGTCACTGATCATGTGTTAGTCATTTTCATCACTGAATATTTTTTTGTTCTTTTCTCTTTAGGTAACATCGGATAAATCAATAAAATGTCCACTAGTTAGGCAACTATAGACATATGAATATTGATTTTTGTTTTGTTATGTCAGATTCAATATAAGCATCAAGGCAAAAAAAAGCTAGGATGACTTGAATATCATGTCCTTTTGATATAGAAATTTTTATAAGCATCAGAACATAAACGTTGTGATGACCTGAATATGCCTTACGGACAAACATGCCAAGCAAAATACAGATCATTCTGATTCTTATGTGAATTTACCTGCAGTGACCCTTTATCATTCACATCCTTGGATAATGTTGCATTTCACAATAGAGAAGAATAAATCACTCAAAAAGATAAAGTTAGATCAAACTTCCTTGAATTTTCTAGGTATCAATGGTTGAGGTACACATGGCCAGCCAATACATGATGGAGGCACTTATAGTGGACACCAATTCAATCCAGAATTTCCAAAGTTATTAGATTTTCACTCAAAGTAGAAAACAAATAAAAGATTACACCCCCAGTCATCACTCTCTAAATCCTGTAAAGGACATCATTGAGGAGCTCAAGGGGACATACTATGCAAAAATCTTAATGTGAACTAGTAAGCATACAAAGAGGATAAAAGCATGCAGAGCAAAGATTGTTTTCAGTTTGTTGTTGTGCTATTGTTTGCAAAATCCTTTCCTAGTGAGGAGACTGACTAACTGACTCAAGCATAGCTTTGGAAAGACCTTGACTAGATATGAATCATCTAAAGATACCTAGGAATTTAGGATATGACACTAATTTTACCCAAGTTTGGAACATTGATATGATATCAACGCTTTTTTTGGATTGATACTTAGACCGACTTTATTGAAAATAGGATGTGAAAGCAAATTGGGAGATATATACAAACTAAAGCAGACTGAAAGCTAGGAAAGACAAAGATTGTGCTAATAGATGGAGTCTTTTGATACAAGTGGCACGTGTTTGCTAGGTTTTCACCATCTTGGCAGAGATTCTATTTTTGCTACCAAGGCCCCCGTTTCTAGGTTTTCACCAAGGCAATTTTTCTTTTTCTTTTTTTTTTTTTTCTATTTTTCATCTTTTCAATTTTTTTGTACGTTTTATTTTTTTGATTTTTTTTGTGATACATCAAGGTGCCTATTGCTAGGTTTTCACCAAGATGATCATTTTTTCAGGACTTTTTCCAATTTTTATAAATTTTCAGGACATTTTACTATAGACTGAATATCTTAGGCATAGAATTTCTTCAGATGGAGAATGTTGATTGGTTCTCAAAGCTGTTCTCCTTTAGTCATTGAGAGTTGATGGGCCCTAGAGATGAAATTAGTAGTGATAACAAAGGGACCCAACCAGTTGGGTTCAAACTTCCCCTTGTGTTCTCTATGTGATTGATTTTTAGGATTCTCTCTCAAGACTAGATCGCCAACTTGAAATTCTCTATGTTTGACTTTCTTGTTGTAGCCTCTAGACATTCTATTTTGATATACTTTGAGATGATCATACATAGCTTTTCAGTGCTCATCTAGTAGTTCAAGTTCTTGTAACCTAGACACTTTGTAATCATCATCAGTTACTAGACCATGCATCCTGATTCTTAGTTATGATATTTCAACCTCAATAGGTAGTACCACTTCAGACCTATAAACTAAAGCGAATGGTGTAGCCCCAGTGGGCATTCCGATGCTTGTTCTATAGGCCCAAAGAGTTGGATTGATCATGAGATTCCAGTCTCTTCCTATTTTATTAACTATGTGATGCAAGATTTTCAATAGATTCTTATTAGATGCCTTTGCTTGTCCATTCCCTTGAGGATAGTATATGGATGACCAACATTGTGTAATCTTGAATTTAGAGCATAAGGAGTCTAGGTCCTTGTTCTTGAATTGGCCACCATTATCTATGACTGTTGAATGTGGGATTTCATACCAACATATGATGTAGTTCATGATGAACATTGAAATTTGTTTGCTGATTGCTTGAGTCAAAGGAACTACTTCTACCCATTTTGTAAAATAGTCTGTAGCTGTAATGATATGGGTATGTCCATTAGAAGAATGTGGATATATAGCTCCTATAAGATCAAACACATATTGTCAAAAAGTCCATTATGTAGTAAAGGGAATAAGATCTCTCCTTGGTGTATGAATCAAGTTTCCATGTACTTGACATTTCTAACAATTCTTAGCATATTTGATAGTGTCCTTTTCCATTTCTAGCCAATAGTACACAGCCCTAATAATTTTTTGAGCTAGTGATAAACTATTTGAATGTGATCCACATATACCATTGTGGATTTCCTCTAATGCATGTTGAGAATCTTCATGTTCTAAACACCTAAGAAGTGTACCATCTAAACTCCATTTGCATAGATCATTACCAATGATAACATACCGGGATGCATTTCAGATAAGGTATCATTTCTCATGGTGGTTGAAGGAATTAGGGATGATTTGGTCTTGAAGGTAGGAGAAAAGGTGTTTTTATCTAGAATAATAATGACCAACAATAGTGCAGATCATGTGAGTTTTAGGGGAATCATACGCATGAAACGACAGTGCTTCCACTAGGAACTCATAATGCAACTCATGTTCAGGCTGCTATAGTAGAGATGATAGCATTGACATAGCATCAACAACCTTGTTCTCCATTCTAGGAATCTACTCAAAAGTGATAGATATGAAATATTTCTTTAAGTCATCTACCATGCATTTGTATGGAACTAGTTTCTCATCTTTTGTCTGGTACACACCATTGACTTGATGTATGACTAGCTATGAATCCCCATGAATGTGAAACTCTGTCACTCACCACTCCATTGCTATCTTCGTGCCATTAAGTAGAGCTTCATATCTAGTAATATTGTTGTTGGAAACTACAATTGAAACAATTTTTGTACTGTCATTGATGTCAAACCTTAATTGGTAAGACTGTTGCTATCTAAGAAAGTACTATATCTATTTGATTGATGAGAATGATTAGGGCAATGTTGGTAACAATAGAACCTAGGGAAAGGTTGAGTTATCTTGATACTTCAATGAGTACTTGATTATGTGGCACAATGATAACATAATGTATTGTTTATCTAAGTGAGAAGCAAGACTGAACAAGTAGGCTTAACCAAGCAAAAGTGAAGAAATCTAGTTTAAGCCGAGTGATGTTAGTGTTGACCGAGAGCCAGTATATGCTGAGTAAATTCAGTGTTGACCGAACATCAGTTTATTGCCAAGGGAGACAACATTAGCCAAGGAAATAGTTCCAAGTGGTGACTGAGTTATGCAATGATGACCAAGGAGTTGAACACAGTATTGACCGAGCGTTAGTAATTTACATTTGAGGAAGAATTTAGATTCCTAGCCGACATGTTTGAATTCTTGGATTATGTAAATCATGTTGAATTTATTAATTATCTGTATGAAGCATTTAATGCATAATAAACCATTTTATTGTGATTTCAATAAGGAGATTAGAGATGTTTCTAGAAGGATGGATGAAGAACATAATGTTGGAAGGATTCAATGAATTTAACCTAAACCTAAGATCTATGGATGAGATTAAGTGGAAAAAGATGGATCTACCTATCGAAGAGGTATTAAGGAAACCTAAGTGTAAGGTTGGAAGCATGATGCTAGAGTTATTGTTATTGACTGAATAAGTAGAAAGGTTGAAGGAGAAGGAGTTGATTAGAGTTGTGATTGCTTGAAGTAGATTCTAAGCATATCAGTGATGGAGATGGAAATGGAACTCAGTTAGTAAGCCAACATATGTATGTAAGTATTGGATCTATTATTTTCAAAGTGAGTTGTATGTTTTGAAATCAAAATAGTGCTGTTACTCTCTAACCATTGTATCAGTTTAAATCCTTTAATCAAGGTTGACCTAACAGTCATGTATAAATCCTTTAATCAAGGTTGCATTCTAATGGAATGTACTTAAGTCCTCTAACAAGGCACACTCCTAATAGGGTGGTTGAAATCCTTTAATAGGGTCACACCTAGCACAGTGTTTGTAAACCTTTGACAGGGTTGGCTTTTCATAGAGCTCACTTCAGAAGAGTGAAAATATCAGTAACATGTTATAAAGTGGTTTTTCCCAAATTGGGTTTCCACTATAAATCCTGGTGTTAATACTTGTGTGAATGTTTTAGTTTGAACATTTCTATGTTTTTCAAGTTAAATACTATTGGATAGTGGACTGCACTATTATATGTTACGGGTATACATTTTTTAATGACCGAGTAGTTATTGGTTGTTAGATCTAAGTTGTTGAAGTGTTTAAAAGTTTAATTTATACATCTGGACCTGAGAACAAATGATTCCCCCCCTCTTTATTGTTCTAAATCATATTAACAATTGTTATCAGATCTAGGTTGGTGCTTACAGAGAAAAACTTTAAAGGTACTTGAAGTAAATGATCAGGATGTATAAGAATGAGGTATTGAAGCTGAATAAGGAGAACTTCCCTACATGGAAGAGTTTTATGAAACTACATTTAGCTGGTATTGTGACTCACCAAAATATTATGTTGAACATGACTATGTCAGACCTGCTACACCCTTGACTGCTAAGGAAATGAGAGCTAAACAAGAACACAACCAAGCAATGTTGGAGACTGCATTTGCCTTAAGTTATCCTGAATTTGAAGACATCAAAGATTGCACAAATGCAAAGAAAATGTGGGACACTCTTACAAACATCTATGGTGGTGATGTAAATGTACTAAGGGAAAAAGATGAAAGCCTAAGAGGTAAATTTGATGAAATGAAAATGCAAGAGGGTGAGAATATTGCTCAATATTATGGTAGGATCAAAGAGGTTGTAAATGCTATTAGAGGAGATAATGGAACTATTGATGATGAGATTGTTATTGGAAAAGTACTGAGAACTTTGCATCTTATTTATGCCATCAAAATTTTAGCAATTCAAGAATCTAGATGTAACCCTGGTAATGCTTTGACACTGGAAAGTCTTGTTAGCAAGCTTACTGCTTTTGAGCTTTCTAATTATGATAACTTCACTATTGCTAATATTGAATATGCATTCAAGTCACAATTTGTTCTGAATAAGTCTAAGAAAGAAAAAGAAAGATGCATCAGTGAGAGTGAAAGTGATAGTGACACTTCTGATGAAGAACTAGAGGATCTTAAAGCTCTTATGTCCAGAAGATTGAAAAGAGGAAAAGGCAAGTATAAAGGTAAACTCCCTATCATATGTTTCTCATGTAACAAAGTTGGTCATATAGCTGCAAGATGTTTTGACAGGGATGAAAAGGATGAGGAAAGAGAAAGAAAGCACAAAGATAAAAGAGAAAATAGAGGTTACTGAAGGTACAAGGACTACAATGATAAAGGTAAGAAATCTTGTTACATTGCTGAAGAAGAAACTGACACTGATAATGATGATTTTGAAATTGAAGTAGTATATGTTACCATGAAAGATGAGTTTGATGAAGATGAGAAAACTGCACTTGTATCCTATGTGAGCAAAGGTGACAAATGAATTATTGATAGTGGTTTCTCACACCACATGATTGGTGACAAAATTAAGTTTGATACCCTAGATCATTAAAAAGGTAGAAGTGTAAAATTTGACAATGATGCACTAAGTCCTATAAAGGGTAAAGGATTAATTAAGCTGATTGATAAGATCATTTGTAAAAATGCTTATTGGGTTGAAGGTCTTAACTATAACTTGCTAAGTGTTGCACAACTTAATAACATTGGTTACCGAGTGGAATTTCATCACAAGAAGACTAAAATATTTGATGCCACTGGTGAACTAATTGGAAGTGGAGAACAGACAAGAGGTAATTTGTTCTATCTAGACCTATCTGAAGAGACATGTTTGATTGCACAACTTGATAATATATGGTAATAGTATAAGAGGCCATGTCATGTTAAATTTGAGAATCTGGTAGATATTAGTAAAAAGAAGAAAATGAGAGGACTACCGAGATTGAAGAAACCTAAAAATGTAATGTGCAAACAATGTCAGTTGGGTAAAATGACAAAGTCTAGTTTCAAGAGCAAGACTTTTACTTCTGAAAATGTTTTAGATTTGGTTCATACTGACCTTTATGGACCTATGCGTGTACAAAGCTATTGTGGTGCTAGATATTTTATTCTCTTTGTTGATGATAGAAGGAATAGATCTATCATGGATTATGCGTTTCAGTTATTTAAGTGGTATTTGGCTAAGGTTGAAAAGGAGACAGGTAGGAACTTGAAGTGTCTGAGATCTAACTGAGGTGGAGAATTCATATCAAATGAGTTCAATCTATTCTGCAATGATAGAGGAATCAAGAGATAGATTTTTGCACCTAGAACACCTCCACAGAATGGTATAGAAGAGAGAAGGAATAGATCTATCATGGATTATGCAAGGACACTAATGATTTGAAATAATGTTGCACAAAATTACTAGAAAGAAGTTGTAAGTACAACTATTTATACCTTAAACCGAGTACATATAAAAAAAGGTACAAATGTTACACCTTATGAATTATGGCACGGGTATGCACCTAATGTAAAATACTTTAGAATTTTTGGGAGAAAATTCTATATACTAAAAGATAATAGGAATGGAAAGTTTGATGCTAAAAGTGATGAGGGCATATTCCTAGGTTATTCCACAAAGAGTAAAGCTTACAAGTGTTTAAACTCTAACACTAACAAAATTGTGGAAAGTGTAAATGACAAGGTTGATGAATATGTAGAGAAAAATGAACAGGAAAGAAAAAGAGAACTAGAAGATTTTAGATCTTTTGTCTATGTAGAAGAAGGAGAGGCAAGTAACACACTTGCACCTGATGCAGAGTATTGGGTAATTAATGCTGAGCATCAGGGAAATAATGCTGAGTGATAGGAAGATAATGTCGAGCATCAGGAGGATGCTACCAAGTGATAGGAAGAGGTTGTCGATCAATCAGAGGCTGAATCTGATAATCTTATTGATGAACCTGAAGAGAAAGGAGAAAAGAGAGAAAAACCTATTTTGGTACAATATGTAAAGAGACATCACAAGCCTGAGCAGATCATTGGGGACAAAGCAACTGGAGTTCTGACCAGAAGTAAGTTAAGAGACCCTACATGTTTATTATGTGAATTCGAGCCTAAGCCAATAAGGGAGGCATTAGAAAATGAAAACTTGATCCAAGCCATGAATGAGGAGATAGACCAAATAGAAAAGAATGATACCTGGACTCTAGTGTCGAGACCATAAAACAAAAATGTCATTGGAACAAAATGGGTATTCAGAAACAAGCTTAATGGACACAGACAAATCACAAGGAACAAAGCAAGGCTGGTATGCAAGGGCTATGCACAAGAAGAGGGAATAGACTATGGGGAGACATTTTCCCATGTAGCAAGATTAGGAGTGAGAACTTTACTTTCATATGATGCCTACAGACACTAGTACATTTAACCCACTTTTTAGACCAACATTTCTGACCAAGCTATAAAATAATTTTCCATGGTCGGTTTATAGAAGGAAAAATTTGATTTTTTTTAAATCCATACCTGTGTTGGTCAAAATTTCAATCAATACCGTGGAGGTCGAAAGTTCAACCAATACGGGCATACTTAAAAAAGAAAGGGTTTCATTTCTCATTTCATTATTCTAGTCATGATGAATTAGATCAAGGGCAATGCACAGAGGAGGACCGCTTGTAAGTTTTGTAAACTTCAAATTTGTCTGGATTTTTCTTTTAAGTCATTCAAGATCCAGTTTGGAATTAGAGGATTGCGTGTTATGTTTATATGTGGTGATGGCATTGAAAGGAAACCAACAGAGGAGAATTAATGTTTAGTTTAATATTTTGTATTTCATTCTTTAATGTTACAACATTCTCCAAGCATTCTTTAATGTTACATTTAATAAGAAAATTGCATTTGCTTATAAAAAAAACTGTTGTTTACCTTGGCATGAGCCCATACAGATCAAAATGCAAAATTTTATCTTATGGAAAGTTTTTAAACCCTCTTAGATTTTGTTTGTAGTTGGTTTAGGGTTTTTGGTTGAGTGTGGAGGGAGAAACGGGTCACTGAATCTTGAAGACCGCATTTGTGCCCTAGTTGAGGGTTTTTCTATTCATCCCTCCATTTCTCCCAAATGAACCAGTGAAATAATTACATTTGCAATAGATCTATTTAACAAGAATTAATCATTTGGGAATAGCAGATGACTATTTTTTCTTGGCAATCATGGAAATGGAAAACATGGAACAGGTGCAGGGGTGACTGGTTTTCTTAGCAAACATAGAAATGGAAAACATAGAATAGGTTCAAGGGACTTGGATCTATCTTATTCCACAATTAGTAAATGATATTGTTAACTCTATTCCATTTCCTTCTTTACTTAGGACTGTAATTTTAGGGCAAAAACTAGGGCATCAAAGAAGGGGACATTACACTTATCCATCTTAATTCAAAAGTAACCCAAATGCAACTAAGTGAGACCACTAAAAAATAATTTATAATGGATCACATAATCTTATGATGTCCATTAATCACCTTAATGGATCACACAATCAAATGACTGTATCTATTCCAAGCACCCATCTTTAAACCTATCCATATGGCCCGAGTCTAACTCGATCGCTTAGACTGGCCTGGCAGAGTTAGAAGTAATTCTAAGTTTGTGTTTACCTGATTTGCAAGAACCCACTTACCTTGGTGTTTGAGGTGTAATAGTGGAGGATTCTAATATGAAAGGATATAGATTATAGGAGGAGATTATAAATTATATCTGGAATTTACTGTAAATAAGAAATTTGAAAAGGAGGGGGATTCACAAGTTCCCAACATATAAATTATGGGTCAAACTACTTAGGCTAATAGATTACTGTAGCCACTGTTGAACATTAGATTTCCTTCTAACAGGGTCAGACATTACATTAATACGTATTTTCTTATTGGGAAAGCATTAAAATCACCATTTGGTGTTCAAAGAGATCAAAGATTAAAGAAGACTGGTAGTCCATTATGAAACTAGGTATTATATATTATACATCCTTGGTGTTTACATTAAGAATGGATTGATTCATAGATATATAAGACAACCCTTCATTATTGAAATTGATTCTAATATTAGACAAGAATATTCAATTTGTTAAAATATTAATCAGTAAGAAGTGGGGAAAACTTAGAATAATATCATAGTAGATATTATTAATTCAAATTCTAATGGAGAGTTTTAGAAAAAATTGAACAAGGTTCTACTTAGAAACCATGAACATACCACTATGATGAGGTCTATTTGAACAAAGATGAATATTACACGCATAAAAGTACCCATACATGCAAGAAAATCCACCTTATCTACCTTCCATATGAAATAAGTTGCAGGGAAGTCAATGAGACCAACAACTGCTGTAATTATGGTGGTGTTAGAAGAGTAGAGTTAGAAATAAAAGAGTCACCATGATTTTTATAGACATTACAATATATATCAACTCAGTAATCTTTTATTTAGTTGCTAAGTTGTTTCCAATTGCAAGGCTTAGCCACTAAGTGTTGCAATACTCTTTATTGTGTATGAGTTTCTTTTTGAACCTGGTCAATATAAAAAAAATGCATTGCAAGAAGGGAATGTGAATGTAACATAGCAATGGATGGGGATACAATATATGTGAAAACATGCATTGAACAAAAGTTCTTTAATCTTTGAAAAATTTCTTGTGCTGCATTTATATTTTTTTGCATTCAATTTGTAGCATTTCTAGGGTTTCAAGAGTGGTTCTATCAATAGAGGGATTGATACATTTTATCTTGAAGAAGTTCATATTTTTCTAAGCCTTGTTTTGGTCTCTGGTTCAATGATTGTATGCACAAAGAATCCATACACTGTGTTCTACACTGGCAATGACCAAATTAAAGGGTTTTTGTAATGTCCCATGTTAGGACTATGTAATATAGCTATCAAATTTCAATGCTCAGGTACTTTTGTAATGTTCCCTTAAGGGATTTCTAAGGATTTTGTCTATATTTTTACAGTTCAAACTATAATATTCTCCCTTCTATATAGCTCCAAAGTCAATTCTTTATTTGATACGAATGGTAAGTTTATATTAAATAGGATGTGCTTAGATATATCATTTTGAATACCATTATCCATCTATTTTATTGAATTACAAAACCCCTATCAAGTTCAGATTAGATTGGAACCCGACTTAATAGTCATCAATGCAAAGGAAAAATATTAGAAAGAATTGATATATTTGAGCACATCCTATTTAATACAAACTGATCTAAACTTGATAGGGGTTTTTTAATTCAATCAAATAGATGGATAATGGTATTCAAAATGATATTACTAAAAGATCTACAACTTCTGAATATAATATCAATCTGATAATTATTTTCTGCTTCTTTATAAGCCATTCTGAGATCTCTTTTTTCTCATATCAAAGACTCATTTTATTCCATGATCAATCTTCTTTCTTTATCCAGGTCGATTTGGCCAAGAATATCTTGAAAGAGTGGTTCTATTGTAATGATGGTTATAGTGATTGATTCCTCATATATATATATATATATATATATATAGAAAGAAAGAATGAAACTAAGAATGGTGCCTTGCTCTGGTCTATTGAATTATTATCAATGAAATTTGTTAAGCATCTTGAATATGAATGGAATACAAGCTATCACTATTTCAGATTGAATTATTGGTTTATGAGATGGAGGTATGAGAGGCTATGCCACAATTGAATAGGTGTGCCTGATTAATCTTTATATCCCTGCTATAAGCCATAACTTGTATAGTCTCCTATTTTGAAGTCTCAAAATAATTCACTTATGCAAGACACTAGTGTGTACTCTATGCTTTCTGATCTACATGCATACTTCTCTCCACCAGTTATAGCCTAATCTGCCTGATGATTACAATAGTCACCAACTTGTGAAAACAATATTGTGTCTCAACGTGTAATGTAGTCCTCTCCAACTCATGCTTTAGGAGCTTATATAATAATCAACTGATTAATGTTTTTGGTTTTGATGTAAATTATATTAATACATTTTTACCACCAACTCACTTATGTTTGGAGTCTTCTCCATATTCCGTACTCTTGGCCCAAATTTATTTATCTCACCAATAATAATTGGAAATGAAATGTTTGTATTTCATTGCTTACCATAGTTATCTACCGAATATGAATTAATCCCCTTCAATGATGATAAATGTTGATGGCAGTCCCAAGTATAGCCTAAATGAAATATTAATTCCTCAATGTGTTCCTCTCTTTGAGACTCTTAAATTTTTTTGTTTTAATTTCTAACTTCTTAATTCAAATTACTATTTATAAAGTTAAATCTTAAATGTCAAAGATCATATCAGATAGATTTAATTCTATTTCAAGCATAATTGGTAAGGGTGATGGTATGTTTCTTGATTACACCCCCCATCAAAATTTAAACTCTTTGAGGTATGTATGATATAACAAATGAGACTAGTATCATAAATAGGATTTAAGAGATAAGGTCAAGTGGCCCACTTAGACAGAAGGGATATCCAATGACAGAATGGATACTTCTTAGCTCAAAAGATATTAGAAAATTTTGGCCTTATTGGAGTACTCCAATAAGGCCAAGATTCTACCCTTACCCATTTTGATAGAACAGATACATAGTGGTAGAATGGATACCCCCACACCAAGAAACCTGATAGAAGATGCCAACAAAACACTTAATAATGAAGATCCTCAATCTCTTGGCATTATAATTATCTCAGAATATCAATCTCTAATCAAAATTAAGATGGAAACAACAAAAATTTATAGAAAATGTAACTTTTATTATTGTCCCATGTCACAATTCATACATCCAAATAGTTCTATGTCTTCACACGTCTAAGTCTTCTAAAAGTAATTCTACACTTTTCTCCTCTCTTAGGCATCTATTGCAATAAGAACTCCTTATCCAACCTCTTAGAACCTACAACAAACTTGTTAGAAACATGAAAAGAAAACATGTTAGCAATTCCATCATTTGTCTGTTGTTTGGGATAGTCACCATAGAATTATTTGAACTATCTCTCCTCTTGCCTTGTAAGGTTAAAATGACCTTTTTTTCTTCCCTCCATGAATAGACCCTTACCGTCTTGCACTTGTGAAATGATAGGACACCAATGTGTGCACATAACTATATCTTCTTCAATCACACTACTCTTCCAATTTTCCATCTTTTGTTCACTGTCATAATCATCAGTTTTTAGAACCATTAGTGATGCTCCAATCTTCTAATCCTCTTTCATAGACCTCTTCCTTGTGTGACTCTTCAAATCAACCTACTCTTTCTTTCCAAAATAGATAACCCTTATCTCATATGAAGAATTATTTTTGCAAAGGCTTGAGAATAAACTTGTTACCATCCGTATGAACAAGTATTCTTGTACCCATCATATTTTCCTTCTTAGGGACTGCCATGGTATTCCTAAGAGGATGTGACAACATGTCATTGGTAATATATCACACAAAAATTTCTCCTTGTACTCACCAATAGAAAAATCTACATAATCTTGTTCCCTATTCACAAGACTTTTCTCATCACTCATTCATGAGGCTCTATATGGTCTATCATGTGAAAATTTCTTCAAATGCAACTTCAAAACAAGATTGTTGATTGCAAAACCCCTGTACAGGACAATCAAGAACAACTTGTGTTCTCTGCCTTAAAACTTCATGAAAAAAATGAAATAAATACAAGGAAATGATAATAAATCAATATACCATCATGCATATAAAGAGTTAAGCAATTCTGCTCAGTGGGCAGGGCTTTGGTCTCAGCTTTGCCCAACTTGAAAGGTGCTCTGGTAGATCAATATTTCTTTTTGAAATGTAGTAATCTAGACAACACATTTATCTATATAATAAAATGTCATTCAATTTAACATTTTGCATGTTAGTTTTTATTTGTTGATTTCTTCAGATTAGGCCTATACGTTCCAAGCATTGCTCTTCTTGCAACCATTGTGTTGAGAAATTTGATCACCACTGCCCATGGATTTCTAACTATGTTGGCAAGGTGAGGTTTAGGTATGGTACAAAAGTTGCTAACTGGATATTTTGTCATTATCCTCACAATCTTTTATCTTTATGAGAGTTAATCTGTTTGTAGACTTACCTAGGATATTAGAGAACATAACTTAGAAAGTACTTGAATTCAATGCAATCTTTATGATGTACAATAGTAAAAAAATTTCACCCTACCAAAAGACATCTTCATAAAATCTATGCTACTTAACCATATTCTCATTTCACCATAGCTTACCCCAAACACATTATGCAAGGCAGGAACTTTTACGCTTACATCCCTTGTTCTATTGGCTCACCCACATATTTCTATTTTAGTTTCTTCTTATCTTTAAATTTTTCTAAGGGATTTTTTTATAGTAGACATACACTATCAAGCAAGGAAGAGGTTGTGATCAAGGATACACACCTAATCCATTCATGTTGTAGCTATTGGAAGTTATTCAAAGCTTCTATTCAAATTGAATAATATTTCAACTTATACCTCTAGCCAAAACTAATAGAATGCCTATGCTACGTGCATTGTAGTAGTGTTGTTGTTTTCTAAAATCACAATAGAGATTCTTCAACATTATGCCATCTTCATTATTTAAGTGGAATAGAGATTCTTCAACATTGTACCAACCTGTATCACCTATAATGTTTCCTTGCTTATGAAGAGGAATAGTATCACCAAACACATTATTATCTTGTCTTTATCCCTGCAAGTCAGTAGTATTAACTGAAATTTCTCTTTGCCTTTGTGAAAAATATATGTATCAACTCTTATATGCACAACAACACAGGTGATGAACATTTAGATTTGCCTAAGTAGTACTTTGAGCTTTCTTGCTAACACATGTACTATTGTGAAAATCATCACAAGTCCATTTGTTGGAGGAAATCTCACAGTACACATGTTTGGAGGTGTGAAGGAAACAAGAGAATTTGAAGAGTCACGAGTCTTAAGATTGTACTTAATATAGCCAAGCTTCATTCAATGGTACATTCAAACATGAAACAAACTGTTCCTAAACTAGATTAAACTAGTAAACCAAAGGACATACTGATTATAAGTAAACTAGTAAACCAAAGGACATGCTTTTACTACTAAGTCTCTATTTTTTGGGCATACTGATTATAAGTACATGACATATATCACAAATGTTGCTAATTAAGGTTGGTGGGATGATTACGCCTATCCTAAAAAAAGACTGTCAAATCATTATGCTTTCAAATCAATTACCTATCGATGTATCCCTTGCAAGGGAGAGAAGCCAAACACATAAAGAACATGCACATAAACACGACAACTAAAAAACTTAAATGGAATACACCAAGAAGTACCAAATGATGAATGCTCAATTTTTGTAATGGCAAAGCAATATCAAAACCGTCCATTTCTAGAACTTGATTTTTCTATAGTCCTCATGATTTTTCTTATTTCTTGTCTGTGCTTGGTGATAGGATTTTGAACATTATTGACATACTTAAATGGAATACACAATACCAAATGATCAATGCTCAATTTTTGTAATGGCAAAGCATCAAAACCGTCCATTTCTAAAATTTAATTATTTTTCTATAGTCCTAATGATTTTGAAAATTGTTGACAAAGAGTTTCTTTTTTTGATTATAGTATAAATAATTTTTCTATAGTCGTAATGATTTTTCTTATTTCTTGTCTTTTGTCCCTTTTTGTTTTCCTATGTCTGTGCTTCATGACAAGATTTTGTCACCTTCTTTTGATGGTATATTTCATTCACTCTATGTGGAATACTATTTTGTTCACTATTTTATTTCAGCTTCATATTTCTTTCATTTTTCATATACACAAAGACTACACATGCTGATAAAAAAATGAGCTATTTGGTTTAGGTTTATTTTTCATTATTGTAAATGGTTAATATTTCTGATGGTACTCCTTGGTGTATTTCATATAAAAATAATCATATAAAAATAATAAATGTAGTAATGATGGTGCGGTGCATTATTGATATAGGCTCGATGACTCTTGTCAATGTGCCAAACTATCAATGTGGTGGTGGGCAGTGTGTGTTGAAGACTTCACGGACATCGAACAACCCTAGATGGCAATTTTGGTGCTACCCAAATAGAAAAAAGGTTGCTAATGTGTATATATTTAATGTTTGTAATGTAAATACTATTCATTATAATATAAGAACTAATGTAGACTGGGTATCACAGGGAAATAATGGTTGTGGATACTTTAGTTACGTCAATGACAACTCATCTTCATCTATCTGCCCATCTCCACTTATCCGCGATGAAGGATTTGAGTGCAAAACATGTCAGGCTAGGGAAAATTCTGAAATTATATTTTTATGATGCCTTCTCTGTATTGTAATCGCATATCTTTGTTGTGACCATATGCAGAGATGAACTCAGGAATTAGGTAGTTTAGTATTTTCATATTGTAACTAATATTTTAATATTGATATGACATAACTTCTCTTTGCCTCAAGTGCACATATATATGGTTTACATCATTTTTTAGAATAATTCTTCATGTTTATGGCTCAGGTGAGCCCCAATATGCTATCAATCACATGATTTAATGTATAGTGTTTTCTTGGTTATTCCATTTGTTCCTTGACCTTGACTATGGATTGAATATCATTTTCAAGCTTGAGCAAGGGTTCATACCACGTAGTGTCCATAGATTTGTATGCAACACTGATTTATGTTGGAGGTGAACTACATGTGTCATGTAAACAACATGGTTGAATGCAATCTCTTTTGTGTGTTTTCAAGAGTTTTCCCACCAATACAAGCGTAAATAACGCATTGAACGTAATCTATGAATGCTGCATGGTATGAAGTCTCACTGAAGTTTGAGTGCAACATGGTATGAAGTCTCCCTTTATTCCAATGAGGGATTGGAATGAGTTCATTTTGGATGCAAAGGAGAATGGGGATACTCAAAGAGGAATTACACCAGCAAATGAGAGAAGGTATAAACATGATAGCTAAGAAACATAAATGTAGATTTCACAATAGCTGAGAAACATAATTGTAGGCATCATGGTCACAATTTTTTGGAGACAACGTAATTGATTTGTATACCCAAGTGATTGAGTGCAACTTCTGCACCTCTGATTCCAAGTTGACACTACGGGATACAAAGACCATAGATATGGAATAAATTTAGAGAGTGGAGGAGGTCCATAATG
This sequence comes from Chamaecyparis obtusa, assembly GCA_027943335.1. NCBI lineage: Eukaryota > Viridiplantae > Streptophyta > Pinopsida > Cupressales > Cupressaceae > Chamaecyparis > Chamaecyparis obtusa. Next base: position 561,761 of record BSBK01000170.1, read on the forward strand.
ACCAAAATAATACAAGATGAACCTCAAGTTAAATGAGGCAACTGCAAATATTTTAATAGATTTTTATTATTAAATAATAAAATTTACATATACTAGTGTTCTAAGCCACCTCATTACATGATTTATTATTGTAAGCCCTCTCTAACTTATGCATCTAGAAAATGAAACTACAACCTATTGAGATTGAGACGAACCTTATAGAACAACAATAGCTAGGAAGGATCGCTTGCCAACATCTGTTGAATACATCTGTAGCTCATGAATACAAGGTCCTCCAACAGATGTATTCAACAGATGTTGGAAAGCGATCCTTCCTAACTGTTGTTGTTCTATAAGGTTTGTCTCAATCCCAATATGTTGTAGTTTCATTTTCTAGATGCATAATTTAGAGGGGGCTTACAATAATAAATCATGTAATGAGGGGGCTTAGAACACTAGTATATGCAAATTTCATTATTTAATAATAAAAATCTATTAAAATGTTTGCAGTTGCCTCATTTAACTTGATGATTATCCTATATTATTTTTGTCATTATGGCCCTCCTCCACTCTATAAATTTATTCATTATCTATGGTCTTTGGATCCTGCAGTGTCAACTTAGAATCAGAGGTGTAGAAGTTGCACTCAATTGCTTAGGTATACAACTCAATTATGTTGTCTTCAAAAAAATGTGACCATGATGCCTACAATCATGTTTCTCAGTTGTTGTGTCCGAGGACCCTTATGACCCTTTACGACCATTTACAATCCCTAAGAATACATCTTAGAGGTCTTAAAATGTCGTAAAGGGTCATAAGTGGCTCCTAGGAGGGGCCAGATGAGCTTCCACCTTCACGTGGTTGGCCCTGTTAAGTAGAGAATGTTATACTCTTCTCAAAACAAAGAGAAGCTCAATAATTTAAGGTCTTAGTCGATGGACAAATTAAATTAGACTTACTATCCAAAACACATAAAAAACATGCACATAAATACGACAATTGAGAAACATAAATGTAGATTTCACAATAGCTGAGAAACATAATTGTAGGCATCATGGTCACAATTTTTTGGAGACAACGTAATTGAGTTGTATACCCAAGCGATGCAGGGAAACTTCTGCACCTCCGATTCCAAGTTGAATACATCTGTTGGAGGACCTTGTATTCATGAGCAACAAATGTAGTCAACTTAGAATTGGAGGTACAGGAGTTGCTCTGCATCGTCTGGGTATACAATTACATTGTCTCCAAAAAATTGTGACCATGATGCCTACAATTATGTTTCTCATTTGTTGTGTCCCAGGACCCCTTATGACCCTTTACGACCATTTACAATCCCTAAGAATACATCTTAAAGGGTCATAGGTGTAATACCCCAAAAATGGGCTATAAGTTCATTAATCTCCTATATCAACAATTCGAACAAAATCGACATCAAAGTCCTAACCTAAGGCACATCTAAACATCATCGAATCCTAATTGATTATCTTAAATTCTGCATTAGGGAATATTCCTAGCAATATTCCTAATTATCTTAATTATCTTTAATTTAATGATTATTTGACGATAAATCACATGTATCCTAAGTTTGATTAATTGAATATTTTCATATTTAATTAATTAGATTTAATATCTTTCCATTTAATTATTTAATTAAATTTAATTCTATCTATTATTAATTGTATTATTTAATTTTGACAATAAATCCAATATCCTATGAATAATTGATTAAATTTTTATTTAATTAATTAAAGCAAGTTGTCATTATTTAATAATATAGTTTCTAATAAAAGTTTGATAAAATAGTTAATTAACCCATAAATTTATTATTTTATTTCAAAAATCAGTTAAGTTGAGAATAAATCACTTTATTTATTTATTAAATCATAATTATCCATGTGCATATTCAAGGACCAGTTAAACTCAAATTGGAAAATCAATGCAAGTTGTTAGCTTTTTGAAACTCAACATCTTTTTGAGTTTTAAAGTTGATCTAAACTTCTAATTCGAGTTGAACTGTGCTTTTGCATGATTTTTGTGACTTAATTATCTTTATTTAAAAATAACTCAAAAATCAAGCTCAGTTATTTGAGTGATTTATGGCTTTTTCTCATGCACCTCCAAAGCCCTGGATTTCTATAAAACCAAGGCTCAGCTCTTCATAATTCATCCACAAATTTGCACAATCACGCTGGAGAATTGGAATTGGGAAAATCAAAGCTCTTGCAAATCAACACCTTTGTGAGATCAATTTCAAATTCATAGCTTTCATATTATTGTTAGAATTTTCATTCTCATATCATATCATTGCTAGATTAGCATTGCATATCAATTTTCATATTAGCATAGATACATATCAGTTTTCATTATTATTGCATATAAAATATCAAAAAATAGATTAATTGCATTCATATTTCATATCAGTTTGGCATTCAAATCCTTCATTTAGGTGTCGTCTAGGTCATTGATCTCGATAACAATTTGAGAACATTAATCTCGCACCTACTAGAAGGCAGTAAATCACTTGGCTAGAGTAGATTTCAATTTTGCATAATTTTGATTATAGCTAACCTCTAATGTTTTACTGAAGTGTTGTGTCTACAGATCAGGTACAATTTTCACACACATAATAGGAGGCTCCTAGGAGGGGCCAGATGAGCTTCCACCTTCATGTGGTTTTCCCTGTTAAGTAGAGAATGTTATACTCTTCTCGAAACAAAGAGAAGCTCAATAATTTAAGGTCTCAGTCCATGGATAAATTAAATCAAAGGCTTTTTTGAAGTCAATAAAGCAGCAAAAATCCTCGTCACTTGGAGTGTCCCATATTTTTGATGAACTACAACTGATTTAGAACCTGATTGAAGAATCTGTGATATAGAGATCACTAAGGAGTTGCTGATTAGATATGTAAGATGATTAAATTAGTATTATGTTTTCATTGATGTCAACTAGCTTGACAACACTTATCTTGTAAGTAGCTATACCAAAACATCTATAGAAAAGGAGTGAAAGAGATGAAGAGCATAAAAATCTACATGAGCGAGATGTATATGAAAGATAAGGATAAGGAATACATTGGGTAACTTATTGATGAGTCTATGACCTTATGATATTGACTTGATTATGTTGCATTCATCTATGATGAAGAATAGAGTTGAAAGACACAAAGTAGTGTTGTTGGTTAATGAAGCATTACAGTATACACCAATGGAGCATAGTATATACCGAGCACAATGTAAACCAAGCTTGTGTTCACTGACACATTTCTTTGATAACCAAGCAAGAAAAAGGAACTAAATGATTAGTTTAGCCGATAGGATTGATGAGCTGGAAAGTGTTATGAATTCGAGGTAAAGGATAATGATAATAGATAAAGTTTTTTATGAAGATCAATGGCTAGCATAATTCGAGGAAGATCTGATGGATTGAATTGAAACATGTTATTGACACATCAGTTGAAGAAGGTTAAAGCGGCAAAATCAACAATGATGATTAAGGGGCAAAATCTGATGGAGGAGAAGAAAATGATTTACATGTCTATATAAGAGATAGAGTTTCACATTGAAATGGATGCCGAGAGAAGGATACTATATAATTATCACATGAAAATTTTTTCATGCACATCTGATCAAATTGGTTAAGGAGAACCGAACTGCAGAGTATACCGAGTGTGAGGAAGCTATTATCGAGTGATAGTAAGTCACTGAAATTTCTTGAAATAGAATAGATACATTGATCAAAGGATTTGAATGAGCCTAACATTGATTTTTACATCTGCAATTAAGTTGTATTAAGGCAGATCACCTACTGTTACATTTTAACCATTGTACACAGTCAAATCTCTTAATAGAGTGGACTAGGAAAGTCTTTTTATGTATCATTCATAGAATGAACATTGTTATCCTGTCAACCCCATAGTGAATGTTGGTTGGATGATAACGGTTGGTCTAAAATCCTCTAACAAGGTCACACCTAAAAGTGTGTTTGTAACCTTTAACAGGGTTGGGTCTTCACTAACCTCACTTCAGAAGAGTGAACAATTTTTTGGGTTGCCGGTTCTAGGTGGTTTTTCCCTTCATAGGGTTTCCACATTAAATCTCTTGTGTTATGTGTTTATTGTGATATTTGTTTGATGTCATAGTTGCATGTTACATATTTGATTTGATCAGTAATCATTATATGTTATTGACTAGTAATCGGTAAATGCACAGATAGTATAGTATTTTAAGTTATCGAGTAGCATAAGCTTGAGATAATTTGTTTTGGATTATACATTTTGATTTGGGACATTGGATAACTGATTCATCCCCCTCTCAGTTATTCTAAAAATTGGTATCACAACATTGGTTTCTTGGAACATAGTTTTAATGACTTTAGTACAAAGATCTCAAAATATATAAGAGGGAAGTGCTAAAGTTGAACAATGATAACTTTTTAGTATGGCAAATCCAAATGAAGTTGCACATATCTAGAATTGGGAATTCTGCACTAGAACTAATAGAGAATGGCTACATTGAACCAACCACTAGTCCCTTGAATATTGATCAACTGAGAGACAGGCATGAACACAATGTTACTATGATGGAGATTGATGTTGCTTGTACCGATACTAAATTTGAAGATATTAAAATTTGCACAACTACCAAAGGTATGTGGGATAAAATTTCTCAAGTTTACAGTGGTGATGTGAATGTTAAAAGAGCCAGAGCTGAAAGCCTAAGGGATAGATTCGATGATATGAAGATGAAGGAAGGTGAGAATATTGTGAAGTACACAAATAGACTGAAAGAGGTAGTACATGCTATTAGAGCATCTGATGGTATCATTAGTGAAGAGACAGTAGTAAGAAAAGTTCTCAAAACCTTATTGCCGGTTTATGCAATTAGAATCTTAGCAATTCATGAAACAAGATCTGCATCTAGTAACAACCTTACTCTTGACAATTTGATTGGTAAACTCACAACTTTTGAATTGAATAACTTTGATAACAGTGTTGTACTGACTATTGAATATGCTTTTATGACTTCTTTGAAGATTGGTAAGTCTAGTAGCCAAAATAATAAGAATGATAGTGATAGCAATATTGATGATGAGCTTGATGAACTTGAAGCTCTTATGGCTAGAAGGTTACCTAAAGCTAAAGGAAGGTATAGAGGCAAGTTACCTTTAGCATGCTTTAACTGTAAAGAAGTTGGCCACATTGCTGCTAGATGTCCACATAATAAAGATGATGAAAGAACCAAAGACTGATCTTAAGGAAGCTATGGGAGAAGAAACAACAGGAGCTATCGACACAACAACTGAGACAACCAAGACAATAATGACAAAGTAAAAAAGGTATGTTATATAGTTGAAGAAAATGAATTTGAATCTGACTCTGATGATGATGTAGAAGTTGTATTTGTTGCTATGAAAGATGACTTAGATGAAGAAGAAAAACATGAAGAAACAACACTGATCTCTAAAGTTGATAGAAATGATACATGGATTATAGACACTGGCTGTACACATCACATGACTGGTGATGAGGAGAAATTTGATCAACTTGATGAATATAATGGAGGATATGTGAAAATGGGTAATGATGCACCCTGTATGGTAAAAGGTAAAGGTTCACTGATGATTAATGATACAATAAAATGTGAAAATGCTTATTGGGTGAAAGGACTAAACTATAATCTACTAAGTGTGGCACAACTGAATAATTCAGGCCACCAACTTACTTTTGAGAGAAAAAAGGTAAAGATATATGATGATGGAGGAAGACTTGTTAGAACTGGTACACAATCCAGAGGTAATCTATTTTATCTTGATATTGATCAGTCTTCTTGTTTGATAATGAAAGATGAAGATGCATGGTTGTGGTATAAAAGGTTATGCCATGTGAATTTTGATAACATGATTAAGATCAGTAAAAGGAAAAGAGTTAGAGGTCTATCTAACTTGTCAAAGCCAAATCATGTTATGTGCCATGAATGTCAGAAAGGTAAGATGACTAAGTCTAATTTCAAAAGAAAAGACTACTCAACAAAGAAGATACTTGAGTTGGTTCATAGCGACCTATGTGGTCCATTGAGAACTCAGAGTTATTATGATGATAGATACTTTATTCTTTTTATTGATGACTATACTAGATTGATGACTGTCATGTTCTTAAAAGAAAAATTTGAGGCATTCAAGATGTTCAAATGGTATAAGACAAAAGTAGAAAAAGAGATAGGTAAAGAATTGAAATGCTTAAGATCTGATAGAGGAGGTGAATTTATCTCTAATGAATTTACTAATTTTTGTAATGAGCATGGTATTAAAAGATAGGTCTCAACACCGAGGACACCTCAGCAGAATGGCATTGCTGAAAGAAGGAACAGGTCAATAGTTGACTGTGCTAGGACACTGATGTTGCAAAAGAATGTTGCTCATACATACTAGAGGGAAGCTATTAGTACATCTATTTATGTTCTTAATTGAGTACAACTGAAGAAGGACACTAACAAGACACCCTATGAGTTATGGTTTGGACACAAACCTACAATAAGTTATTTCAGAATTTTTGGAAGCAAATGTTTTATTTTGAAAGATGAAAGAAATGGAAAATTTGACTCAAAAGGTGATGAGGGGATATTCCTAGGATATTCCACTAAAAGAAAAGCCTATAAGTGTCTGAATAAAGCTACTAATAAAATGATTGAAAGTACTAATGTTCAGGTAGATGAGTTTGATGACAAAAATGTAGAGGAAAGTAGAAAGGAACCAGAAGACTATGATAGATTTACTTACATTGAACAACCTGAGGTTCTACAAACACAGTAGACAGTGATAACTGGTCAACAGGAAAACCCTACTAAGGAACGGGAAAGAGAAACCGATGAGTAGGATGGCCCTACCAATAAAGCAAATGAACCTGCCCAGGATGAACAAGAAAGAAGAGACCAAGTACTAGCAAGATTTTTTAGGAGACATCATTCTGAGACACAAATTATGGGAGACAGACAAGCTGGCATGCAAATGAGGAGTAAGACAAGACAAGGTACACGTCTAGTTTGTGAATATGAACCTAAAAATGTGATTGTTTCATTAGAGAATGATGAATGGGTTAATGCAATGAAAGAAGAAATAGAGAAAATAGAGAAGAAAAAAACTTGGAGTTTAGTACCCCGACCCAAAGACAAGAATGTTATCGGTACTAAATGGATTTTCAGGAACAAACTGAATGAGAATGGAGAGGTGACAAGAAATAAAGCTAGATTAGTATGCAAGGGATATGCACAAGAAGAAGGAATTGACTATGGTAAAACATTTGCACCTATTGCTAGACTAGAAGGAGTTAGAATGTTACTTGCATATGCTGTACACAAGAAATTCAAGGTTTATCAAATGGATGTGAAGTCAGCATTTTTAAATGGAATACTTGAAGAAGAGGTCTACATAGAACAACCAGAAGGGTTTGTTGATCTAGATAAGAAAGACATGGTATGTAGACTACATAAAGCTTTATATGGTTTGAAGCAAGCACTGAGAGCTTGGTATGAAAGGCTGCATACTTACTTGCTAAGTATTGGATTTGTTAGAACTAGTGAGAACAACAATTTGTAAATGAAAGGAGATACAGATGACACTATTCTTATTGCTGAAATATTTGTGGATGATATTTTTTTTGGAGGCCAAGATTACATATGTAAAGCCTTTGTTGATGAAATGAGAAAAGAGTTTGAAATGTCTATGTTCAGAGAGATTAAGTTCTTTCTAGGACTACAAGTGATTCAGTAGAGTGATGAAATATTCATCACACAATCTAAATATATAAAGGAAGTCTTGAAGACATTTGGCATGGAAGATGTAAACATGTGGGAACACCGATGGCTACTGGATGTAAACTAACTAAGGAAGATGAAACTATAGAGGTAAACCAGACACTGTATTGATCTATGATTGGTAAGTTAATGTATGTAGTTCACAGTAGATTAGATATAGCACATGCTGTGGGAATTTTTGCTAGATTTTCTGCAAACCCTAGAGAATCACACATGGTTTCTACTAAAAGAATCTTGAGATACCTGAAAAAGACTGAATATTATGGATTATGGTATCCTAAAGAAGGAAAATTTGAAGTGAAGGTCTATACCGATGCTGATTGGGTTGGAAATGTGGATGACAGAAAAAGCACCACCGGAGGAGCATTTTTCTTTGGTGAAAGACTTGTTACATGGACAAGTAAAAAGTAGGCTTGCATTTCTTAGTCTATAGCTGAAGTAGAGTATGTTGCTGCTGCTACAAATTGTTAAAACATTGCATATATTAAGCAGGTATTGGAAGGAATGAATGAGGTAATCATTGAGTCAGTGATTATATACTGTGATAATACAAGTTCCATTAATATTTCAAAGAATCCAGTGATGCACTCTAAGACAAAGCATATTTCTATTAAGTATCACTACTTAAGAGAACAAGTACAGGAGAAGCAAGTGAAGTTAGAATTTGTTACATCTAAAGAACAACTCACAGACATATTTACAAAGCCTCTACCAAAGGACACATTTGAATATTTGAGGACAAGACTAGGGGTCCGTCCCTTGTCTACCGGTCACTAATGTGATCTAAATGTTGCATCAACCTAATCTTATCAGAAGATCATTCATGTTGATGCATCATAGTTCACACTTTGGATCATGTCTAAGGTTGTCAAAAGTTTGGAGAAGTGACACAAATTGGCATATCAGTATATAGAGATACAGAGAATTCACTAGACAATAGATTGTTACATGGCTACCATAGAGCTGTTTGTTTATTTGTTTCTTTGGCATTGTTGTCAAAGGGAGAGATAAACAATATGAAACATATGAAACAATATGCACCGATGAGACCACTGATATATCTATCTAAGGGAGAGACAATCTGACAAGAGCATAACACTAAAGATCAATTACAGAGAATAGAATATTGGTAATGATGTTGAAGTAATGTAGTAATTAAACATATTAAGCTAAGGGAGATCTTGTACAACATTTGTTCATCAAGTTGTAGAATACATGTTTGGTATGTGTATGGTATATTTCATATTACATAAGTTTCCATCATTGCCAAAGGGAGAGATTGATGAACTACAACTGATTTAGAACCTGATTGAAGAATCTATGACACAAAGATCACCAAGGAGTTTCTAATTAGATATGTAAGATGATTAAATCAGTATTATGTTGTCATTGATGTCAACTAGTTTGAGAACACTTATCTTGTAAGTTACTATACTGAAACATCTACAGAAAAGGAGTGAAAGAGATGAAGAACAAAAAAATCTACATGAGGAAGATGTATATGATAGATAAGGATAAGGAATACATTGGGTAACTTATTGATGAGTCTATGACCTTATGATATTGACTTGATTATGTTGCATTCATCTATGATGAAGAATAGAGCTGAAAGACACCAAGTAGTGTTTTTGGTTAATGAAGCATTACAGTATACACTGACAAAGCATAGTGTATACCAAGAATAGTGTAAACTGAGCTTGTGTTCACCAATGCATTTCTTTGATAATCAAGCAAGAAAAAGGAGCTAAATGATTAGTTTAGCTGATAGGATTGATGACCTGGAAAGTGTTATGAATTCAAGGTAAAGGATAATGATAATAGATAAAGTTTGTTATGAAGATCAATAGCTAGCATAATTCAAGGAAGATCTGATGGATTGAATTGAAACATGTTATTGACACATTAGCTGAAGAAGGTTAAAGTGGCAAAATCAATGATGATGATTAAGCGGCAAAATCTGATGGAGGAGAAGAAAATGATTTACATGTCTATATAAGAGACAAAGTTTCACATTAAAATGGATGTCAGGAGAAGGATGCTGCAAAATTATTGCGTGAACAAGTTTTCATGCACATCTGATCAAACTGGTTAAGGAGAACCGAACTACAGAGTATACCGAGCGTGAGGAAGCTATTACCGAGTGACAGTAAGTCACTAGAATTGTTTGAAATAGAATAGATACATTGATCAGAGTATTTGAATGAGCCTAACATTGATATGTACATCTGCAATTAAGTTGTATTAAGGAAGATCACCTACTGTTACATTTTAACCATTGTACACAATCAAATCTCTTAACAGGGTGGACTAGGAAAGTCTTTCTATGTATCATTCATAGAATGAACATTGTTATCCTGTCAACCCCATAGTGAATGCTGGTTGGATGATAATGGTTGGCATAAAATCCTCTAACAAGGTCACACATAACAGTGTGTTTGTAACCTTTAACAGGGTTGGGTCTTCACCGACCTCACTTCAGAAGAGTGAACAATTTTTTGGGTTACCGGTCCTAGGTGGTTTTTCCCTTCGCAGGGTTTCCACGTTAAATCTCATGTTATGTGTTGATTGTGATATTTGTTTGATGTCATATTTTCATGTTACATATTTGATTTGATCGGTAATCATTATATGTTATTGACTGGTAATCGGTAAATGCACAGATAGTATAGTATTTTAAGTTACCGAGTAGCATAAGCTTGAGATAATTTGTTTTGGATTATACATTTTGATTTGGGACATTGGATAACTAATTCACCCCCCTCTCAGTTATTCTAGCAATTTTTTCAACTAAGTATCTAAGAGTCACTCTGTGATCTATGGTGGAGTGTTTTGGTCTAAAACTAGCTTGTCCCTTTGCTCTTTTCTCCTATGTTTCAACCCATTTACTAATTTTTTGTTCTACCATGCTTCCAAATAACTTGCCAAGAAGGGGATTGATCATGATGGTCTGATAGTTAGAGGGGTATGTTGTTTGTGTCTCCGCTTTTGTAGATCAGGAAAGAACATGTTTGTGTGAAATAAAATTGAAAATTTGTGACTGTTTGTAAACAGTTTACAACAACATAATATTGCTATGTTTAATTTGATTTTATATATATATATATATTTTAAAAATTAAAATGTATGTCACTTTTTTGACCAGCATAGAATAGACATATCGATGAGAAAGCTATACATTCGACATTTATTGTGATGATTTTACATCACAATTTTGACGTACATTGGTCACAGGGATAATGCTATAGCTGACAACTCTTCCAAGTTGAAGCATTGATTTCAATGTCATGTCCGTCGATAGTTCAACGATTGTGGACGTCGCAATTGCAATGGATATTTCAAGTGTGGTATTTTCGACAAAAAAAATTTGACGAGCGTTATGGTCGATGTTTCGACCAATAGGCATCTAATAATCGACTAAACCTCATCGTAAAAAAAGCTAAAATTTACTAGTGAGAGATTTCAAGGTATACCACATGGATAACAAGTCTTCATTTTTTAATGGTATATTAGAAGAAGTGTACGCTGAGCAACTTGAAGGATTTGTTTATCCAAATAAGAGACACATGGTTTGCAAACTGAATAAGGCACTGTATGGATTGAAGAAAGCCCCCAGAGCATGGTATGAGAGGCTGCACAATTACCTGATACAGATTGGATTCTCAAGGACAAATGACACCAGTAATCTGTACATGAAAGATGAAGAAGGTAAAGGAATCTTGTTAGCTAAATTTTTGTAGATGATATCATATTTGGTGGACAAGATGCCCTGTGTAAGAAATTTTCAAATGAGATGCAAACTGAATTTGAAATGTCAATGTTTGGGGAGATCCAATTCTTTGTTGGTTTGTAAGTCTATTAGATGGAAAATGGTATTTTTATCACTTAGTCTAAATATGTTAATGAAATAATGAAAACCTTTGGTATGGAGGACTCAAGGCTAGTAAGTAATCCCATGGCTATTGGACAAAAATTGTCTAAAAATGATGATGCTGCTGAAGTAAACCAAACTTTGTATAGGTCCATGATTGGAAAGCTGCAATATGTTGTTCACAATAGACCATATATTGCTCTAGTAGTTGGGATTGTGGCAAGATTCTCTGCCAATCCTAAGGAAACTCATATGATGGTTGTGAAGAGGATAATGATATATTTGAAAGGAACTGTAGATTATGGACTGTACTACAAGAAGCATGAAAGATTTGAAATGAGAGTCTATACTGATGTAGTTTGGGCATGAAATGTGGATGAAAAAAAGAGTACTAGTGGTGGATCTTTCTTTCTTGGACAAAGATTAGTTTCCTGGACAAGCAAGAAACAAAATTGTATTTTCCAATCTATAGTTGAAGCCGAGTATGTAGTAGCTGTAGTGAATTGTTCAAACCTGATATGGATTAAGCAATTGTTGATAGGCGTGAAAGAAGAGATCATTGAACTAGTTATCATATAGTGTGACAACATAAGTGCTATCAACATATCAAAGAATTGAGTGATGCACACAAAGACCAAACATATTGCTATCAAGTATCACTACTTGAGGGAATTGGTACAAGATAAAGAGGTTAGAATGGAATATGTGAATACAAAGGAACAACTAGCAGACATATTCACAAAAACCTTACCTAAGGAGGCTAATGAGTATCTAACATGCAAATTGGGGGTTCTTCCCTAACTGAGGCTTCCTAGTCAAGCTAGGAGCACTACATCAAATGTGTTGCAAAGAGTATCTGACAAATTGATGCAGAAAAGGTCACACTTTAGGAGCAGCCTAGAGTTGTGAAAAGTATAGAAAAGTTGATAATCAGTCATAAGAAAGATGATAGAGGGAGAAATATTGTTACTGAATTGACAAGATGACATCTACATCTGAAAGATGCAAGTTCTAGTTGTTGTTTTTGCATTATTGTCAAAGAGGGAGATGAGTAAGATGAAAACACATGGTGAGATTTAATGGAAGATCAATAAAGAGGGGGAGATTTAGAGAAAAGGGACACATAAAAGATTCAGTGGGAATTACTATGTGGATGGTCAAGCAAGCAAGGCTAAGAGATTTAGAATCAGAATGAAGCTAAGGATATTACAAATGTTTCTGATGCAAAGACAAGTTTTGGATTGGTTGGTGAACATGTGTTATTCATATGGTGTTTCCATCAATGCCAAAGAGGGAGATTGTTGGATACTACAATTGAAACAATTGTTGTATTGTCATTGATGTCAAACCTTAACTGGTAAGACTATTTCTATCTAAGAAAGTACTATATCTATTTACTTGGTGAGAAGGATTAGGGGTGGGTTGGTAACAATAGCACCTAGGGAAAGGTTGAGTTATCTTGATACTTCAATGAGTACTTGATTATGTGGCACAATGATAATATAATGTATTATTTATCTAAGTGAGAAGCAAGACTGAATATCTAAGTGAGAAGCAAGACTGAACAAGTAGGCTTAACTGATCAAAAGTGAAGAAATCTAGTTTAAGCTGAGTGATGTTAGTGTCGGCCAAGAGCCAGTATATGTCAAGTAAATTCAGTGTTGACCAAACATTAGTTTATTGTCGAGGGAGACATCATTAGCCAAGGAAATAGTTTCAAGTGGTGACCGAGCTGTGCAGTGATGACTGAGGAGTTGAACATAGTATTGACCGAGCATCAGTAATTTACATTTGAGGAAGAATTCAGATTCCTAGCTGACGTGTTTGAATTCTTGGATTATGTAAATCATGTTGGCTTTATTAATTATCTGTATGAAGCATTTAATGCATACAAAACTATTTTATTGTGATTTCAATAAGGAGGTTAGAGATGTTTCTAGAAGGATGGATGAAGAACATAATTTTGGAAGGATTCGATGAATCTAACCTAAACCTAAGATCTACATAGGAGATTAAGAGGCAAAAGATGGATCTACCTATCAAAGAGGTATTAAGGAAACCTAAGTGTGAGGTTGGAAGCATGATACTGAAGTTGTTGTTGTTATTGACTGAATAAGTAGAAAGGCCGAAGGAGAAGGAGTTGATCAGAGTTGTGATTGCTTGAAGTGAATTCTGAGTAGATCAGTGATGGAGATGGAAATGGAACTCAATTAGTAAGCCAACATATGTATGTAAGAATTGGATCTGTTATTTTCAAAGTGAGTTGTATGTTTTTAGATCAAAACACTATTGTTACTTTCTAACCATTGTATTAGTTTAAATCCTTTAATCAAGGTTGACCTAACAATCATTGTATAAATCCTTTAATCAAGGTTGCATTCTAATGGAATGTACTTAAATCCTCTAATAGGGCACACATCTAATAGGGTGGTTGAAATCCTTTAACAGGGTCACACCTAACAGTGTGTTTGTAAACCTTTGATAGGGTTGGCTTTTCACAGAGCTCACTTTAGAAGAGTGAAAATATTAGCAACATGTTACAAAGTGGTTTTTCCCAAATTGGGTTTCCACCATAAATCCTGGTGTTAATACTTGTGTGAATGTTTTGGTTGCAAAATTTCTCTATTTTGCAGGTTAAATACTATTGGATAGTAGAATGTATTATTATATGTTTCTGGTATACATTTTGTAATGACCGAGTAGTTATTGGTTGTTAGATCTAAGTTGTTGAAGTGTTTAAAAGTTTAATTTATACATCTGGACCTGAGAATAACTCATTCCCCCCTCTCTATTGTTCTAAATCATATTAACAATTATTTGTGCAAGGAAACTTTATTTTGAATGCTTTAGGTATTGAGTAACCTTGTGGTGTTATGAACAATATGCCTGCTCCAGATCCATTCCATGCGTAAGATCCATCAAAGAAAAGATGCCAAGTCCTAGAAGATATGTGCATGATGGATGAATAAAGAAATTTCATCTATAATGGTGAATCATCAAACATTGGTGCTTCAGCCAACTGATCTACAATGACTTGTCCTTTGATATCTTTCCTTTCGACATATTCTATGTCAAATTCATTCAATAGGATCACCCATTTAGCTAATCTACTTGTGAGGGAAGCTTTGCTCAATAAGTATTTCAATAATTCTATCTTAGCTACGAACTGTGTTGTATGAGCTAACATGTAGTGTCTTAGTTTTTGTGATGCAAAGATGACACCTAGACAAGCTTTCTCAATCATTGAATAGTTCTTCTCATATGCTACCAATGTTCTGCTAATATAGTAGATAGCTCTTTCCTTTTTGTTGTTATCATGTTGTGCCATTAATGCCCCTAGTGATGTATCTGTGGTGAAGACATGTAGAATCAATGGCTTCCCTTGTATAGGAGGCATCAAAATAGGAGGATTTTCCAAATATTTCTTGATGTGATTGGAGTTCTTTTCACATTCCTCATTCCATGCAAAAGTCACACCTTTATGTAATGTTTTTGTGAAAGGTTGTGATATATCTGCTAATTGAGATATGAAATGTCTGATTGATTGTACCCTTCCTTGTAAAGTTCTCATTTGACTACTATTTTTAGGAGGTTGCATCTCCATGATAGCTCTGAATTTAGCAGGATCTACTTCAATGCCCTTCTTTGAAACAATGTAGCCTAGGAGCTTTCCAAAAGTGACTCCAAAAGCACACTTTTTAGGGTTCAGTCTGAGACTAAACTTCTCCAGTCTATCCAGTATCTTGCTCAAATCATTCAAATGTTTAGATCGTATCTTTCATTTAGCTAAGGTGTCATCAACATATTCTTTCATAGTTTGATGCATCATATCATGAAAGATATATGTCATAGCTCGTTGATATGTAGCTCTAACATTCTTAAGACCAAATGGCATGACATTCCAACATAAGGTACCCCATGCACATGTAAAAGCTATTTTATCTTGATCTTTTGGAGAAATTTTGATTTGGTTGTATCCAAAGAAACCATCCATTAAAGAATACATTTCAAAGCCCATAGTCATGTCCACTATCATATCGATGTATGGTAATAGAAAATCACCCTTAGGGAATGCTTTATTTACATCTATGAAATCTATGCATACTTTGATAGATTTATTTGGTTTTGAAACTGGAACTAAGTTTGAGATCCACTTTGCATAATCTATGACTTAGATAAATCCATCTTTTAGTAAATTTTCTAACTCAACTTTGACTAGGAGTGCAACATGTGGATGCATCTTTCGCAACTTCTATTTAACAGGTTTGACTCCTAGAGCTATAGAGAGATGATGCATGATGAGATTAGGATCTAACCCTGGCATATCTAAATATTTCCATGCAAAGTTAATCTTCTTTTCTGCTAAGAATTTGGTAAATGCTTGTTTGTCTTCCTTTGATAGGGATTGTGCTACATGAATTAGTTGTGGTTCTTCTGCTATACCCAAGTTGATAGATTGAGTTGGTTCTATCAATAATGGAGATCTGTCCTATAAATGACTTAGAAGGACATCAAATATCTCATTTGTAGGCACCTTAGAGGTGTTTTCACCTTCAGATACATCTTTTATTTTTATTATTTTAGGTTTTGAGATTGTCACAAAGTGGTTTTCACCCTCATAACTCTTTTTCTTTTTTCTTTTGTTCTTTTGACTGAGATACTTGATATCCGACTCCATCATGCTAACACTAGGTTCACTGATGGAAGTTTTCATAGGTTCCATTGCATTGAGGTAGCAAGCCAAGGTGTAGTCAGTTTGAAAGGTATAGATATCTTGGTTTGGATCAGTAGATGTTTGGTCAATAAGCTCTAGATGTCGGATAGTCAATGTAGGGGAGGATTGGGAAATGGTGTTCACACATATGGTGTTGTCATCATTGGTCCTAACCCAACTCTCAAATTCAAAGGTGATATTACTACTCAAAATGTTCATTTCACAAATAGTTTCAATGTCATTTTTGGATTCCACTTCAGTAGTAAGTGGATCAGACTCGTTAAATTCATCATTTCACTCTAGACTTATGTTGGATTTAGGTGAATATTGCTGAATGACATCAATGTGTTTCTCAGTGATAAGTTCATCTTCTTCTGGAATAACTCCCTATTCATAGTCATTTGATTCTTCATCTGGATCTTTGGGAAAATCAAGAACATGTGTGAAATCAGGATAGATTCCCCAAGCAAGATTTCCTTCAGATTCTGAATGGAATTTGTATTCATGGGAGTCTATCTTAGAATCACTATCGCATCCCAAATGTTTAGCTATGGTGAGAGGTTTACCTTCTTCTTGTTTAGTAGTAGGTTCTTGTGTATCTACCACATTGATATTCTCCTTAGGTATCTCTTCATCCTTCAGAAGATCTAGTATGTTTTGAGGTAAACATTCATAAGGAATAAGATCAATGGTGTCTGAATCAACACTGTTTGATTATTGTGTTTCTTCCTTTAGCTGAATTTCTGTTGTAGGACTTATCTACTCTAGGACATGAGCTGAGTTACCATTGAGGTGGAGAGGCTTCTTATGATATCCAATTCCTGTAGTTTCTTTGTTTGTTCTTCCACAATTTTCAATTGGTTGTATGACCCCATTGCCTCTTGTTCCTAGAGGTCCTTTTCCTGTGTATCCCATTTTAGACATGAGTTTGTGACCTAGTCCATATGAATTTGAAGGAATCTTGTTTGATTTTGAGTCACATTTTTGAATTGATTGAGATTCATCTTTGTATAGCCATGCAAGCACATCTTCATCCTCTTCAAATTCTTTTTTGGATACTTTCTCTATGATAGAACTTCCATTAAAGATAACTTGAGGTTCCTTAGATTCTTGTTTTATCTATTTTAAAGGCTGCCCATAAGATTTAGATGAGACCGAGAGAGATGTTAGAGATAAGACGGGTTCCATAGTATATTCTCCCATACCTGTGTCTTTGATTTTGACCTCTTTGGAAATGTTTCCATCTTGGATGTAGATGCAATGTCTATTTGCTTAGTGGAAGATTCTCTATTATGGGGAACAAGGTTGTCAACACTTTCCTTCAAGGCATTGCAAGATGTAGACATGTCAGCTGGAATTATTACCTCTACTCCATCATAAGGAAATTTCACACACTGATGGTATGTCGATGGAATAGCTTGCATTTCATGTATCCAAGGTCTCGCTAGAAGAATGTTCTAGGCTGATGGAAGATTGAGAACTTGACAGGTGATATCTTTGATAACTAGTCATGTTTTGATAGGTAGGACAATTGCTCCCTTGGATGCTCTTTCTTGTTCATCATAATCTTTTATGGTTATCTTCTTTTTAGGACCAATAGAATCTTCTGATAATCCCAGCTATGTGACTAATTTGTAAGAACAAATGTTTAGACCAACGCCTCCATCTATCAACACATGTTTGACATGATGATTTTGGATTAAGACTTCAATGTGCAAGGGTTGGTTATGCGGATGACTCAGGGAATTGTCATCTTCCTCTGAAAAGGAGATATATTAGGGTGATGTCAGATGACCAACCATAGTCTAAAATTTTTCTAAATCAAAATTGTCAGGAACATTGGAATCGAGCAGAGCTTTATCCAGAATAGCCCTATGAGTAGGAAATATTTGAAGCAACTCAAACATGGATATTTTTGCATTAGTATGTTGGAGTTGTTGGAAAATACTATATGATATGGGCCTTGTCTCTTTAGGATTTGATGATTTTGAGGCAGCCCTCTGTTTAGAAGAAAATGATAGATTAAAAGGCACCTTAGGGGTATTTGATGAACTTGAGTTTTGTCCTTGAAGTTGTACCTAAGCTTGTGATCGAGTTATTGCATTTGCTGATTGATTATCTCTATCTTTTCTTACAATAGTGATAACATTGCAATGTTCAGATAGGCATGGTTCAACCATATTTATGACAACATTATTTTCAGAGTAGGTGTAATTGACTTTGGCACCCATGTTAGGCTAAGAAGATGAATCTCCTTTAGTATGCTTCAGAAATGGTTCTGTGAATGTCGTATGATCATTATTGGTCTTGTGGTTGTCAATTACAATTTCTCCCTCATCAATTTTGTCTTGAATGAGATGTTTCAAATGCATGTAGTTATTAGTTTTATGACCTTTGTTTCGATGGAAGTCATAGAAATCGGTCTCTTTCCACCATTTAGGTTTAAAATCCAAATCATATGGTTTTATCTCAGGTAACATGATGATTTTATTTTCCAATAGTGTTTTCATGGAAGATTCTAAGGACTCACCCAAAGGAGTGAACTCGCGCTTTGGTTTTATAATCCATGGTTTATAGTCATTAGACATTTTAGTAGATTCAAATGCCTTTTGTTCAGAAGTTTTTATGGCTTGGGTGGCAATGGTGAAATTGAATGTTGGTGCTTTTGATGGAGCACTGATGTGATCAACAACACCATCTGTTACAACATTCTTGTTCTTGTTCTAGAATTTGACTTTATCTTTGTTATTGGAACTAGAACTTGATTCATGCTTTTTGTCTTTGTTAAGCATTATATCTACCTTATGAGCAAGTACATTTTCAATCTTTGTGGAATTTTCTATCATTTTCTCAAAAGAAATATGATTTTGCATTTGCAAATGATAATTGAGTTCTGGAATCAAATTGTTGATGAAGATTTCTAGTTTTTTAGTTTCTAGAATAGGTCGAGCATAAAGTGAAAACTTCTTCCTCCATCGCTTGAGGAAGGTCAGGAAGGTTTCTCTTGAGTTTTGTTTCAGATTGCATAT
This sequence comes from Chamaecyparis obtusa, assembly GCA_027943335.1. Classification (NCBI taxonomy): domain Eukaryota; kingdom Viridiplantae; phylum Streptophyta; class Pinopsida; order Cupressales; family Cupressaceae; genus Chamaecyparis; species Chamaecyparis obtusa. The sequence goes on from BSBK01000170.1 coordinate 581,162, forward strand.
ATTGATCATGGTGATTGGATGTTGAATATTATAAGAGTATTGTTGATAAAATAGTTTGACCAATTCCTCAAACATTTTGATTATTGGATGCATTTTAGAGAACCAATGAATGGCTACTCCTCCTAGAGATCATGGGAAAAGATGCATTAAGTAGGTTGATTCAAGAATAAACTCCATGGATTGAGTGCAAAATTATGTGACATGATCTTGAGGGTCAGAGTTTCCATCATACTTGTCATATTTCGGTATCTCCAATCTTTTTTGGAATGGTGGCATGTACAAGTCTTTATCAAATGGAAAAGGGCATAGAGCCTCCATGGGTAATTCTTTAGGTTGTTTCTCTTTTTCTAGCTTGTTAAGATTAACTTGCATGGCATGCATTTGTTTCATCATGGCTGTGATGGGAGTTTCTTCCTCTTGTGTGATGATATCTTTGACATTGAAGTCTTGAGGAAGTTTGGCTCCTTATTGAGCTAATTATAAGAAATAGGCTTCTTTCTCTTCTTGCAAGAAGTATTTCATCATTCTTCAAAAGTGCTCATCATTTCTATATCATTCAATTTCAGATGGAGTTGGTTTAGGATCTTTGTGATTAGACTAATGGCCTTGGGATCCTTGATTTCCTCCTCCTTGAGATATTGTGTTGGTATGAGGACTTCCAGGGATTGTTTGATGTGGAGTTGATTGATTACCTCTGTGGATTGATGTAGGAGGGGTTATGTAACCACCTTTCAAGTAAATATTGCCAAGAGAATCCTCTATGAATAGATTTGTGTCATAAGGCTGATGAAATGTTTGAGCAATCATAGAAGATGCTATTGAAGAGAGTCTAGGTTGTTCTCTTTATTTTATTTGTGAGGAAGCTCTAGTTTCCACCATTAACCTTGGGTGAAGCAAAAGAGCAAGATGAAGACAACTAATGAATGATCTGATTGGGGCAAATTGAATGATGCAACCTTTCCAAGATTGAATTTGGTAAAGGATTGATTAGATGTAAATGTACGTTACTATGCCCTAGATGTATGGGTAGACACCCAAAAGATAGTGGACACTTAGTCATTTTGAGGATTGATTTGGAAGATGATTTTGACAAGGTTTTGACATGAGATGACCAGGGTTCAAATTGATAAATCAGAAGACTGGATCAAACTCAAGAGACCACTTTCAGAAAATTGATTGGATTCTTCTAGTTTTCTGCTCTATTCCTAACATAGTGAATATTTTGACTGAATCTAGAAATTGGCTGTAAAACTTGGATTTCTAACAAATTTTGAAGGTTTTTGGCAACTTTGATAAAACTTTGATATGAGTTTCTCTAGGCTTGTATGAGTCTGGGTTGGGTCTGGCATGACAATTGGCAAAGCTTGTACGAAAGTTGACACTAGAATTGACTTTTTTCTTGTTTTTCTGACAATACTCATACGACAATATACAGTCTCTCATACAGATTTTGGGGGGTTCTGACACGACAGTTGGGAAAAATCATACGAGTTTTGAACCTTCAAAATGAATTTTGAGATTAGAAAGGATTTTTACTTTAGATTTTGAAATTTTTTAGTTTTTAGTGTTTTCAGTATCAATTTGTTTGCAAATTTCTCTATCCATGTTTGAAGATTTGTGTAGCAGTTCATCTTGGATTTGCTCATTTTAAATAACCAAGTAGATATCAATCATGCAAGACATCAATCAAGGGAGCAAGAAATCATATTCAAACAATGAGAAAGGGACAAAGCAACCTTGCACATGAACAAGAATAGTGACTTATTGTTCTAATCCCTAAGAATACTACTTGTGTATGTTCTCAAATGTTTTGCAATTACGTACATAGTCCTAGAAAATAGAACTTTGGTTGCACTAGGGTTCATAGTAATGGTTTGAATCTACAACTTTTGTAATCTCAAGAGGGTGAAATCCAATCCAGGCACACCGAGGTTTTGACACAGTTTGAGAATGTAATCAATCAAGAGTTGTTGGGGAGATCTGACAACCCAATAAGAGATTACACCTGTGGAGATTTCTTTGACAAGGACATTTATATAGCGACTGCTGCTACCAAGGTGAAAATTTCTATTACCACTTGAGGTTTCATCCACGTGGTTGACCCAATAAAGGGATGTCCACTACGGTTAACCCTCTTTAAAAGGTGACTCACAAAAAGGACCACATGGGGACTTAGTTTAGATTCAAGGATTTGAGTTTCTGATACTACCCAAAAAGGGAGTAGAGCATAATCCTCTAGCCTCTTCACTTCACCAAAACATAGCAAATAGATCAATTGACACACTAAGACTGAAACCACCTCACCAAGGTTCATGATGTCAACAACAATGTCTACCAAGATCTCTAAGTGGGACCAAGAGAGAACGTACCGATCAAAGTTGAGAAATAAACCAAGTAAGACCATGAGATAATAATAGTATCCTCCCTACCTACAAGGGGATCTATCTTCAAGAAGAGCTTCGCATGTAAAATAAGAGAAATCCCACTCTCTCAAGAACTCCACAAATAGTGTTCATAGGGCCTAATTACTATGTGTAACAGATATACATAAAGAAAATCTATGTTCTTTTTAGAGCCCAAAATGAATGTCTGATTTATGAAAGCAAGAAAAACTCAAGCTAAACACATCAGAGGTTTGTTTTATGTCCCAAAATTGAAGTGTTATTAGATGTAGAAAAATACCTCTATTCCCACACAACGTGCTTAGTAGATTTTACCTGGTTTTTAATTTTGTTGAGCTTTTCTGAGATCAGAGACAACAAATACCAATCAGAAACAACAATTATCAATTGTTAGGGTTAGCTACCAGTAAAAACATGAAATCAAAATCTGAAAGACTGCCTAGAAATCTGATACGACAATTGAATTTTGATGCCAAAACTTGTACGATAGTGTGCTACTTCCCATACGATAGTTCAAGCATGAAATGACAGTGGGTCAGTACACACATGATAATTAAACTCCCAAATGATAATACACATACAATCGACATGATAGTCGAGATTGCTGACTATTGTATGATAGTCAGAGGGTTCTGGTATGACAATCTATCAAGTGTCGTACAAAATTGTACGAACAAAAAATAAAAGTCATAGTTTTGAGAGAAATTGATAGAAAATAAATAGAAAAAGAATGGAAACCCATTTCAGGGCCCCCTGATGGGCGCCAAAAATGTGCGTGTGAATTTTGTGCCTAGCTGTAGACACAACACTTTAGTAAAACATTAGAGGTTAGCAAATCAAGAAATCTACAATATAAATGAAATAAGCTAACTAGGTGATTTATGGTATTCTCAGATTATGACCAAGATCAGTGACAATGCAACACCTAAATGAAGGATTTAATGCTAAAAGATGGATGAAAGATGAATGCAAATTAATCTATCTTTTTGTATGTTCTATGCAATATGATGAAAAACTATATGAAATTGATCTAAAATAGATTTGAGATGATATGAAAATATATCTAACAATGCTATGAATGCTATGGATGGATTGAAAAACAATGAGTTGAAAACTATGAAAGTCTCACAATCGCCTATTTTCAAGAGCTTGATTTTCCAAATTTGCAGTTGAAAGACACAACATGTAAGATTGCAAAAAATGAAGGGTCTTTTGTGAAGAGCCGAGCCTTGATTATATAGAAATCTAGGGCTTTGGGAATTTGGGATGCATTGAGAAAAGCCATAAATCACTCTTGATAAAATTAGGTTGATTTTTGAGTTATCAAGAAATAAAAAATAGTTAACTCACAAAATCATGCAAAAGTAGCCTTTTGACTCAAAATAGAGTTCATATCACTTTTTCAACTCACAATCACATGTTGAGTTTAGAAAGTTAACAAATTGAAATTGATAACTGATTTAAAGTTGACTGCTTTTCTAATTGTGCATGATTTAATATGAATTAATTTAATAATTAAAGTGGTTTATTCTCAACTTAACTAATTTTGAATTAAAAAATTGATTTATGGGTTAATCAATTATTTAATCAAACTTTTATTCCAAACTATATCATTAAATATTGACAATTTGATTTAATCAATTAAATAAGAATTTAATCAATTATTGATAGGATTTTTGATTTATTGTCAAAATTAAGTAATATTAATTGGGAATAAATAGAATTAAATCTAATTAAATAATTAAGTGGAAAAATTAAACCTAATTAATTAAATATTCAAAATATTCAATTAATCAAATTTTAGGATAAATATGATTTATCGCCAAATAATATTCAATTAGGATAATTAGGAATATTCAAGGAATATTCCCCGATGCAGAATTAAGATAAATCAGTTAGGGTTTTGATACACTGATGTGTAGATGTGCCTTTAGTGATTACTTTTATGTCAATTTTGATCGATTTTTTGATGTAGAAGGTTAATGAGCCTATAGCCCATTTTTAGGGTATTACAACAACAATCTCTATCATTGTCATATTATGTCCATGTCTATCTCTCAACTGATCATTATTAAAAGGTCCAACTGGTTGGATGTAATCATTTCTCAAGTAGAATATTGTGGATTCTCTAATTCCATATATATGCAACTTCTTTCTACTTTTCCATGTCGAGAAGTTATCTTTGTTCAGCTTTGGAACTTCTCTCTTATACATCTTGTGATCTTTAGCTTAAGTTCTTCAAACTTTACTTCCAAGCAACCAAGGCTCTAATACCAATTGTTAGATAAATGAGAGGGGGGTGAATCAATTAATTCTAGTTATCCTATAGTCCCAAAACTCCCAGATGTATATATTCAAACTTTTTAATCAAATTATCAACTCGGTAAGCTATCAATAATAACTTTCTCTTCATCTACTGATTGACAGTAAATTCAACACCGTGTTTACTGATCTGACTAGTTATGGAATGTGTAAAGTAAAATAACAATCCAATCACATCAAATACACATAACACATATTTTTAACATGGAAACAATATTAAGGGAAAAACCACCTATGATCGGTAACCCAAAATAATTCTCTTTTGAAGTGAGCTCAATTAGGAGCCAACCCTATCAAAGGTTATAAAACACATTGTAAGGTGTGACATGGTCAGAGGATTTATCACTAATAGTTCTCCCTTGACTAGCATTCACTATGGGGTCAACAAGAAAATAATCAAGAATAATTGAATGTCATATTGAAATACAAAAAGATTGTTAACTCTGCTCGGTTAAGATATTTTTCTGTAACAATGGTTAAACTGATACAGTAATGATTTGATTCAAATACAACTTAGATTTGTAGATTTTCAGATCTATGCTAAGCTTAAAATACCTCCTCTAATGAATATTTAATTCAATCATTCATATTGACGTAGGGCAGGAGGATCCAATAATGGATGGTCCAAACCTACAACTGCCAATTATCACAACAACAAGCACAATGGAATTCAATAATATAATGTTGCAAAATAGTTCATTCAACATGCACAGCTGTAAGGCCTTCTGGGTTTCGGCCTATTAAAATTAAATTAAAAAGTATCAGCAAGACCTCACAAGATCCAAGGAACCACCAACTAGTCCAAATCTGCAACAGGTAGCCTTTGATAGGAACAACCACCACTGGATCTAAACTTGTACTCACACTTCCAAGCAACCCCTTGTTGTCCTAAGCCCGTAGGCCACTAGTTTTGCTACAAAGTCCTAGATTAGAAAATATGCTTCTAATATACTCTTCCTAATGATCTAATGATCATCTCATACTCAACTTCCTTCCCCTAAACATCTACCCAAGCTCTCAATATATAGCTAGCTAAGCCACAAGTCGGCCAGTCAGGCTTTAATTACAATATAGGTCCAGTCTGGAAGATTTAAATAAAAAATAATGAAAGAGTGATCACCACTTGATGCACCTTATTATTTAGGTCCTAACATGATCCAAGAACATTTCTTTAACCATGCAAGGCCACATTTGATCACACAGAACTGTGCAAGAAGAAACACTCCACGTTTCACGTGAAAACTGCTAGAAAATAGGTCCCAGGGAAAAATGGTCATAACTTTTGATTCATAATGAATTAGGACTTTTTCCCTTGGGAAAAGATATTATTTTAGGTCCCCTTTAATTCCCTAAGGGCGCACAAGCTGAATCATCAAGGATCATGGGCACCAAGACTCGCAATCAGCACCAAAACTGCAGGAAAATATTGTTCTGATGGCAAGTAAAATAGGTCCCTGAGAAAAATGGTCATAAATTTTTACTCATAATGAATTAGGACTTGAAACCTTGGGAAAAGATAGTAATTTAGGTCCTCTAAAAGTCCCTCAAAGATAAAATTCTGATTCATTAAGGATCAATGGTGCCAGATCCCGCAATCAGCTCCAAAACTATAGGAAAACACTACTTCGACGGCAAGGGAAACAACTCCAACTTTGAAATGGTTCATCCAATATCTCCCAAACCATGCCACCTCAAGAGCTACAACCTTAGACATATCTTCCACATACATAAAGGAACAAACACCTTTCATCACACATGTTAAAGATCTCCATAGATCATCACAACACAGAAACTTAGAAAGCTTCCCAAAACAAAGTATTGCATCCCTCTGATAGGGAATTCCTCCAAGACAAAGAAAGATCTTCAGGAACTCAAAATGCTCCTACATCAGACTAACCAAGTAAATAGAAAGTATGTCCCATACTTTAATCTCAAGAGAATTATCTACAATCAACTTCATCTTCACTAAAGGCTTCCAATTCCTCAAGGACAAGAAAACAAATCTGAAAATCAACCATCTATGCTTCATCCATTCAAACATCAGGATCACATGAATCTCAATAATCCAATCAGCATACCACTGATCACCATAACCAATATCAACAACAAGAGTATCCAAATCCCCAACAAGTAGATCCAAAGTCAGATCCATATCAATATGAAATCTCTCATCATCAGCATCACATATCTACAACTCATCACAAGACTTATTAATGTCAACCAACAATTCAAGTCCATAATCGGCAAATAAGATCTGCATCATAACACTAATCAAAAGCAACTCAGCAACACCACTATCACAAAGGTGTTCAGCAACAAGTAACTCATCACCAACAACAGCCTAATCACACCCAACTAGTTGCTCTACAATCTCCATGTCAGACATAACTGACTGAACATGAAAACAAATCTTCTCACTAACCTCAACAAGGTCAACAACATCGTCAGTAACCATAGGTATATCAGAAACAACCACAATTTGCTCTACAGGTTTCATGTCAGACTCCACCAACTGACCATCAAAACCAATCTCTTCACCACCAGCAATCTCATTGTGCACAACAAGATACTCTGCAATTTCCATGCTAGATCCATCTATTTGCGCATGTGAACCAATAGACATTTCATCAACTCTAGCCAAGTCATCAAAGACTTCCACAAGCTATCATCGTCTCTGAAAAACCTTCTTCTTTGTAGTCTACCTTCTTAATTCCTCTTGTAGGTCTTTCACTTGTCTCTTCAAAGCTCTAAATTCCTCTACAATTGTACTAAGGTCCAATCCTCTTGGAGACATCCTTCAAGATCTTTGAAAACCCAAGGCAACAAATCACCAACAAGGTCCTGGTGCAAATAGCCTCAACTCAATTTGCACACTCAAGATATTTAAGCTCTGATACTACTTGATGCAGGGAAGGGATGGAGGATCCAATAATGGATGGTCCAAACCTACAACTACCAATTATCACAACAACAAGCACAACGGAATTCAATAATATAATGTTGCAAAATAGAATTTCATTCAACATGCCCAGCTGTAAGGCCTTCCAAGTTTCAGACTATTAAAATGAAATTAAAAAGTATCAGAAAGATCTTGCAAGATCCAAGGAACCACCAACTAGTTCAGATCTACAACATGCAGCCTCTAATAGGAACAACCACCACTAGATCTAAACTTGTACTCACACTTCCAAGCAACCCCTTGTTGTCCTAAGCCCGCAGGCCACTAGTTCTACTACAAAGTCCTAGATTTGCAAATATGATTCTAATCTACTATTCCTAATGATCTAAGGATCATCTCCTACTCAAATTCCTTCCCCTAAACATCTACCCAAGCTCTCAATATATAGCCAGCTAAGCCACAAGTCAGCCAGTCAGGCTTTAATTACAATATAGGTCCAGTTTGGAAGATTTAAATCAAAACTAATGAAAAAGTGATCACCACTTGATGTGCATTTGGATTCAGGTCCTAACATGATCCAATAACATTCCTTTAACCATTCAAGGCCCCATTTGATCACATAGAACCGCGCAAGAAGAAACACTCCATGTTTCATGTGAAAACTACCAGAAAATAGGTCCTAGGGAAAAAAGGTCATAACTTTTTATTCATAATGAATTAGGACTTGCACCCTTGGGAAAAGATATTATTTTAGATCCCCTTTAAGTTCCTAAGGGTTCACAATTTGAATCATGAAGGATCACGGGAACCAAGACTCGCAATCAGTACCAAAACTACAGGAAAATACTATTCTGACGGTAAGTAAAATAGGTCCCCGAGAAAAATGGTCATAACTTGTTACTCATAATGAATTAGGACTTGATCCCTTGGGAAAAGATATTAATTTAGGTCCTCTAAAATTCCATTATAGTGAAAAGGCTGATTCATTAAGGATCAATGGTGCCAGATCCCGCAATCAACTCCAAAACTGTAGGAAAACACTACTCCGACCGCAAGGGAAATAACTCCAACTTTGAAATAGTTCATCCAATATCTCCCAAACCATGCCACCTCAAGAGATGTGACCTTAGACATATCTTCCACATACATAAAGGAACAAACACCTTTCATCACACATGCTAAAGATCTCCATAGATCATCGCAACACAGAAACTTAGAAAGCTGCCCAAAACAAAGTATTGCATCCCTCTGACAGGGAATTCCCCCAAGAAAAAGAAAGATCTTCAGGAACTCAAAATGATCCTACATCACATAGCCTCCAAATTATTCAACTTGGTGAATAATTCTCTGATGCTCGGTAATGTCTACAATTCATCTCGGTTCTATCTTCAACCAGTTTGATTAGCAGTGCATGAAAATAGTTCTTTCACGTAAATTCTCCTACAGTGTCAATAATCACAGACTCAATAATGAATCTCAAGTCTCTTTAAATAGACATTATCTTTTGGATTTTTCCTCTTAATCTTCATTGTTCATTTTTCTACTTTAACCTTCCTCAATAGTTGTGTCTATAGCACATTTCATCCTTCTTCATTCGATCAATCTTGAATTTTGTCAGCTGTTAGATCATCATAAAAAACTTTATCTTCTACCTTAGAATCATAAGCAATTATCCAACTCACCAATTCAGTCAGCTGTTATAACCTTTATTTCTTTCTTTCACTCCATCAATACTAGAATGTATCGGTGAAGACCTGCTCAGTTAGTACTATACTTAATATGCACTACACTAGCTCAGTGTATACATAAATATTTAATTACCAACCACATAAACTTGTCTAGTTCTAATTTTCAATACATAACAAAATCATGTAATACAATCAAATCAACAACATGATGCCATAGACTCATCAATAAGTTACCCAATGTATACCATAGCCATATCTTTCATATCCATCTCATCTTCATGTAGATATCTCATTCCTTTACCATTTCTCTTTAGATATTTGTAGTTATCATGATAAGTATAGTCAAAACTAGTTGACATTAATGACAATACATTGACTAATTTAATTGCCTTACATATCACTTTAGTATCTCGGTGACCTCTAATCACTATCTTTCACTTGTCTATTCATTCCATCAAGATATTCAATCAGTTGTAGGTTATCAAGCTCATCAACTTCATCAAGGATAAACTAGTATACAAGTAACAAGTTATTCAATGGTAATCTTGCTTCTTCTCCATAAACTAGTTCAAATGGGGATTTTCCAGTTACCCCTTTGATTGTTACTATATCTACACACAGTGCCAGCTTCAACTTGGAATTTCAAGCTCGCTTGTTCTTCTCCAACATCCTTTTTATTATCTTCATGATACTCTTATTACTTGACTTAGCATGTCCATTACTTTGGGGATGATATGGATATGAATATGACATTATTATTCCATACTTATTGCAAAATTCTGTAAACTCTTATGATCTAAAACACATTGCATTATCTATTATCATCTTGAAAGGAACACCAAATCTAGTTAAAATATTATCCATCAAGAAATTTATCACCACCTTGCTAGTGGCTTGTCTTGTGGGTATGAATTTTATCCATTTAGTGAAATAATTTGTTTCCATGAGTATCCATCTATGGCCTTCACTTAAATTATCATCGATCTCTCCAATAAAATCTATTCTCCATTGATAAAAAGGGGCCTTGATTTGCATTGGTTTGAGAGGAAGAGCTCCTGAATATTTTAGATTGCCTAAGAACTTCTAACAAGACTCACACTCAAGAAAAACCTATGGGTCTCTACCAAAAGGTGAGGCCAATAATAAATAGCTTTGAGTATTTTCTGTGTTGTGGTTTTTGCTATGCAATTCCCCCCACACACACCTTCATCCATCTCCTGCAATACCTTTTCAAATTGATTATCCAGAAATAATAATAGTACACCATCTCTATTCTTCCAGAATAAATATCCTTCTATAAGAACATACCTCTAAGATTGTAAGTTTAATGTTCTCTTTTGATTGTCACTCATCTCTTTAGGGCATTTCATGTGCCTCAATAAATGCATGTTATTGGTGTACCGGGGTTGTCTCTCAATACTTGTGACTATTTGTAGGTCAATCTGAACATTGTTCACTTGGGCCACATCCAAGTTTATATCAACCATCAATTTAGCTAATCCCAATCCTCTGAAAATATTAGTAATCTGGATTTCAATATTTAACTCTTGAATCTTATTGATCCATCTACATCTACTCATAGTTACCTCAGTTTGAGAGAAAATATCTTTTACAATAGTGTTTGGCACATATGCAACCACTTTAGCTCCCACTAGGTAGGGCTTGAATTTATTCATTACTTTGACTAGGGTGTATGCTTGTTTTTCAGTGATACCATATTTCAATTCAGCTACCTGAAGGGTTTTGCTAAAAAATTCTATTGGGTTCTCATAACCATAATTATTCTTTTGTAACAACACAACTTCTATTGTGTGAAAAGAAGAAAAATAAAATAATTGGAAAGGCTTACTATAATCAGGAGACTTTAGCACAAGAGCCTCCTTAGTAGCTTTCTTCCTATCTACAAAATCTTCTAATGCTTCACTTGTCGACTCTACCTTGGCTCCTTTCTTCAACATCTTGGAAATGGGATTAACTATCTCAGTAAAGTTTTATATGAACCTTTGTAAAAAAATTATTTGACCAAAGAATGATTGGATTGACTTCATAGTCTTTGGAATCGGTATCTTATGAATAGTTTCCACTCTTTCAATATCACTAAGGACTCCCTCCTTTGAGACAATAAGGCCTAAAAATCTTCCTTCTGTTACAACAAAACTATACTTTTTTAGATTAAGTGAAGTTCCAAACTCCAAGGCTTTCAGAAAGATTTTCTCTAAATGTATGCAAGGATCCTTAGATTTTTTGGAATATGCAGTTAAATCATCTTGGTAAACCACCATGATTACATTGATCGAGTATGCAAAAGCCACCTCCATGACTCTTTGCAAAGGTGCACCAACATTTGTGATCCTGAATGGCATCCTTACATAAATGTAAGTACCCCAAGGAGTTGTGAATGTTGTCTTGTATTTGTCAGATTCCTTGACTTTCACCTAGTTATACCTTGAAAATTTTTCCATCGTAGACAAAATTTAGCAGTCAGTTACTCTTTGCAACATTGCTTCCTTGTTTGGCAATGAGTAGTTATCTTTTAGTAAAAAAATGTTTAAATTTCTAAAGTCTACATAGATTTTGATGCCCCCATTCTTCTTTCTAACTAGTACTAGGTTTGAAACCCAAGAAGAATGTTTGATAGGTTTAATGATGTCTCCCTCTCTCGGCTTCATCAATTCTTGTTTCATATTTGGTGCCAAAGTAGGATTTATAAGTCTTTGTTTTTTCCTGAATGGTTTAGCCTTTGGCTTCAAAGGAATTTCATGTTGACACAAATCCTCTTTGTATGCCTTCAGATCCTCATATGACCAAGAAAAAATATGCTTGTATTTTCTTAGTAGGCCAATTAATGTCTTCCTCACAAGAGGAGACAAATTCTTACCAATATAAACCATCTTTGGGGACATCTCGATTCCTACATTATTCTTCTAAATCTTCCCTTTGAGCTAAAGATGACTTGGTACCATAATTGTCACTTCCATCAAAAACTAGATCACCAATGCTATCAATCCTTTAGGAATATTATTTGTCTTCAACTTTACTACCTCACTTTGAAATACTATATCTTTTCCATCCACAACTTCTACAAAAGCATTAAAATCAATCTTTTGGGATTAATACTTATCCATGCGCTGAATAAAATTGAGGATATCTTCATCATTGTCAAAAAATTTCCAATTTGAAAGATTATCAAGTATGGAGGGTCTTGATTTGATTTCAATTTGAGACATCCCTACCAAAGTTACATCATCTGGTTTTAAGGCAACATTTGCCAATAAATTTTCCATTATGTTATTGGATCTTTCTACCCAATCAATTGAAAAAGTATCAAACAACTCAATAGAATTGAATATTGCATGTTTATATTTTTTAAGTCTTTTGTTCTTGGAAGGATACTTATACCTAACTTGAGATACAACTAATTCTGAATCACCAAAAATGCCTAGTATCTTAATTCCATGGTCAATAGCAACTTACAAACCCATCAACAATGCTTCATATTCAATAGTATTATTGTTACACTCAAAAGCTAGTAGAAAGGAGTATTTGAAAGTCTTACCAGTTGAAGAAACAGATAAAACACTAGCACCAGAACCTTCTTAGAATGAGCACCATCAAAAAAAATCTTCCATACTTCACCGTGCTCCTTTTGTATCTCATTAACAATAGGGTATGTACTCCTCAACAATGGCTCAACTTGTTCTACTGTGAAATTTCATAAATTCACATCATAGAAACATGTTGTGTTATTGGGGTTTACCAATTAAGAAATTGTGTGTTCTCTTATCTCTCTAAATAGTTTCACCTCTTTTCCATTCACAGGGATAGTAGTATAAGAGAGATCCAATTGCACATTTCCTCCCACTACTGTTCCCCATTTCCTAGACAATAAAAATCCATACTGGGGTAAAATATCTACCACTAAAATATTTATTTTATATACTTCTTCAAGGAATGCAACAAATTTTACTTCAACATCTCTCATTGTTCCAACAAAAAGGACTTCTCTATTATCCATTGCATAACACTTTCCATATGAAGTGTCTACCCACATCCCTATTTTCTTCATTAGTCCCAAAGGGATAACATTTGTAGTATCCCAAGAATATATCATACAATCTCTAATGAGTCTATTATTCACAAATAATGTAAGATAGAAAGTATCTACCTGAGATGGCTCCTTTATTTTATTTTTTCATACATACACTTTAGGGATCTTTATTTCTTCATTCTTGATAGTACTACTTGCACCATTATTACTCCCTGATGACCTGGGTAAGACATTTGGAAAGAATGAAAACATTTCATTCTTGTGTTCTTCTATCTTAAGCATTTATATTAATGGGATAGGGACCTTCATTTGTGTCAAGGTTTGAACTATATCAAATGCTGGTACACTTGGCATATTTTGGGAATTACCCCTTTGTGCATCATTTTTCATAAACTTATATTTATCATTGGAAGCCAGAGCCTTAACAGTGCTATCAATATTTTGTATCTTCTCTCTTGCATTTTTATTTGTATGTTTGTTTGGCACATCAAACTATACCTTCTATTTTTTAATTACTTTACCTTTGTCTTTATCTCTATTACTTGACTCGGGATTTTTTAGAGCATTCACTAGTTCTTTTACAAACCATGTGCTAGGTTTACCTTGGTTTGTCCCAAATATCCTATTTCTCATATTATAGTTGCTTTTTTCTTGGCTAACAATAAAAATAGTGAGGGACATGGCCTCTTCTTTAATGGGTCTCCTTAATCTTACATTTTATTCAAGTGTGTGTACAACATTTATTTTCACACATACTTCATTGTCCATCTGAAAGAACTTGTTGATTGTACTGTTACAGCTCCACCCTTTGGTGATCTACATTGTATTAATTCCCCTCCTCATCAACACTATTGGATTCTCCATGATCATATGTGTAATATCCCAAAAATGGGCTATAGGTTCATTAACCTCCTACATCAATAATTCAATCGAAATCGACATCAAAGTCCTAACCTAAGGCACATCTGCACATCGAAATCCTAATTGTTTTTATCCTAACTCTGCATCGAGGAATATTTCCTAAATATTCCTAATTTATCTAATTATCTTTAATTAAATATGATTTGGCGATAAATCTCATTTATCCTAAATTTTATTAATTTAATATGATGAATATTTAATTAATTAGATTAATACTACCACTTAATTATTTAATTAGATTTAATTGCATTTATTTCTAATTAATATTATTTTATTTGACAATAAATCAAATTTGCTAAAAATAATCAGTTGAATTCTTATTTAATTGATTAAATTAAATTATCAAATTTAATAATATAGTTTGGAATAAATTTTGATTAAAATAATCGATTAACCCATAAATCAGTTATTTTAAACATATTTTAAATATTATTTGGTGATAAATCATATTTATCCTAAATTTGATTCTGCCACTTAATTATTTAATTAGATTTAATTCTGTTTATTCCTAATTATATTATTTAATTTTGGCAATAAATCAAATCTCCTACGAATAATTGATTAAATATTTATTTAATTGATTTAAAATAAAAGTTGTCAAATTTAATGATTTAATTGGAATAAAGTTTGATTTAATAATTGATTAACCCATAAATCAATTGATTTAATTCAAACTCAGTTAAGTGGAAAATAAATCACTTTATTTATTAAATTAATTCATATTAAAACATGCACAATCAGAAAAGCAGTCAACTTTAAAACAACTATTATTTTCAATTTATTAGCTTTCTAAACTCAACATCTGATGATGAGTTGAAAAAGAGAACTAAAGCTCTATTTTGAGATAAAAACTACTTTTGCATGATTTAATGAGTTTATTTATTCTTAATTTCTTGTTAACTCAAAAATCAACCTGAGTTTATCAAGAGTGATTTATGGCTTTTCTCAATGCATCCTCAAGCCCTAGATTTCTATAAAACAAGGCTCAGCTCTTCATAATAGATCCCTCAAGCTTTCAATCAATCGACATCCCTCGAATTTGCATACTTACTCTGGCGAATTGACATCTGGAGAATCAAGCTCTTGCACATAAGGCGATTGTGAGATTTTTGTTATTGTTTTTGAGGGTTCATAACATTCATTCATAGCATGTCATTGTTAGATTAAATTGCATATGATATCAATTTCATCTAGGTTAGATTCATATCCAGTTTTTCATCTTATTGCATCAAAAATCCAAAAAAAGAGAGATTAATTTGCATTCATATTTCATTGCTTTCATCATTTAAATCCTTCGTTTAGGTGTTGCATTGTCACTGATCTCAGTCTAATATGAGAATATCATACTCCCACCTACTAGAAGGCAGTAAATCACCTGGTTAGCTTAGTTTTATTTATTTGCAGATTTCAATTTTGCTAACCTCTAATGTTTTACTGAAGTGTTGTGTCCACAGCTAGGTACAATTTTCACACACACATTTCTGGTACCCACCGTGGGGCAACCCAGCTTTACATGCTGGTTTTGGTTTTTTTTTGGAGCTAACCCCCTTGTGCAGATTTACTTGGAGACTAAAACCCTAAAGTTTCAAAGACTTAATTTTATCTCCCAAACGGCTTGGATTTTTGGTATGAAATTTTTTTTGCAGGTTGGAGACATATCACGGAAGTTTTGATAAAAAATTTTAGAATTTTCTGAGATGTTTTAAATTTTTAATAATTTTTTCTTGAGTTTTCGTAAAAATTTAATTTTTGGTAAAAATCAGCATATTTTTTAGAAATTTTTACATTTTCAGAAATCTCTTTAAATTATATAGGGGGTCAGTTCTTTGTGTTTTAAATTTGGATGCAATATAATAGCTCAAATAGTCGATTTACAAAAACTGGTCTGTTTTGGTAAAATGGGTATCTAGGGCACAAATGAAGAGATTTTTCTACAATTTTTACATTTTTGGAAAGCTCTCTATTTTTTAGCAAGGGTCTCTATTTTGTATTTCTATTTTTGTGGCCAAAATCATATCAAAAAAATTAGATCTTGTTGACTAGGTCAAATGCAAAAATAAAATATAAATTTTCTGATGGGTATGCACTTATTTTTCATATGATTCAATGCATGATATGAGTTGTCATTTGGATTATTTTCTAGTTATTATTTCTCCTAACAATTGTTTTTCAGATCTAACCCTAGGGTTGTCATAAGTTGAATATACATTGCATATCTTGTTTGCTTGTTTTCTTGTCGGAGAGTTCGTGGCTTGCTTGTGCGGGATTGCTCAACAAAGCTAAAAATCAGGTAAAATATACTAAGCAAGTTGTGAGGGAATTCAAGTATTCTACTACATCTGAAAACATTTCAATTTGGACATAAAACAAACATCTCATGTGTCAAGCTTGTGTGCCTTTCTAGCTTTCATAAATCAGACTTTAGTTTTGGGCTATAAAATGAACATAGATTTGCTTTTTGCATATCTGTTACACATAGTAAATAGGCTCTATGAACACTATTTGTGGATGATCTTGAGAGAGTGGGCTTCATTCAATTTTTTACATGTGAAGCTCTTCTTGATGAAGGATCCCCTTGTAGGTAGGGAGGTTATTGTGATTATTTCGCGTTCCACTTGGTTTGGTCCTCAGCTTTTGATCGATGCGTTCCCTCTCTAGAGAGATTGATAGACCATAGTTTTTGACATCACAAATCTTGGTGAGATAATTTTAGTCTTAACATGTCAAATTAATCTATCTACTTTGTTTTGGTGAAGTGAAGAGGCTAGGGGATTATGCTCTACTTCCTTTTTGGATAGTATCAGAAACCCAAATCCTTGAATCTGATCTAGTCCCCTGTGGTATCTTTTGTGAGTCACCTTTAGAGAGGGTTAACCATAGTGGACATTCTCTTAATTGGGTGAACCATGTGGATGGAACCTCAAGCGGTAATATCCATTTTCACCATGGTAGTGACAACCGCTATATAAATGTCCTTGTGGAGGAAATCTTCATAGATGTGGTCTCTTGTTGGGCTGTCAGATCTCCCTAGAAGATCCTGATTGATTAAATTCTTGGACTATGTCAAAACCTCAGTGCACCTAGATTGGAGTTTTCCCTCTTGAGATCATAAAATTTGTAGAGTCAGACCATTACTACAAACCTTAGCAAGACCAATTTTTCATTTTCTAGGACTATGTGCGTTATTAAACAACTTTTTGGAATATACACAATTAGCACTCCTAGGGATTAGCACATTCAGTCACTTGATTGTTCATGCATAGGGTTTCTTTGTCCCCTGCTCATTGTTTTTAGATGTGCTTGAAATCACTTTCTTGTTGTTCTACATGCTTGTTTATCTACTTGGTTATTGAAAATGAATGATCCTGGTACAATCTTCAAATCTGGACATAAAACTTTGCAAACACACCGATTCTAAAAAATGAGAAAATTACAAAATCTGACGCAAAATCCCTTTCTAGAGTCAAAATTCATCCCACAAGGTCAGAAAGTCATACGAGTTTTGAGCATTTGTTGTTTCATAACCCCTAGATTGTTGTATGATAGCTTGTATAGTGTCGTACGAGTTTTGTCAGAAGTCAAAAGAAAAAAATTCACAATCTACTATCAACTGTCGTACGAGTTTGTCAACTATCATTTCAGAGCCTACCCATTATCGTATGAGCCTGCATAAAGTCATATGAGAATTTTTTAAAAATTGCTAGAAAATTGTCAAAATTGCCAGCAATCCTATTTTTACAGCCTATATCTAGATTTTGTCAAACAAATCATTGTGTCAGGAACAAAGTAGAAACTAGAAAGAATTCAATCATTTTCCTAAAGTGGTCTCTTGAGTCTGATTCTAGCCTTCTGTTTAATCGATTTGAATCTTTTCTATCTTGTGTCAAAACCTTGTCTCCATCTTCAATCAATTCAATCTATATCAAAATGGCTAAGTGTTGCGAGCTCGTGTCCGCCATCTTTTGGGCATCTACCCATACAACTAGGGAACAATATCCTTCATTCACATCCAATCTAATCTTCAATCAATCCAATCTTGACAAGGTTGCATCATTCAATCTTTTTGAATCAAATCATTCTTCAGTTGTCTTCATCTTGCTCTCTTGCTTCACCAAAGGTTAATGGTAGAAACTAGAGCTTCATCACAAAGGAAAGGAAGAGAACAACCCAAACCCTCTTCGATATCATCTTATGTGACTATTGCCACCTTTCATCAATGTTACGACACTAAAAAATACTCTCTTGGTAACATTTTATTGAAAGGTGGTTACGTTACACCACCTGCATCCATCCACGCAGGTAATCAACCAACTCCTCTTGTATCAATTCATAGAAGTTATCAGACAACCCCACATCAATCTATCCTTGGTAACTCCCATTACACCACTATGTCTCAAGGAGGAATGAACCAAGGATCCCAAGGACAACATTCTCAACATGGTTCTGATCAAGAACCCACACCTTCTAAAATTGCTCAATATCAGAATGATGATAACTTCAAGAAAATGATGAGGCATTTCTTGAAGGAAGATAGAGAGGCATATTTCTTAGATCTCACT